>OY754312.1:57870433-58440858 GCA_963573325.1 Astragalus glycyphyllos | reverse complement strand
GATTGTTTCCTATGATATGTGATTTCCTCACTCTTCTTTCTTTGCGGCTACTCGTGTGGCATTGTACACGTTTAGTTAATAAGCAAGCAGATGGTGATGAACCCATCAACATGGATGTTGATTCACTACAAGAAATTTGACCTATAGCGACAGCAAAAATCCGTGGGTAAAGGGTCAAAAAGCGTAGGTATAGGTCGTAAAACCTATACCAAATGCACGTTTGTCACCATGGTCGATTTCGACCTAGGTCCACGAATTTTTGCTGTCGCTATAGCCTACAGCGACAGTACTTTCGGCTGTTGGACAAAACCTTGGTGTTATACCTGTGGTCACTTTTCCATTGGTATTGGCCTTAACAAAACCTGTTATTTTTGCTATACCCACGCCTATATTCTGTTGGAATAAGTCTTAAAATCACCTGTTAGTTTTGTTGTACCCACAGCTGAACCTCCATCACTATAGATTTAGTAAAATAAATAATTTGCTATATCTGCAATTTTTTATTGATATTAATTAACACTTATAATAATTTTATATTTCTTATTAAATATTAAACCAATTAAAAACTAAATATAAAACAAAAATAAAGTAAAACTCTAATCGTATTGAAAATTAACATAAGTCTTACAAGCATATCAAATTACAAAATAGTTAAAAATGTCAATATAAGAGTACCATATTGGCATTAAATAAGTTTATAATAATACCAAAATTACAAAGAACTTAAACTTCTAAGCCTACTCCCTCAACACAAAATTAGCTTTTAGTCTTCATTAGTGTCATTATCTTCACCATTGTCTGGACTTTGAGAATTCATTTCGTTAGGGACACTAGAAGCATCAGAAGCCTGTTGAAAATAAAAGAGTATAACTCATATATTCAACTTAAATTTTTTCTTACATCATTCATAAAAACTCTAGGATTAAAAGATAACATACTTGTCTTGCAGCCTGCAAAATGTCATTCACATCTTCTCCTGAAAAGCGATTTTTAATCAATCTCAACATTTAATAAAATGTTCTCTGTGTGCTTTGTTGAGAACAAATCCCTAATTAGTTTTAATGATTAACAAACCTCAAATGTGAGAAGCTTAAGTTATCTGATTTCATATGCTACTAATGCTTCTTCTTGAGTGAAAAAAATAAGAACAGGAACATCCAAGCCAATCTCAAGTATGAGAAGCACTATATGTGAGAAGACTTAAAAAGAATGTTGCTCACAATATTCTTAAAGAAGAAACCTTCTCATGACAACATCAAAAGATCAAAACCATATGGTAAACTTGAGAAAGATCATCATGAGAAGCCTCATCTATATAAGTGGCAACATGAGAAGGGTAAACTAGAAGGATCAACCTAAGAAGCATCATGACAGAACTATGAAGAAGAAGATGAGAAGCATCAAATAAGAAGAATCAAGTTGAGAAGAGTCATGACCATCATAAGGGTCATGATGAGAAGAGTCAAGTTGAGAAGAGTCATACTACAAGTATCTTCATCAGAAGTATCAACTTAAGAAGCATCAACTTGAGAAACATCATCTTCAATAATTTGTCATAGTTGAGAAGAGTCACAATTGAGAAGAGTCATGACAAAGAGAAACAGCTGTCTTCTGCAGAAAAGCAGAAACACAGATGTATTATGCAGGCAGTATCTTCCAACGGCTATAAGCGGCTATATGGTTTTGCCAACGACTCTAATCTTTGGTCCAGTGGTTATTACACATAATTTCATCTATAAATAAACGCTCCTGGCCATTGTTGATACGCATGAGAGTACATTGAGCTCAAATCTTCCAACCTTCTCAAGTGTCAAAGTTTTCTCTCATCCATACTCAACTGCTAAAAATTGAAGGGATTCACTTGATCTCTGAGTATGTATTAAGTCTTGTGTTGTTGTATTTATTGAATACTCCATTTGTATCAACCAAACTCTAGAAATCCCACAAACCCAAACACTTGACAGAAAACCTGTAGGGAACCTTCTCAAGTAGCACGTGTTGCTGTAGCGCTTGAGAAGTGAATGCTTCTATGATAGAAGCAGTCTAATAGATCAGAAGGAGTCTATTAAGGGTGTACACAATAGGTAGAGCTATGTGAAGAAAACTACCAAGAGGACTTTTAGCCTAGGGAAGTGTAAAAGTTGTAAACTATTTGGAAAATATTGGAAATACTCACAGGGAGTGAGGAGTGGATGTAGCCCAGGGATTCGGGTGAACCACTATAAATCACTGTGTTATTTACTGCATTCACACCTTAGTTTTACACTGCATGAGAAAACTCTCCTTCAGGAGAAGCTTTGTGAAAACTGAGAAGGCAGGATTCTGACCCTTCTTTGCTAAGAAATGTTTTAAAATAAAACATAGTTTTCAACCCTTCTCACATCTTCATTGAAATTCATTCATCTTAGGAAGTCTCTTAAGGATCTATATTTTAAACGCATTCATATAAAATCACATATGCTCACTCTACTCTATCAAAGAAACAGTCAAGCACTTAAAATAGTCATGTGTTGAAGACAGAAGATTCTGACCCTTCTCAACTCAGATATATAGTTGAGAAGACAGTTTAATCTCAACCTACTTCACTCAATAACAAAGTTAAGAAGATTGTCTTAATACACCCTTCTTAACTTAAAGCACTCACTATCTTAATATTTAATCATTCTTGTGATGATAGTTCTTTTATTTCAAGTGAATTTAAAAAGGGTCACAATTCCAACCCTCCTTCCTTGTGACTTTTATTGACTTCAATTGGTATCAGAGCTCGGTCTCTAGGTTGAGCACACTCAACAGTGTGAGAGGAAAAGATCTTGGAAGAATTCATGGCCAAACCAAATTCTGTTGCCTTCTTATTAGAAGGTGCTTCATCAAACAGACGACTTGGATTCAATGGTGAACATTACTACTATTGGAAAAGCCAAATGAAGTTGTTCCTGGAATCTCAAGACATTGATATATGGGACATTGAGGAAAATGGTTCATATACTCCCACTATAGCAGGTCATGTACCAAACAATCGTATTCCTAAACCAAAGGCAGATTGGACTGCTGATGAGAAGCATTGTGTACTACAAAATGCTAAAGCAAGTATTACCTAACTTGTGCTTTGGGAAGAGCAGAATATGACAAGATAGTGGGGAAAGAAACTACAAAGGAAATATGGGATATGTTCGGTACCAGAGTACAAGTAGCTACCTCGGATGAGCACACGCCGCGAGGACGGAAGGGTGACTTCGGGTTGCTGAGACTGGACCTCAGATTGGTCGAGGTGTGCTTCTCCCGCGCCTCGGGATACCTGCAAGCACTCCGATGCCTAAGTCAGCAAGGGAAGTGAAGAGGTAATAGATACGGGAGTAGAAAGCGTTCCTGGAAATGGTGAGCGAGTCCCATTTTTATAGGGCAGAGTGACGTGCCCGCACTGTTGGATCAGATGAGTGGATCCGAGTTCAGTCCGTTGGATGTGGATCCGGCCTCGGCTTGAGCATTTTCTTCTGCTAGGCCTCGTCTGTGTTACCACGTGTCTTGTGCTGAATGGCTGACGGTTCCTGTCTCAGAGATGGGGGTCATCATTATGGTGATGATTCCTATGTTAGGAGTTGATCAGGTGCATTGATTAGACGTGACGGTTCGTCTTCCGAGGCCCCATGGTATTTAAACCTGTTTCGAGCCCTCCATTCTCACTTGTTATTTTCAAGTTCTCTATCGCACGAGATCAATTTAGGCTTCTTCCGGCAACCGTACCGAGGTCGGATTCTGTGTTTCGAGATCAACCTCTTTGTTTCCAAATCCAGTAGCGTGGATGTCGAGTTCATCCATGGAAGATCAGAGGGTTACTCCGTCGGAGAGTTCCCCAGTAGGGGTTTCCACCGAGGTCCTTGGCTCTAATACCGTGACGTCCGAGGCCGCTGGGTATCGGTTCGAACCGAGTCAGTACAATTGGGTTTCCTTGAAGGTAGTTGATACCCGGTCCAAATTGAGTGGTGGCGAAGTGGCCGAGCTGGAGAAGTATGTCATTGCTCCTCCGGAACAGAAGTGGAGGTTGGAGCATCCGGGGCAACTTCCTGCTTGCACCGTGTTGCCGCCGAAGGAGATCGGGTACTTCTTCTACAAGAGGTGCTTAGAGCTGATGGGGATCAAGATCCCGCTGTCGGAGTTCCAGCAGATCGTTCTGGATCACTTGTTGGTGGCTCCCTCCCAGCTGGCCCCCAATGCTTGGGGATATGTCAGAGCCTTCGAGGACGTCATGGGATACCTCGGGAGGACTCCGTCTGCCAGGGTCTTTGTTTCCGTATTTGAAGTTTTCCATCAGCCGGATAAGGAAGACACCACTCGTCACGGCCACGTTTGTCTACGTGGGAGACGGGATCGGGCATACTTCTTCCCGGTGAACGATTCCAACAAGGGCCTTAAGAAGTCCTTCATTTTCATCCGAGCTGCAAACAAGAAAGCCAAGAGGGCAATTGTTGATTTCGAGGGGTCAGAGTCGGCTAAATCCCACTTCCCGCTGTCTTGGGACGGTCACCAATACGATCATCCGAACAAGGCCTTTTCTGTGAATCCGGAATCTCTTTGGGGTGAGGGTGATAAGCTTCTGAGAGTCGACCGCAAGTTCCGATGTGGTGATATCATCGGAGCTAAGTCGGCTGGTGAACTGAAATCACTGCTAGGTACCTTCGAAATTTGCTTAAATACTTTTCTTTGTTTTGCTTGCCGCGCCTATCTGATTTTCTAATTTTTGTGCAGATGTCCTGGCAACCTGCCCCCTCCTGATCCCGCAGCCGAGGTCCAACTGAAGAAGTGTTCCTCCACAGGAAGAAAAGGCAAGGGCTCTTCTAGGAGTAGACGGGTGGCTGTGAATACCGATGTTCCTGTCCGGCCTGCGAAGAGAAACAAGGTCGTTGCTGATCAAGAGGTGGCCTTTCCACCCGAGGTCACTGCGGAGCTACCTTCCAAGGGTCCGTCCGATGCCGATTTGGAGGCTTGTATCCGGGTGGCCGAGACCGCGTTGATGTTGTTTCGCGAGTTGGAGGAGATGAAGGCAGACCTTGAAGTGCTTAAGCTTTCTCGAAGATTGGAGAGGGCCGAAGCTATCAACTGTGAGCTCGATGGGGATCTCTTGGATCGGACGGACAAACTGGAGTATTGCTGTGGCGTTCGTATTCCAGAGATCATAAAGCAAAATCGGGTGCTCCGGGCTTCTATCGATTCCCTGGGTTCGGCGGATGAGCAAAGGAGGCGGAAAGGATCTCAGCTTGTCTTGCGGAGGCCGAGGCAATGGAAGCTCGTGCTCTGGAGGAGGTCGCCACCCTTGATGCCGACCTTGAAAAGCTTTGAGGGGATTGTACTTCTGCCGAGGTCAGGATGGAGAGCTCGGCAGCGCTAGGCTTTGAGAGATGCTGGAGTCTTCTGGCTTTGGTGAGTCCGAACCTTCCGATGGACCTGTTGGTTCCTCAGAATGACATTTTCGAAAGTAACCTGGTGATGCCAGTGTCGAGCGCTCCTTTGGATCAAGCGCTGCTGCTCTTTGTTGGCTCCGAGGCGGAAGTTTCTAAATGAAGCCTTTCCTAATTTTATCTTTTTGCTTTTGTAAATGTAAGGTCGTGGCCCCCCTTATGTAACCTTTTTAAGATATCAATGAAAGTTTGTTTCTCTGTACTTTGTCATTTCGGTTATTTATCGTTCTTATTTGACCTAGTGAGATGAGAGTGGCCAAGGCCGAGTTTAAGATTACCTGAGTGCCTTCGTTCCCTGATGGAGCGCGAGGCTCGGAGATCAGGGATGTCTTTATCCCCTGATGGAGCGCAAAGCTCGGAGATCAGGGGGTCTTTATCCCCTGATGGAGCGCGGAGCTCGGAGATCAGGGGGTCTTTCGCCTCTGATGGAGCGCGAAGCTCAGATATCAGAGGTCCCTTCAGCAACTTATGGAGCACGGGGCTCGGACATCAGAGGGAAGGTCTTTGGTCGAAGCCGCTGGGGACTTCTTCCTTCGGCCTCTGATAGAGCTTTGAGCTTGGGGATAAGAGGGAAGGTTGCTCGCTTGGCGCGAGATAAGGGTCGCTTTGGATCTGAGCCGCTGTGGGCCTTGGTGCTCCTCTGAGTGAGCGTTTGAGCTCGGAAACGGGAAGGACATGGGCCTCGCCTCAAACCGTTGTCCGTCGAGTGGCCAGCTCGGGTCGAACTCGGGTAAGAGGGGCTTCGTTGAGGTCAGAACCTGCGAGTTAGAATAAAAATAGACAGTGAAAGTGTGTTTCTACAATCCTTTTATTGAAGACAGGAATCAAAGTTGGATACAATCTTGATGTTTAGTGTCTGTTGTTAATTCCTTCTTCGGGGTGCGGTCCCTTTACTGTTCCTTCGTGGCGTTTGAGCCGGCCAAAGCGAGTGCTTCCTTCTCAGCTTGACGGTCCAACTTCAGACACAGGTATTGGCATCTCTTTGCTCCGTCAAGGTATTGGAACCTCATTTTGAGATGAACAGTGGAGGCTACAGCTCCGAGCTTCCCCAATGTCGGACGGCCGACGATACAGTGATACGGGGATGAGCAAGGTAACACTCGGAACCTGGTCTTGATAGTTTTGGAAAGTTCATCTTCTCCGTAGGTTACTCTCAGCTTGAGGTAGCCTAGAGGTCGAGTCCTTGCGCCGTTGAATCCCACTAGATCGGATCCTTCGTAGTTGGAGAGGTCCTTCTCGGAGATTTTAAGCTTGGGGAGCAGTTCTTTGAAGAGAATATCCACCGAACTCCCTTGGTTGACCAGGATTCTCTTTACATCAACCCCGTCCAATACGGCAGAAATGACTAAGGGGATCTTTCCGTTGGATTTACATCGGAGGAGATCTGATTCGGCGAATGACAGCGGGGGTCTGTCTTTTCCGATTGCGGGCAAACCCGTGGCCGAGCCGTTGCTGAGGACTTCCTGCCAATGCCGCTTGATGGAGCGCTTCGTTCTTCGGACCTCCATGGAGTAGGCCCCCATGATGACCATGGCCACGGGGCGTGGTCTCTGCGACCTCGGTGTTTCTTCTGCAGAATCGCTGCTATTAGCAGGGGACTTCGTCACTTCATTTATTGTGGCCTTAGACTTCCGAGGTGAGTGTTTTGGAGAGCTCTCCCTCTTCTTGTCGTCCGTCCTTAGAGATTCCTTTTCCCCCTGCCGGATCCCCTGTAGGACATCTTCGGATTTGGGCTTCACCCTGGACGCGGTGAAGCGTGATGAGAACAGCTTTGTGAACTGCTTCCAGCCCGATATTGACCCCGGAGGCAGGTCGCGGTACCATTTGAGGGCGCATTTGCTTAGTGAAAGGGGGAACAGCTTGCATTGGACATAATCAGACGCATCACGATAATCCAACATCAGGTCAAAGGTGTCTACGTGCTCGTCCGGGTCTCCCTTTCCATCGTACACGTTCAGCCTTGGAGGTTTCTCAAGAGATTTCGGGATCCGGCATTCTACGATCTCGGGGATAAACGGACTCGCCCGCGATCCCTTGCCTTTCTTGGACTTGCCCTTACTGGTGACTTTTTTGTGGGGAGAAGGGTCCCAGACGAAGGGGAGGAGTCAGAGGACGGATCGTCCGAGTCGCCTAGGGACTCTGACCTCAGCGGGGAGGGTGGAGTTGGAGGTGTACCACGTCGCTTCTTCCTCCGGACCAGTGGGGAGGTGTTGCTAGGAGTGTCCTCCCGTGGGGGTGATGTGCGGCACCTTCGAGATACCACGGTCTGAGGCGGAGACTGGGGAGGTCGATCCCCGGGCTCGGGTTGAGCTGCGGTGGCCCTGGCGATGGCGGCCATTTCTTGTTGCATTAAGCCTTGACTGCGCCGTTCCAGCACGTCGAGGAGCTGGAATAGTCTGCACGTCTCCCTCAGGAGTATCCTGAGGATGGGCCCCGGAATTCTTGTTCTGGAGCAGGGATTGAGATCGAGTGGATGGTCATCCTCGCGGAGCAATGGGTAGTTGAGTATGAAGTCGGATTGGAGAGATTGGTCTCCCACCGTGGTCGCCAATGTTCGGTACCGGAGTACAAGTAGCTACCTCGGATGAGCACAAGCCGCGAGGACGGAAGGGTGACTTCGGGTTGCTGAGACTAGACCTCGGATTGGCCGAGGTGTGCTTCTCACGCGCCTCGGGTGGGGTACCTGCAAGCACTCTGATGCCTAAGTCAGCAAGAGAAGTGAAGAGGTAATAGAGACGGGAGTAGAAAGCGTACCTGGAAATGGTGAGTGAGTCCCATATTTATAGGGCAGAGTGCCGTGCCCGCACCGTTGGATCAGATGAGCGGATTCGGGTTCGGTCCGTTGGATGCGGATCCGGGCGCGGCGAAAGGCAGCAATGGGTTGGTCCCAAATGCCATAAGTTTGGCCCAGTCCGGAACAGGATACACTACAAACTGCTCATGAAGGAATTGATCTGATTAAAGAAGCAAAGAAAGGCATGCTCATCCATGAATTTGAAATGTTTAAAATGACTGAAGAAGAGACCATTGATGAAATGGATTAAGCTTCTCAAGTGCCTTCCACTAGCTTATCATGTGTCTTCCACAATCATCAATGGGTTAAGTGCCTTGGGAAAAATCTATCCAAATGCTGAGAAAGTTAATAAGCTTCTCAAGTGTCTTCCACTAGCTTGGAGACTAAAGAAGACTGCTATAGAAGAAGCAAAGGATCTATCTTCATTAGAAATTGATCATCTGCTGGGTTCACTAAAAATCCATGAACAAGAACTCATGGAGGAATTACACTCAAAGAGAAAGACAGTTGCTCTGAAAGCTTCTCAGAAAGAAGACAACTCTCCTTCTCAAAAAGGAAAATCACTAGAACTTAAATCTTCTCAAGTGTATGAAGAAGAGCAAGAAACTGATAATGATACAGAAGGAGAAGAACTAGCATTGATCTCTAAGAGAATCAACAGATGGCTTAACAACAAAAGAAGAGGAAAACCTCAATTCAAAAGAGACACATTCAAAAGAGATGGAAGCAGATCAAAAATTACCTGTTATGAATGCAAGAAGCCTGGACATATGAAACAAGATTGCCCTCTTCTAAATAAGAAGAGTCCCAGAAAATTCTCACCAAAGAAGAAAGCTTTACTGACCACTTAGGATCATTCAGAAGAATCATCAAGTGAGCAGGAAGAAGAAACAGTAAATCTATGTCTCATGTCAGGAACTGAACAAGAAGAGGTATATGATTATGAACTCTCTAAATGTGAATTCTGTAGAGAAGTAGAATCCTCCTTTGATAGCTTGCTTTATGATTCAAACATCCTTTCTCAAAAATGCATGTTTTTCAAAGATCAGTTATGTGTATTGAAAAAGGAAAATGAGGAGCTAAAAACACAAAATGAAAGAATGGGAAAAACAGTTCACACCTTACAACAATCTCATTTCAAACTGTCTGAACAGTTCAAGCTTCTCAACTTAAAAATACCAGAAAAACCATGAATTTGAAAACTAACTCTCAACGACCCAAAGACAAATGGTTACCTAAATCTTTGTCCAAATCTAATGAAGGAATGTCTCATAGCATCAAGAAGAAAAATGTGGTTCCTTGACAGTGGATGCTCAAGGCACATGACAAGGGAGAAGGATAAGTTCCTCTCCATGGAGAGCTTTGATGGAGGACTAGTCATGTTTGGCAACAATGACAAAGGCTTCATCAAAGGAGTAGGTACGGTAGGTAAAATAAACTCTGTTCAGATTCAGAATGTTCAATTTGTGAAAGGACTAAAATATAACTTACTTAGTGTAAGTCAGTTATGTGATTTTGGACATGAAGTGACATTTAAATCTGATGTGTGTAAAATAAATAGTCTAGAGTCTGGAAAAACAATTTTTACTGGTCATAGAACAAATAACCACTATAGCATCTGTCTTGATGATCTACCAGATCAAATGTGCTTAATCTCTAAAGAAGATGCCAGATGGATGTGGCGTAGGAGATTTGGTCACATTAGCATGAAAACCTTATCAAAATTATCCAAACTTGAATTATTCGGAGGGCTTCCAAAGATCAAATATGAGAAGGATAAATCATGTGAAGCATGCATTCAAGGAAAGCATGTTAAATCATCTTTTAAACCTATCAACATGATTTCCACTCAAAGACCTTTGGAACTTCTGCACATGGATCTTTTTGGTCCTACTAAGCATGCTAGCCTAAGTGGAAAAGGATATGGTTTTGTTATAGTTGATGACTATTATAGGTTCACATGGGTGATTTTTCTAAAACACAAAGATGAAGCTTTTGAAAGCTTCAAAACATTTTTTAAGAAAGTTTAAAATGAGAAGGGTTCTAACATTATTGCAATAAGAAGTGACTATAGAGGAGAATTTGAAAATGTTTTATCCAAAACCTTTCTTGAAGAGAATGGTGTGTCTCACAACTTCTCTTGTCCAAGAAATCCTCAGCAAAATGGTGTAGTAGAAAGAAAAATTGAAAAATACTTTTGGGCAGAAGCAGTGAACACTGCTTGCTACATTTGAATAGAGCAACAATTAGAAAAACATTGAACAAAACCCCATATGAACTCTGGAAAGGAAAGAAGCCTACTCTTATCTCCATGTATTTGGTCGTGATTGCTATGTTTTAAACAACAAGGATAATTTAGGAAAGTGTGATGCTAAATCTGACCCTGCACCATTCTTAGGATATTCTCTCACATCAAAAGCATATAGAGTATTTAATCTTAGGACTAAAGATGTTGAAGAAAGCATGCATGTAATGTTTATTGAAACTAACAGTTCAACAGATAGAAATGAAGATGATGAGACTGATGTAGATAAGACAGGTGAGAAGGGTGATGAAGCAAGTGAGAAAGCTGAAACTGAAGCAACACCTAACCCTTCTCAACCCTTAGATAACCCTAATAGCCAGCCAACTCAAGCTTCTAAACTACCTAGAAGTTGGAGATTAGTAACTCACCATCCTCAAGAGCAAATTATTCGTGAAACTTCTGAACCTGTGAGAACCATAAGTTCATTCAGAAGAGAAGCTTCTCAAATTTCCCTGATCTCAGCAATAGAACCAAAGAATATAAATGATGCAATTGTTGTTGAATCATGGGTAGAGGCAATGCAAGAAGAGCTTGCTCAATTTGAGAAGAATGAGGTATGGAACTTAGTCCCATCTCCAAAACATCAATCTGTTATTGGCACAAAATGGGTCTTTAGAAACAAAATGAATGAAAATGGTAAAGTTATCAGTAACAAAGCAAGGTTAGTTGCTCAAGGCTACAACCAACAGGAAGGTATTGATTATGATGAAACATTTGCACCTGTTGCTAGATTAGAAGCCATTAGAATACTTCTTGCTTATGATGCTCATAAAGTTTTCAAACTCTTTCAAATGGATGTCAAAAATGCTTTTCTAAATGGTTTTCTAAATGAGGAAGTGTATGTACACCAACCTCCTGGTTTTATTGATGACAAACATCCAAACCATGATTTTAAACTGACTAAGGCTTTCTATGGTCTCAGACAAGCTCCTAGAGCTTGGTATAAAAGACTTAGTACCTTTTTGCTCAAAAATGGTTTTTCAAGAAGAAAAATAGATGTTACACTGTTTAGAAAAACTCTTAAAGATGAGTTACTTATTGTTCAAATCTATGTTGATGATATCATCTTTGGAGCCACAAATGAAAAGCTATGCAATGATTTTGGAAAACTAATGAAGAGTGAGTTTGAAATGAGCCTAATGGGTGAGCTAAGATACTTTCTTGGCTTACAAATCAAACAACTTAAGAAGGGTATTTTCAGCTCTCAAGAGAAGTACATCAAAGATCTTCTTAAGAAATACAAAATGAGTGATGCAAAAGTTATGGCAACTCCCATACACCCTTCTGCAAGCATTGAAAAAGATGAGAAAGGTAAGCCTGTTTTTGAAAAGGAGTATAGAGGGATGATTGGTTCTCTATTATATCTCATTGTAAGTAGACCAGACATAATCTTCTCTATAGAACTATGTGCAAGGTTTCAAACTGCTCCAAAAGAATTTCATCTATGTGTTGTCAAAAGCATTTTCAGATATCTTGTTGGAATACCTAATGTTGGTTTATGGTACAAAAAGAGAACACATTTTGAGCTTATGAGGTAATGTGATGCTGACTATGCTGGAGACAAAATTGAAAGAAAAAGCACAAGTGGTTCATGCCAATAGCTTGGGGAATCACTCATCTCATGGTCATGTAGAAAACAAAGCACTATTGCCCTGTCAACAACTCAACTGCTGGTTGCTGCTCTCAAATTCTATGGATCAAGAATCAACTAGAAGACTTCTCTTTAAGCTACTCAGGTATTCCAATACTCTATGATAACACTAGTGCTATAAATCTGTCTAAAAATCCGATTCAACATTCTAGGTCAAAGCACATTGATATTAAGCATCATTTCTTTAGAGATCATGTGCAAAAGAAAGATATTGAACTTGTGTTTGTGGATACTAAACATCAACTAGCTGATATATTTACCAAACCCCTCCTAGAGGAAAGTTTGAATTACATTAAGAGCATGCTTCATATCATTGAAACTCCCTTAGATGAGAAGAGTCATGACCAGCAACCTTCTGAGTAATGATAAGGGTCATAACCCTCAACCTTCTCAACTCTTGAGAAGGGTCATCAGAAACATATGACCATAAAAAAAACAAAAAGAATGTATGTTGTTTGTTGTCTGTTTTATTCTATGTATTCATTAAAGTGTTTGTATGTTTTTATTCCTTTTTGTCTTAGGTTTAGAATTATTAAAAAACAAAAAATAGGTCCCTAGCCGTTACAACGGCTCTTCTCTCTCTCCTTCTCTCTTTGTCCCTCACACGTCTCTATCAACGGTTACACATCAGATAATTATGTTCCAACTGTTGGTCAATAACTTCCCTGAAGTGATTAAAACACTTCATTTCGCCCTCTCTCTCTTACGAAAACGTTTTTCCTCTCCATCTCAAAATCACCTTGCTCTCAAATGGTAAGAACCAAAAACACTGAACCTACTTGAACCTACTCTGATTCCAAATCACACAAAATACAACCCTACATTCCAAATTTCATTTTTGTTGGTCCAACTCAAGAACCCGTTGACGTTAAACCTCTTAAATCACGCCCTTCAAAAATGAAGCACACTCCAAGTGGGAATCCTAGAAGATCAATGCGTGTTAATTTCCATTCCGCATCTAAGAATACTTCTGGAATCTCTCCTAATGCTCCAGCTCCCATTGATCTGGAGAAAGATGAAAATCCCTCTGCGCAGAAAACAGAGCAACCTACAGTTACTGAGAAAAAGGCTGAATCTTCTCAATCCATGGCTAAATGATGGGAAAATTTTGCAAGTGCACGGTTTGTCGTCAAGTAATAAAATATCGACCCCACAGGGACTGCTTTACGCTAATTAAATTAATTCACGGATAATTGATTTTTCTAGACTAAATTAGTAAAAAAAGGAGACAACTAAATTAAAGGAAATTTGTTGTTATAATAAGAACAACTAATAAAGGGATAAATCGGTAATTAAAATAAAAGATCAAATCAAAAGGATATTGCAATAAGGTAAAAGGCTTCTAGGATTAGGGATTACGACATTGATGCTTTGGAAAATCAAATTGAAATCTTTCTTAATTGGTTTTAAACATGAATTGAAGGAGAGTTATCCTAAAATACCAAACGGCTCTTTCGAGTTGCGCTAGCGTGTTGCATCTAAATTGACTCCTAATCTCATGACCGTCAATTCAAACAAAACCCATTAAAGAACTTTGATAACTCGTTTTCTTCCTCAAGAGATTTGATCTACTTTCGTGATTCCAACCTAAAGAACAATTTCTAGTGATCGAATCCCTAATTCTCTTCTCAGCAGTAATTAGGAATTTAAGTTACGAGAAATTAAACGCATAGAAACCGAATCAAATTCATGAAAAACCAATCAAAAGAGGATTATAAATTCAACATCCAAAATAACATCAAAGGGCATTGCCCACAATCCTAGAACAAGAAAACTACTCAAATATAAAATTCATAATAACTAAATTAGAGATAAGATCATTCAAACCCGGAGTTTCGGTGAAGAAAAAGAAGAATAAGAAGAACGCTCTCACGGACTCTCCTTTGTCTCTAGCCGTCACTTCCAATCAGTCCAAAAGTGTTCTCAAAAGGTTTCTTAAACCTATTTATAGTCTAGGGCAAAATAGGGTAAAATATCCAATAAAAGCTGTAAAATTCGTAAAGCCCATAAAATTCTGCACTGCGCAACACGGCCGTGCTGGCAAGCATGGGCTGGCCGTGTTGCTTGCTGTCTTGTTTTTTTTCTTTAATTCTTTAATGTTGTAACGTGGCATGGCCGTGGGTGCTTAGCATGGGCAGGCCGTGTCACACTTTCTGTTTCCCAATTCTTGTACTTTAGCCTCCAATTGACTCTCGCTTTCATCCAAGTGCCTCAACTCCCTTTTCCTAAGTCAAATACCTCATTTTCTGCACAAAAGAACTCATACCAAGTGCATTATACAAATCACACACAAATGATATGAAACATGAACCAATATGGCTAAAAAGACTAAAATTCATGCAAACTCTAACCTCAAACTACATGCTATTTCAAACACATCACTAAACCTGCTTTTGAGAAAGTTCCAGATAAGAAGAAGTTGGATAAAGGAAAGAAGGTTGAGATCCCTCTGCCTCCAAGTGGTAAGAAGGGTCAAGCCCTGAAGAAGAGAAAGGAACCAGAGAAAACCAAGTGGAGTTCCAAGGCTATCGTGTCTGGAACAATGTACTCCCTTGAGGAAATTGAAAAATGTGGCTGGAACATCACCCAATTTCCCACTAAACAGAAATGGGAGAAGTTTATTACTCTGGATGACCTTGTCTACAAAGAAAGGGTGAGAGAGTTTTATGCAAATGCCATCATCCAATATGATCCTCCAAAAATCACCTCATGGATCAATGGCAGGGAGTTTATCATTACCTCCATCTCTCTTGGAAAAGCTCTTGATATACCAAATGAAGGAACTCAGATGTCTAAAGAATCCTGGTATAATCTAATAGGAATTTCTATTCAGGAACTCAAAGCCACCCTTCTCAAAGACCCTTCTCTCCCTAGCACAGCACCAAATCTCAAAGATATGGTTAGAATATTTCACCACATCTGTTCCCACACCCTTCTTCCTAGAGCTGGATCATTTGAGAAGGTCACTACTGGTGATTGTATGATCCTATATCACCTCATCACAAACAAACCAATTGTCCTTCCTTTTCTCATGATCCATTACATGATCAATGCAATTAGGGCAGATAAAGCTTCAACTTCCCTACCTTATGGCAAGGCTTTCATTAGAGTCTTTAATCATTACTTGATTAAGATTTCTGCTGACGAGGGAGTTATAGAAACCAAAACATTCATTGCCAAGAACTTGAAGCTCATGGGGTTAGATGTTACAACTGTAGAGGAGAAGGGTGAGAGGAAAAAGAAGAAGCAGAAGACAATTTCAGTGTCTAATGTGTCCACGGAAGTGGAAACAGAGGAAACACTTGCTGAAGTGGTTAGAAGGGAGACCAAAAGTAAGAAGAAGAATGATCCTATACCTCAGGAGAAGGAAAAGACACCTGAGAAGAGTTCAGAGAGGAAATAGAACTTGAGAAGAGTGAAATAGAAGAAACAAATATCCTGAGAAGGATCAGGATGAAGAAATTGAGGAAAATTTAACTTAAAAGGTTCAGAATGATGAGGAAAGTGTTGAGAAAGTTCAATCTCAAGAGGAGCAAACCTCAAAAGATGTTGATAAGGGTCCTCAAGACATGTCTGATGATGAGAGGACCATCACAGACAAGAAAAGTGATTCAAATCACTCCTCCTCAAAGGTAGTTATGGCTCCTCTAACCAAAGTTTATTCAAGAGGAAAGACAAGAGGTATATGGAAACCTGCTGATCAAGAGGTTACAAGCAATCTGGTGGAAAGCTTCAATGTTGCAACTGTTGAAATAGGTATGGACACACCAGAAAGAGTTTCTGGTGGTAAAAAATCAGAAGAAAGAACTGAGTAATTGCACCTCAACTCATCTGATGAGCATGGTCCTGAAAGAACAGTGGTGCTTGAAGGCATAACTCCATTCAATTTCAATGTTGAGATCACTGATGAACCACAACATGAGGTGGCAATTGAAGGACAAGATGACAGAATAACTGAGAAGGAAGTGTCTGCACAAGAAGAGAATAGTGTAGATGCTCAAGAAATCTTGGATGGTAATGCCTCTGAACCTTTAACCCAATCAATCCCAACATCACCTCAGGGGGGAGTCTCACCTTAACACCTCCTCACTTATCATACAAATCCCTCTCCCATCCATGTTCAATGAACAAATGCCTACACTTCCATCTTTATCACCCATTTCCACCTTTCTCACCACAACCTTTTCCCATAGCAACTGCACCTCCTACTGAACCATCACCAAATCCCACCATCTCACGTGTCACCTCCCACAACCTTGAACAATTGCTGGCTGCCATCAACATAGAACATGGCATTTCACCTTTAAAAACCACCAACACCATAACCTCCTCAAACATTAACCAATTCCTAAACCTTAACCAAACTCCTCAAGATGACTCTCCTCAATCAATATTTCCTTCCATCAGCACCCAAACTCACCCTTCAGACATGCCATCCAAATTTGGGTCTCTAGATTCCTCCTTCTTTAATGCTGGTCAACCTTCTGGTGTTGCACAAGAGAAGGTTGATGAGGAATTTAACGAGAAAAGCCCACCTGCTTCTGAAGCTATTGAAAAGAGGATGTCCAAAATGGAGAAACTGATGAGAAATACTAGTCATGGATTCTGCAAGAAGGATTTACCACTATTGCTCCAAATCTAATTCCACCAGAATTTGGTCCTGCTGCTCAGTTTCCTGACATTCCTAGGCCTGCTACTTGAAATATGAATAAGAAGAATCAAGTTGAGAAGAGTCATGACCATCAGAAGGGTCATGATGAGAAGAGTCAAGTTGAGAAGAGTCATACTACAAGTATCTTCATCAGAAGTATCAACTTGAGAAGCAACATCTTCAATAATCTGTCATAGTTGAGAAGAGTCACAATTGAGAAGAGCATGACAACTGGAAACAGTTGTCTTCTGCATAAAAGCAGAAACACAGATGTATTATGCAGGTAGCATCTTCCAACGACTATAAACGGCTATATGCTTTTGCCAACGACTCTAATCTTTGGTCCAGTGTTTATTACACATAATTTCATCTATAAATAAACGCTCCTGGCCATTGTTGATCCGCATGAGAGTACATTGAGCTCAAATCTTCCAACCTTCTCAAGTGTCAAAGTTTTCTCTCAATCATACTCAGCTGCTACAAAACTGAAGGGATTCACTTCATCTCTGAGTATGTATTAAGTCTTGTGTTGTTGTATTTATTGAATACTCCATTTGTATCAACCAAGCTCTAGAAATCCCACAAACCCAAACACTTAACAGAAAACCTTTAGGGAACCTTCTCAAATAGAATGTGTTGCTGTAGGGCTGGAGAAGTGAGTGCTTCTGTGATAGAAGCAGTCTAATAGATCAGAAGGAGTCTATTAGAGGTGTACACAATAGGTAGAGCTGTGTGAAGAAAACTACCAAGAGGACTTTTAGCCTAGGGAGGTGTAAAAGTTGTAAACTATTTGGAAAATAGTAGAAATACTCACAGGGAGTGAGGAGTGGATATAGCCCAGGGATTTGGGTGAACCACTACAAATCACTGTGTTATTTACTACTTTCACAACTTAGTTTTACACGGCATGAGAAAACTCTCATTCAGGAGAAGCTTTGTGAAAACTGAGAAGGCAGCATTCTGACCCTTCTTTGCTAAGAAATGTTTTAAACTAAAACATAGTTTTCAACCCTTCTCACATCTTCATTGAAATTCATTCAGCTTAGGAAGTCTCTTGAGTATCTATATTTTAAATGCATTAATATAAAATCACATATGCTCACTCTACTCTATCAAAGAAATAGTCAAGCACTTAAAATAGTCATGTGTTGAAGACAGATTCTGACCCTTCTTGACTCTGATATATAGTTGAGAAGACAGTTTACTCTCAACCTTCTTCACTCAATAATAAAGTTAAGAAGATTGTCTTGTCTTAATACACCCTTCTTAACTTAAAGCACTCACTATCTTAATATCTAATCATTCTTGTGAAGATATTCCTTTAATTTCAAGTGAATTTGAAAAGGGTCACAATTCCAACCCCCCCTTCCTTGTGACATTTATTGCCTTCATGCTTAACTCTATTGTGTAACTCTTGATTTTCAGACAAAACAACTTTTTTTAACATTTTAGCTTTAGGAATCTTGCCTATACAATGCGCACGTCCTCTGTCAGGTCCTTGTACTTTTTCATATATGTCATCCTTCCATGGCATGTGACTTTGTGACTTTTGGGTTACTTGAGATGTTTGATGTGAGAAAAAGTAATGTGCAAATGTACGCAGTCTACAACAAGCAATATAGAGAAGATGAGATCGTGCCCACAGGGATTGGATTAATTCCTTATGCTTAAATATATAGACAGATTAGTGCAGAGTAAACTACTAACAAATGGTGGATGGTGGTGTGCAAGAAAATGTAAACAAAGTATATAAGATGTATGAAAACAGTGGAGAATGATAGTTGGGATGTTTCTCAACAAATAAGTCACTTCCAATAGTTTTGTGTTTATATGTGGTGCAGGTGCATTGAAAGCTGTTGCATTAAAAATGTGTTTTTCAGTCACTTTCTTCAGAGTTTCATTACAAGCTTCTTATGTCTAAGCATGCTAAATAAGTTCACTCTTGTATTTGAAGTACCCACAGTTTCACCCTGTGGACTAGGCTATCCTATGTCTAGGTCTTAGCATGGTTTTGATAAAGTTTCCTTTAATTAAAACACTTACCCATATTAGTTCTTGAGTTCTAGTTATAAACCATGTCTGTATTTATAACTTTACTTACTCTAAGTGATCAACCTCAAAATAAGTATTGAAAGAAGTATCAAATAAGAACTAAAATGCACACATCACATATGAACACAATAGCCTATTTAAAAGATCATTATAAGTTTTAAAACATCCCAACCAAAAGAGTTTAGCTCATGTTAGACATTGCAAGGCATATATAAACTGAAAGGATCATTTTCATATACTTGAAATCACAACAAAAGAGAACAACAAGGTAAGAGTTACACGGGTTGAAGAACTTTTGCATGAACTCACCAAGCAATGTAGGTCCACTAACTTCACTGCATTCAGCTAGCACTACTAATTGTGAGGAAGTAAAGAAAGAAGTTGTCAATTCCTTTCTTGCCTTCTTACAAGAGAATGAAAAACGAAACTTAAAACTAATCTAAGGTATCTTGATGATATCTTGAGGTGTGTCTTCAAATGAGAAGTGAGGGTCCTTTTATAGCCTTCAAAAAGTGAGTCTTCCTTGGAGATTAAGTTAACTTGAGGGTTGAACCATGGTTAATTTCTGATCTACCAAAAAGTAATTTGAATTCCACACTCAAACACAAAGGGAGGTCCAATAATGAATGGCCAAGTGTCCCTAGGTGAATGACTCTTCAAAGCTAATCTTTTTATAGTAGGGGCCGAAATTTGCAAGTTGCATGTGACCATGTGATTAAGCATGACGTCATCCATGAAGTGTTGGTGCAACTTGGTGGTTTGAGAGTGCTTCATGCATAGTTTGTCTGTTTCCAGTGCAGGTGCACTTGATGCAGGTGCACCGTTGTGTTCTAGTTATTTCTTGATGCAAGTGCACCTAGTGCAGGTGCACTATTGTTTTCTGGTGCAGGAGGATCAACTGCAGGTGCACTGAACAAACACATCAAAATACCAAAATATGTGTCAAATGCTTAATAATGAACATAACCCTTTATAAAACCCTGAATGTTGTTATTTTATTTATTTAACTACTATTACTACTTATTCTTACTTAGAACTTAGCAATTATTAAGTATTAGATGCGTAAATAACTCTATATAAAATAGAGTTATCACACCCCCAAACTTAAATCCTTGCTTGTCCTCAAGTAATGACAAAAAAAACACGCATAAGACTTGCATAATTAAGAAGGACAGATCAGCTAATATCTTTTCAAAGAATGATTTTTTCAAGTGATGCATTTTATGAACTTCATTTTTCAGGAATTTTGTTTTTGTGCCTTTGTTTTTCAAAACATCCAAAGTTATTAAAACTCATTTATGTGAGTGTGTGCCCCACTGAGATTGGATCAGTTCCAAAACTAAGTAAAAAGTTCCTCTTAGCCTTTGAAAGTTTAAATCGCATTTAGTCAAGCTAAAGATTTTTCAAAATATAGACTAGACTAACAAAACTGTTGAGTCAAATGCACTATTTCCTATTTTTGGTGGTTTTTCTTGATGCAGGTGCATCAGATTTCTGAAGTGCAGGTGCACTGGACTTTTGTGGTGCAAGTGCACTGGATTTTTGCAGTGTAGGTGCATTGAGTGCAGCTGCACTGATACTACTTTCAAGACTTTGTAGCATATATTGCCTTCCTCACTGACCCCCTTTTGCATACTTTTTCCTTTGATTTTTCTTTCTTTCTTTTTCTTTTTCTTTTTCAATTTTTCTTTCTTTTCTAATGCATTTTTGGAACGGGTACAGTTTATGACTCAGGCTAATATAGCTAATCACAATCACTTTTGACACTTTGCAGTACATTTTGATAACCTATGGCATTGACTTCTCTAAGTTCTTCCTGCTCAGCCTTAATTTTCATTAAAACTCTCCCAAACTTAATTTTTTATGCTATTCTAAATTTTTAGTAGAAATTTAGCATTGACCTTAGCTTTCTAAAAATTCCTCTTTGCATCAAATTGCTTTTCAAATAGCAAGGTTCTTTCCAAAACTCAGTTTTGCTGTGTGGAAGTTAAAATAAAATTGGTCATTTGTACAAGGCTTTTTTCTTTTTCTTCCTTTCATCATTAAAAATCAGTTCAGAGAAATGCATTTGTTTGTGTTTGTGAACAAGATTATAAGCTGATCATGCTTCAAAATTATCAAATCCTATTTGAACATAAAAACAGAATTGATGCACCAAAAAACAAAATTTATGCACCTATTGTTTTTTTGAAAGAGTGTTGCTACTTTTGAAAACTGTTTAATGCATTTCATTCTACTTTGTTGAGTACATCTAATATTATTATTTAACTACAACTATCACATAAACAGATAAACATATATGACAGATAACAAACACACATATAATGCATATATACTAACACACATGACATATATATAAACTGCTCCCCCCAACTTAAAGTTGAGCAGTGTCCTCACTGCTATTTAAAGTTTCAAAAGTTTGTTCAAAATGGGGAGAGGGGTTAGTACATAGTAGGATGATGCAAAATATAAAAACCATAGTACTTATAGCAAAATATTAAAAACAACATTAAAGTTTTACTCTTTCTTTGCTCCACTCCTTAGCCTTGAGCTTGATCTCACAGGCATGTGTTTGACCTTCTGCTTCTTTCTTTTGGGCTCCTCAGGTTTTGGTGCAGCTTCACGAGATGGAGCTGCCTTTGCGACTTCTGTAGTTGCTGCTGGTTCATCAGATTTTTGTGATGCAGCTGCATCAGGTGCTTCTGCACTCGTCTTCTCTGCAACGATTGTTGTATCAGGTTGTTCAGCAACAGGTTTCTCAACTTCTTGAATTGGGGTCTCCATCACAACTTTGGCAACCTCAGAAGGTTTCTTGAAAAATTTGAGTGTTTCCCAGCTCTTCTCTTTGCAGGAAGTTCCTCTAAGACCAGTTGTATGTAGTGCTGTTCATGGTTCAGTTTGTGAGGAGAACTGCACCAAACTGAACCGAATAGTTTAAACAGTTTGACCGAACCGAACTGAATTGTGTTAATGGTTCGCCGAACTGAACTGAACTGTCTTAATAGTTCAGTTTGGCAGTTCGAGTTTGAACCGAACTGTTTAAATTCTGAACTTTTTTTTTTGAACTGTTGAGCCCGAACTGCCCAAACTGTTAAGCCCGAACTGCCTGAACTGTTATCCGAACTACCCAAACTGTTTTTTTTAAATAATAATATGCTTTTGCACTTTATAATAAACTTTTTATAACTATTTTATCCGAATTTTTAGTACCCAAAACCAAACCGAACCGTTAGCCAAACTTATTTTGACAGGTTTTTTTTTTTGTCTGAACTACGAAATTAGAACCAATATTTGTTTTTATGTTTCCTGTATTTGAAAAAAAAATTATTCAAAAACCATAGAAAAATCTATCAAAAGTAAAATGTGCTTAACGCAAATAGTTTATTTCATTTCTCCTTTCATCATTCATGCATTTTATATATTTATTATTACTTATTTTTACACAATTTTATATTTCCAGATTAAAAAATATAGATATTTCCTGGTTAAAAAATACAAAACAAAATAGAGAATTACTAAGATAGAGTAGTTGTTTTTTGACAAAAAGATAGAGAGTAGTTGTTAAAAAATATAGATATTTCCTGGTCAAAAAATACAAAACAAAATAGAGAATTACTAAGATAGAGTAGTTGTTTTTTGACAAAAAGATAGAGAGTAGTTGGCTGCATTTAAAAGGGAGTGTATGGCAACTGTTATATCAAGTGCCAGGCTTAAGACACATACGCCAAACACCTAAATAGCATCCACCAAAAATAAAGGGAAAGAAAAGGCACACAGACATAGCGAGAGAACAGGTAGTGAATAGTAGTTCGCAGTTCTCATAGTTAACTGCACTAATTCAGTAGTAAGTTCAGTTCGTGAACTGAGTTTAAGAAGTTGGTTCAGTTTGAGAACTGACATCAACAATTCGGTTCTATTAAAATCAGTTCAGTTTAGTTCTCCAGTTCAATTCAGTTTTCAGATTTTTTTGAACAGCCCTAGTTGAATGGTGGCCTCAGGGTTGGCTGGTATAACTGTCACTGTAGGAAACTGCTGGGATGCAGGTGCATCAGTTGCATGCTGATCAGGACCTCCTTCTGCATTCTTTTCATCGGAGTTGGTCTTTTCTCCTTCTGCCACTGGATCTTCATGGATAACCTGCAATGTTTATTTTTCAACAACAATGTTAGTGGGCATGAGAATGGGTCCGGTAGTGAGGGGTGGTGATGAAGGGTGTTGTTGAGTTTTTGCTGATGTGGGAGATGGTTCTTTTGTGGTGATTGGTTCATTTTCTGATTGTGGAATTGTGATTTCAGGAGCAATTTGGGTGGTATGGGGTGGTGGTGATGGTTGGGGTGGTGGTGAAGTGTGTTGTGGTGGTGGGGATTGGTCTGGGGGTGGTGAAGCGTGTTGTGGTGTTGGGGATTTTGGTGGTGAAGATGGAATGGGTTGTTGTTGTTGAGGGGGTGATTTTGGTGGTGATTGTGGAGTAGGTTCAAGTTGAGTTGTGGCTTGTGTTCTTGATTTGGAGGCATACTTCTTTCTTGCTGATGCCTCCATGTTTACCTATCCATCTCCATTCTCTTCACTTTCCTCCTCTGTTTCTGTTTCATCCTCATCAACGTCCCTCTCAATATCCTTCACTGCCTTCTTTGCTGCCTCATCTTCCTCTGTATCTTCCAACTCTTCACTCAATATTTCTGGCTCCTCCTCACTGATTTTCCTCTTCCCTTTCTGTTGTTGCTTTGTCACCCTCTTCCTTTTTGGTCTCACCTCTTTCTCAATCTCCTCTTCTTCATTCATTCCTTCTTCTTCCTCTTCTCCTGGTGTTTGAAAGACCCAACTTGGAAACACAGGAGTTTCCACTTGTGTTGGCACTTGTGAAATTTCCTGGAGCCTTAGTTGTAACCATTCATGCTGCTCTTGTTGGAACTTCCATACTGCTTGGTGCTTCTGCATCAGATGCTCTTGCACTAAACCAGTTGGTTCTTTTTCAATTCTTGTTCTTTCTTTAAACTCAGCAAACAATGGACCAGGAGGGTGTTTCCTTAGTTCATTTCCATCTATTGCAACCCCTTGCTTCATGCATAACTCAGTGATCAAGCAAGGATAGAACAAAAATCCAGATTTCTTCTCAGCACATTCTAAAATTTCCCTTGTGATAATTCTACCTATATCCACATTATCTTCAGTTAAGATTGTGTCCAAGAGGAGCAATCTTTCCTTTGATAATGTGTATGTGTGAGAAGTGGGAAGAATTGAAGCATCTATAAATAAGTGCCAATTTCCTAACTCTGGAATTACATATCTGCTTTTCATTTTAAATTCAGTGTGTGTAAATTTTCCCCACTCAGCATCCTCTATAGCAATCCTAGCCTTAATCCTAGCCATGTCCCTTTTACCATATCTTTCTAATTTTTCTTCAAATTCAGAACCATTATAAGTTAACATATAGTGATCATTGATCCTTTTAGGTTCAAAGAACACCTTCCTACCTCTAACTAGTGAATGAAATAGCATTTTACCTTCCTTGGTGTCTTGGATCCCAGCATAGAACTCTCTGACCACTTGCTCCACATAGTATGCCCTATGTTGCACAAAGAGATCCCAATGGAGGTTTGCTACAGTTGACAAGAAAGATGAATTGAACTTCATCATGTTGTAGCCTCTCTCTGGCAGAAATTTCATGTCCCAGAAGTGCGCATTTTCCTTAGGTACCATTGCAGGAGCAGTTGAGTTCTTCTTTGATAACTGCATGCTAGGTGTACCTGCACTGGGTGCAGTTTTACCAGAAGCCTTAATAGCTGATTGCTTTCGTGCCATTTTTGGATTTGAAATTGCAGAGATTTTTGGGGAAAATGTGTGAGAGGTTGAAGATGAATTTGGGAATTTTGGGAAACTTTGAGAGAGAGAGAGAGAGATGTAAATTGTGAGAGTTTTCTGTTTTCAAAGAAAGAGTGATTGTAAAAACGGTAACTATGGGGTAATGGGACGGTTTATTGAGGAGGTGATTATGAGTTAGTGGGAGTTGATTTGATGGAGAATCTAGCCGTTAGGGGTATGTGGGGTGACATGCATGTTGACGCGTGGCTAATTAGGCAAGACAGCACAATTTGTTAGCCTTAACCCATGATTACTCCTGTAATGAGCTAGCAATTTGAGAAAATTTTCCCCCAAGAGGTTTTGAGAAGTTGATGCAGGAGCACTGGGATATAGTGGTGCAGGTGCATCCAGTGCAGCTGCACTAAAACCTGTATTCCTACAAAACACTTAAAACATAAAATTGCACAAAATAACTTAATTAATACTAAAAAATCATGGGTTGCCTCCCATAAGCGCTTGTTTTAAGAGTCTTTCAGCCTGACTACCTCTAATAATTTAGAGATTTTGAAAATGAGTGGTGACCTTATCCCTTGTTCACCATAGTACATTTTAACTCTTTGACCTTTTACCTTGAAAGTGGTCTTTGTTGTTTCATCAAACAGATCAACTGCACCATGGCTTTGTATATTTCAGCATTCTCATAAGAGAATTGCCTAATTCCTTCTAATTCATTTAATTTCAAAAACCTTTGTGCACGTGCTTTGTTGAGATTAAAATTGAGCTTTTTGATAGCCCAAAAAGATTTGTTTTTCAACTCTACAGGTAAATGACATGTCTTGCCATAAACTAACCTATAGGGAGACATACCTAATGGTGTTTTAAATGCTGTCCTATATGCCCACAAAGCTTCATCTAAATCCAAAGACCAATCCTTTCTTGTGGGATTCACCCTTTTTTCAAGCATTCTTTTAATTTCTCTATTTGATAGTTCAGCTTGTCCACTTGTTTGAGGGTAGTAAGCTGTAGCAATTTTATGTTTCACCCCACATTTAGCAAGAAGGTTTTCAATGAGTTTGTTACAAAAATGTGAACCTTCATCATTTACGATTGTTCTTGGGGTGCCAAATCTAGTAAAAATGTTTCTTTGAAGGAATTTACTCACTGATTTGGCATCATTATTAGGTAATGCTACTGCTTCTACCCATTTGCACACATAATCCACAGCTACTAAGATATATAAATTGCCAAAAGAGGGTGGAAAAGGACCCATGAAATCCATTCCCCATACATCAAAAAGTTCAATTTCTAAAATATTGGTTCTTGGCATTTCATGTCTTTCAGAAATATTTCCTGCCCTTTGACATTTATCACAGGTTTTGACCATAAAGTATGCATCTTTAAATAAAGTAGGCCAGTAATAACCTGATTGTAATACCTTAGCTGCTGTTCTGGTGCTTCCAAAATGTCCTCCATATGGTGCAGCATGACAATGCAGGAGCACTGCTTGTTGTTCCTCTTCAGGAATGCACTTCCTCATTAACTGATCTGGGCACATTTTGTAGAGAATGGGATCATCCCAATAGTATTGTTTTACTATGTGGAAGAATCTCCTTCTTGATCATCTTGGGGACGGGAAAAGCATCTTTAGGGCATGCTCTGTTAAGGTCGGTGTAATCCACAGACATTCTCCATTTTCCATTGCTCTTCTTGACCAACACTACGTTGGATAGCCAGGTGGTATACTTCACCTGTTTGATAAAGCCTACTGCCAGGAGGTTGGCCACGGCTTTTGCTGCCGCCTCGACCTTCTCGTCGTTCTGGGCTCGGCGCCGTTGTGTCACACACAGGGCGTCGGGGTTGACTGCCAGGTGATGACAAGCTACTTCCAGGGGGATTCCAAGCATTTCGGAGGCGGACTAGGCAAAAAGGTCGGCATTTCGTCACAGACACGTGATCAAGCTTTCTCTGACGGCTTCGCTGAGTTCGGCCCCCACTCTGACAGTCTTTGCGGGGTTGTCCCCCAAGGGGACTTCAAGGAACTCGCCCTGGGGCTCGGGACGCTTGATCTTCCTCTTGAGCTCTCTAGTCAGCTCGTCGTCGTCCTCGTCTTCGGAACTATCCGGGTCGTAACGGGCGTCGACCTCGGTGAGATGCACCCGAGCAGCGGTCGGTGGCAGTTCGGGGAGCTCTTGCAGCCGGCGCTGGGTGCCTTTAAGGGCAAGGTGCTGGCATCTTTCAGCAGCGTTGATGTCGGCCAAGATGGTCATGACGTCGCCCGCTAGGGTATGGAACTTCATCTTCAAGTGCACCGTGGAAGCGACGGCACTGAGCTTAGCTAACGTCGGCCTTCCCACGATGCAGTGGTACGGGGTGACGAGTGGTATTACCAAGAAGGTCGTCCTGATAGTCCAAGCGAGTTTCTTTTGACCGTAAGTCACCATCACATCAAGGTATCCCAAAGGCCGGGCTCGCTCCTCCCCAAGCCCGGACAAGTCAATTCCAAGGTAAGGGTGCAAATCCGCGAGGGATAAGCCGAGTTTGGGAATGAGGTCTTAGAACATGATGTCGGAAAAGCTTCCTTGATCTACCAAGACTCGCTTTACCTCGACGTCGAGCATGGAGGCCGAGATGATACGTGGAATGAACTCATTTGGTTCACCTAACAGATAGTCTTCGTCGGAGAAGAAAATAGGCTTCCTGGATGAAGCCGAGATCGTGGCTGGGCCGGAGGTCAAGCTGGCGATTTCCCTCCATTTGCGCTTCAGGGTCTTTTTGGTTTCCGTGGTGGAAACGAATGAGCCACCCGAAATCACCATGAGGGAGTGATGCCTCCCATTGTGGTCGCCAATGTTCCGTACCGGAGTACGGGGTATGATGTCGAAGTGGAGCGTTCTGCGGGAATGAGAGGTTGACTTCGGGTGAATGACCTTGGACCTCGGATTGGCCGAGGTGGTCTTCTCTCGTGTCTCGGATGGGGTACATGCAAGCACTCTGATGCCTAAGTTAGCAAAGGAAGTGAAGAGGTAATTTGAGAATGGAATGAGTGCGTACCTGGAAATGGTGGATGAGTCCTGTATTTATAGAGTGTGGCGCTGTACGTGGACCGTTGGATTAGGCGGACAAGTCCCGCTCGTTGGATGAGGGTCGCCGCTGCGGTGGAGTCCGGTTTAGCCCTTTGACAGCATGCGCGGATTGGGGTCGGGCCCAAGTGCTTGGCCATTGGCTCAGTCTGGAACAGACAATAAAGCAAACAATTAACAACAACAATAACCAACAAAAAGTTACTCACCTCTCGAAACCAATAAAATACGGAGAAGAACCCAAATCTCTTCAACACCTCAAATGTACCCAGAATTTCTTTCCGCATGTGAAAAAACCCAAAACAGTGGTGAAAAACCTAGCCTGTAGTGTGGGTAAATGAGACGAGAGGAGAGGGAATCAATATTCAAAACATTGAAGAATTGAAGAAAATAAATAAATAAGAAAACATGAGGGATAAAGCAATACCGGTAAAGGCAATACCTTTTTATTGCAAATGAAGCCTCTCAAAAGAACGCCAAGATTAACGATTCACAAGGAAGGAACCCAAATGAGACCTGGGTAAGATAACATTCCAATCAAAAATGATACCCAAATAGCAAAATGAAATCTTTAGAAGAATAGAGTGAGGAAGAAGGGTAACTCACCCCACAATTAGATTAGATGAACTTACAATGTAGAAAAAAACTTAGAAATGAGTGAAGGATGGAGCTCAAAGGTGAGGTGAGGGTTTTCTTCTTTCCCCCTCTTTGAGAGCGCAGAATGAAAGTTAGGGAAACCTAATTTCCCTTTAAAGCATAACCCGCGAGAAAGAGAGAGGGAAAAAAAGAGAGAGGGAAAATTTTCACTTTCGCGGGACGTGCTTCGGAATAGAAAAATAAAATTTGGTCTATACCAACGGCACAACGGGCATCACTAATGCTTATAGTAGCGGATTTTGAAATCCATAGGTATAGAAGAGCTATACCAACGGTTTTAGAAAATATATGTGGGTATAGGATACATATATAACTACCATCACTATAGACGTCCGTTGGTATATGTCAGTTTTCTTGTAGTGTTAGTTCGCATGAGACGAATACTTTAGTTATTATCTTCTGATTATCGGTTTGTTTTTCAAAGTTATAATAAGTGGTAAAAACTCTTACACATGCGACACAGGGTTGTATGAAGTTTTTACCGTACCTTTATTTTTTGTTTTAATTTATAGTTATGTGTTTGTTGGTGATACTTGTTATTTCGTTGGATTTAAAATTTGTACAAATATGTATTTTTTATAAATTCATTTGTTTACGCAAGTTTTTCCAAAAGGGGTTACGCGTGTCGACACATTATGAAGATGGCGTGAGTTGCTCATGGAATGCCATAAATGGTCTCCTTTTGAATTGTGTAGCTACCGGTTAGCACACAAAATTTATTGGCCACACAAGTGAAAAAGAGATGTAAAAAAAATATAAAACAGTTCAAATTAATTTTTGATAATTACTAGTGTTGAAAAAGAAAATTAAAAGGAACAAAAAATAGTGACTGGAAAAGAGTTACAGAGACAACAAGTTATAAGGAGTCCAAAGTCAATTCATCGAAATGAAAAAATGACTAGTGCTTCTCAAGGGTTTTGACATGTATAATCTGAAAACGACGTTTGTTTTTCCAACCAGATACTATGGTTATCAAAAACTACAATTTACAGTCCATTGGAGTTTTTTTACATTGTGAATGTTGCATCATTTGATGAAACAGAGGCTAAAATCAGATTCAATATAAGATTTCGAGTTGGGAAGTGAAATTTGGAACTGTTTTGTGACCAAACGAGAGAGAAAAGAGGAGAGGAGTTTTTTTTGAGTGAGAGCTGCTGTAGCGGCTAGTAAGTTTTCTTTTTTGAAAGAAAACCATGAATGTAAATTGAAAGGCCTATTTCTTTTTATCTCTTTTTTAAATAAAAATCATCTACGGTCTTATAAAATAAATCGTTATCTTAAAATAATAATTTCCTTATTCATACATAAACAAAAGCGTATTAATACGAAATTCGGGATGTTACAGCAGTCATGCCGGCTGAGAGATCAATGCCAAACTGGGAATTACGATCTACCAAGGAATAGCTTTGCATGTGTATGGCTAATTGTGGGTTCTCCGAGACAAGGTGGACAGGGGAAATACGCATAAGACTAGTTAGCCATTAGGGGTGGGAATAGGCCAGGCCAGGCTTTGAAAGGCCTGAGCCTGGCCTACAGTGAACTTTTTAAGCCTGAGCCTGGCCTATGGCCTGTTATAAGCTTTTTTTTAGGCCGGGCTTGGCCTTTTTAAAAGCCTGGTCTGGTCTGAAAGCCAATTTAAAAGCCTACTTCACACTAAAGCCTCTAAATAGTCCATTTTACCTTTTTAAAACAGGCTAAATGAGCCTACTTCACATTCAGGCCTGTTACTATTTTTCTTAAAAGCCGAAACGACATTTTTTTAAGAAAATATTATTAAGATTTTTCATGTTGGAATTGTATAACATTTTTTTAATTAAAACACTTTCCAGTGAGAAATATACTATGAAGAAAATCATATTAACCACTGGATGCCAAATTGGAAGAGCAAAAGCTGACCGAAACATATGTGTGCAATAATAATTTGTGAACAAATTAAAAATAGCCATGCCAACATATAAGTTAAACTATTTGAAATTTGATAAAACTTCATGAACACAAAAAGCTGATTCTAAATTTAAACCATAATTAAAACAACCAATAACAAGTTTATAAAAAGAAAAATAGATAAAATGCACTCTCCAGCAATACACCTAATGGAGAATGCCTCAAGAAAGAGGTCTTCAATCTTCAAAGAGAATTCGGTCTTCAACTTCATCAAAGTCGTTCCAAACAATTGATGTTTTTTTCCTCTTTCTCCCAACAATAGGATCTAGATTTTCTTGAGCTATGCCATTTTCATTTGCTTGTGTGTCAGCTTCTACTTGAGTTGAAGATAAAGGTACATTTTCACTCACCTCATTATTAGTCATATGAGTGGATGAATTTGGTTCATTTCTTTCTAATGGAAAAGACATTCTAGAGAGAAGTTAGTTTCTGATGGTAAACAATAAGACTAATATAAATGTTATAATCGGCCAGTTGGTGTAAATTAATTTGTTGGGAAAAAGAGTCATTCTAGTGTTCCGGTTTAGTCTAAAAAGGTGAGTAAAGAGGTCACAGAATTTTTTTGCTACTCTATTTGGTCTTTTTGTAAAACAAATTCTAAAATGTAGCAAAGAATCCCTTTTCTAGAAAGATACATATATATTTTCTGCTATGCTATATATTGTGTGTATTTATAAATATTAAAGTTATTTATTCTGTGAAATTTTATTAGGATTTATAGGGTAACTGTGATAAGATGAGAAATGATGTCTCACCATGGGGTGTTGGTCAGATTTCAAAATGTGTGCTTTTAGTTCCCAAGGGGAAAACCCCAAATCTTGGCTAATTTCAGAGACCTTTTGATCATACTAATTTGATTCAGTTATTAAAATCAATTTGATGATCGACTGACCGTGACATGTATCATTGGTCGCTCTTTATGATCCGTGAAACTAATAAAAATAAGCATGACAAGTATAAATTCATACATCAAAGAGCTATGAAATATTTTTATCATACCTTAAAAATGTCAAAAAAAAATCAAACAATATTAACATAACTTAAGTACCTAATTAAACGAACAACCATTACACAACACTAATCTCACAAATATTATTCATATTCATTAATATTATAAATATAAATAATAAATATATAAAATCTAATAACTAGAAAATGTGGTATAAAATATTAAATGTTAAATAATTAGAATATAAATTTAAAGGCGCGCGCACACACAAATATATATATATATATATATATATATATATATATATATATATAAACTTTTTTTTGACACAACAAACTTATTGTCAATGTATGAAAAATATATATTTTTTATTTCAAATGAAGATAGTATATATTTAACGTTTGTAACCCAATGTACAAAAGAGGAATATCGATGTCGTGGTACGATGTTGTCACTTTGCCACGTTGGTCATGGGTTTGAATCCCACCCTTTCATTTTTGAAAGCATCTTGACATAATTTAATTTGGGAATTTGGGAATAACGGGTCTTATGCATGTCCGGGTTGAATAATATTGTTTATGCACCTCAAACTACTCTATACAAGTCCTAATTAGCCTCAAACCTAACCCTATTAAGGTTTTAATGGTAATTTATAAGTATATCATTTTATTTAAGGATCCTCCTTATATGGACCTTTTTAAAAAACGCTAAACTATAGTTTTGGTCTCCCTATTTTCACAAATTCGGATATTTGGTCCTCCTATTTTAAAACTCGGACATTTAGTCCCCTTATTTTAAAAAACTCAAGACATTTAGTCCAAAAGGGGGTTTTTCAATTTTTTTTGGCTGATTTGGATGTCCGTCCAAAAAAAAGAGCTTATGTGGCACTCATTAAATGATGTGGCAGCTGACATAGTTTGCACACGTGTGTGCCACATCATTTAATGATCCAATCAGCACGTCACTTAATATTTTAATAATTAATTGAAATTTTAAAATTAAAATTAGAATTAAAATGTAAATAAATAAAAATCATCATCATCATCATCTCTTCCCAGCCAATCATCATCTACGAATCCCTCTCTCATCTCTTTTCCAGCGTTCATCATCATCTACGATCTTCTTCAACAACAATACAAACTCAATATATCAACAAAAAACAACAGCACAAACTCATTGGTTTATTCACTCTCTTTCTTCAACCCCCTGTACAATCATTCTTTTCTCTTTTTTCTTCAAACATGAAGAAAGATTTCCAGAACTAAAATTAAAATTAATTTAACTAAAACAAACCCAGATTTTTCCAGATCTCACGAACTTGAACTAGTAAAACGAAATAATCAATTGGATAAGGAACGAAATCTTCGATTGCGGACGAAATATTTGATTGTGGAACGAAATCTTTGAAGTGGATAAGGAACCGAAACCAGAAATCACAGAGAGAGGAGACCCAGAAAAATGAAAACTCAGTAACGAGGATGAGGCTGAAAACCCAGAAAAAATGAAAACCCAGAACGGAGATAAACAAAGGGTAACGAGCATGGGGAGAGAGGAGGCTGTGTCAGATCTACGGTGGGAGGGTAACGAGGATGGGGGTGGCGTCATGGCTGCTCTGTCTGCAAAACAGAGATGAACAGAGGGAGAAGATTTGCGACAGGGAGTGACGGTGAGAACTGTGCTTGGGAGGTGATGGAACCGTGGAAGCTTCAAATTCGTGAAGATGGAGGAGAGGAAAACAGTGTTTTTGGCTTTGGAAAGGGGGTTTCAAAAGGGTTTGGAGATCCGGAAATCGTGAAGATTTGACACAGTATTTTTGTCAAATCTATTTTAGTTTTATTAATTTTAGTTTTTTAATTTATTATTTTTAATTTTAATATTTTATTAAATATGTGTTCATTAAATGATATGGCAAGCCTATGTTAGGTGCCACATTTAATGAGTGCCACATAACCTCTTTTTTTGGATGGACATCCACGTCAGCAAAAAAAAAATTGAAATCCTCCATTTGGACTAAATCTTTTAAGTTTTTTAAAATAGGGGACTAAATGTCTGAGTTTTAAAATAGGACGACTAAATGTCTGAATTTTGAAAAATAGAGGGATCAAAACTATAATTTAGCCTTTAAAAAATCTACATGTCGACCTTTACGATTTTTACTAAGTTTTAATAAAATATTATTTTTATTTTTCATTTTTTATTATTTTAAAATTCACTTTTTACTAAAAAATGGTATAGGTAAATCAATATATTTTAAAAAAAAACTTTATTCAATATTGATTAAACATGTCATAATATTTTTTGATTTAATGATTAACTAAACTATTTTCAATACTGAATTAACTACATTTCAAGATAATAAAATTTCATGATAAAATCGATATATTTTTTAAAAAAAACTTTGGTCAAAAAAAAATATTGAATTAACTACAATTTAATATATAATAAAATTTCATGATAAAATAATGTGACTTTCTAATATATAATAACAAATAAAATTCATTATATACAAACTGACAAGGTTATTATTTATATATCTGTCAAAAAAAAAAGAAGGTTAACTTATTGGTTCCTTTGAAGAAACAGGTCTTCGGCTAGTAATAAAAAAATGAAATCACAGCTCAACACAAAATACATTACAACCACTTACAAGGCATCGGTTACATGAAAAACAGACAGAAGAACCCCTTCAAGTTGCTTTAGCTTTCGGTCTAAGAATAAAAGAACAAAATATATCCCGAACAACCATTGAAGAGATTGAAATTAATGAATTCGAGATATCAGGATTTGGCTAAGCATTTTGTGATTCTGATTCATGATAGCTACTGCTCTATTCATATTTCTCCTCTGAGATTTCAAGGTCATCATTAAGTGTTTCAACTTTCAACAGTGTCAGGCAAATACAACCCCTCCCCCAGGTACCCCTTTTCACCAAAATTGAATTTTTATAGCTATGAAGTTGCAGAAGCCAAGAAAATGAGGATTCAGAGTGACCCACTTATGCAAGTTTGAGTTTTTGTGCAAGTTTATCTCGATGTGCTTGCAGGAAACTGGTTTTTAGCTTCTGGGTATTTGGTTTTTAACCTTTTTTTAATGTTCAAAGTGAATGTTAAAGGGGTTAAAGTTGGGATCTTTTCTGAGGTGAAAGCATGGTGGGTTTGTTGTTGTAGTGTTATTTTGCTTAGATCTGAGTGAATGGAACCTCCTAAGGGATTTTGTGCTTCACTATGGAGTTTCATCCGCTTTCTTCCTTTCTTTATTGGACTTTTGATTCTAGGCAGCATCAAAGGTTAGTGACAATGACTTCGTTTTTGTTCTTTTCAATTTTCTTTGCATGCTCTATACTTGGGGAATTTACAAGTTCATTTTTTGGCTATTATTTTTGGAAAATACAATACTAACGGATCTTTTGTCAAAAAAAACCACTGATTTTGCTGGTAAATTTATTTGACTTTGTTTTGCTTACCCTATGATGGAGTCATGGAGATGCCATGTGCTGTTTGGTGTACTGTTTTACATGTGTTCCCTTTTGACACGTTTTTTCTTGACAAATTATTCATTTTTATTAAATTAATTGTAGCCATAATACTTTCAATTATGCTTAAGTCATCTTAATTTATAAATAAGGGAGAATAATTAAAACTCTTTTGTTTTGTTTCTGACTAATCTTAAAGATCTGTTGATACTACAATATTATTGAAACACAGAATCTGAAACCTCAAAAAAAAGGGGAATTTATTTGAATTGAAAATAAAAATATAATAGTTCAAGATGAACTTTTCATTTCAAAGCCTAAACCAATAAACAGCTTCTATGCTCGTTTCATTTCCACTAAAGAATATGTGATAGCTTCTTATATTCTTGATATCTGAAGATAATTAAATGTAGGATTCTGCTTCATTGCTTGAGAACTATCATTGTGAACCTTACCTTGCTTACATTTGCTTAAACTGCCAATAATTTCAGGTGTCATATTGTTCCCATTGACATGCTTAATAATGACAATTGGGAACTCAGCAATCATACTTGGACTCTGGCCAGCACATGTTGTTTGGACATATTACTGTGTTGCGAGGTGCATTCCTTGACAGCCAATCTTTAATGCTCTTATTTAGAGTCTATCCGTTTATCATAAAGTTGTGATTACTTATAGTGATTTCCCTAACAAACAGAGCTAAACAATTAGGACCGTTTCTGAAGCTTGGGATCTGCATATGTTTACTACCAGTGCTGTTGATTTCATATCCAGTTATTGGTATTGTTGGAAGCATTGTCGGTGGAGCAGCTTTTGGATTTCTTTCACCAGTTTTTGCCACTTTTGATGCTGTTGAGGAAGGAAAAGATGATAAACTTGTTCACTGCTTCACTGTATGTTTTATCTTTTTATTGTTATTGCTGTTATTTCTGTTACCCTACTGTCCTTCATTACAAAACTTTTTTACTGCATCCTCAGGACGGTACGTGGAGCACTATAACGAAAACCTGCATGGTTGTCAGGGATGTTAAAGATGTTTGTTTCCATTCTTACTTTTCGGTTATGGATGACCTGCGACAAAAGGGGCCTCCAAATAGTAAATACTATGAGATCAGGTATTGTCATTAAAACCCTCTCTGTTTTTTCTTATAATCTATTTAATACATTCCTTTGAATTTGGTGTATTTGTCATTTATTTTCTGGATAATCAATTGACTCGTAGTATTTTTCTTGTGCTGTGGACCTCTTAGTCTAGTTGTATCTTATTTTTATAAAAATGCTTTTGATTGAAAGGGTTAATATTGAAAATCATGTCAATCATATCTATCGGATGTTAATAGTTGTTAAGTACTTTATTATGGTCAAGGGTCCATTGTTTCTCTTTTTTATTCATGAAAGGAGGAGATTGTTTGTAGGTCATACTCTAAACTTTCCAGTTGTGCAAAGTTTAAACAGTTCTATAGACTATAGAGAAGATGATATGAACTTTTCTAGTTTATTAATTTGGAATGTTGTAAATTGTGAGTATTAAATTGAAACCGTCAAAGCATTGTTTTTAAGGCTCAAGTTTAAGAAGGCAAAATAGTTTCATAAACTATAGGTCAGTTTAACTTTTTGCATATGATAGGATCCTAAAATAAATAAAGTGTTTTGAGAGGGAATAAATGAGTTGTAGGGGATTATGGCTTAGGGAGGGCAATGTTTGTAACCAACTTACTGACGTGGCAGTTGGAGGGAAAGAATGTGAGTCAGTTGAGTGATATAAAGGTGGGAGTAAGGGATTAATGAAAGGAGACTGGAAATTGGGATTAGACTTCGGAGACCCTAGGCTTCTTGAATTGCCTAGAATTGTTACCTTCATCTATATTCTTGCGACTACCTACTGTATGATAGGTTCGGGCCTTAGCCTATGCTGTTAATAGTCCAATAACAATTAGATAGTTAGTTGTGGGGCAATTAGGGAGTTAGGCCCAATAAGGCATGTTACCTATAAATAAGAGGAAAGACTTAGAGTGGAAGGATCTTGTCATTTTGTATAGACTTGAGGGCCTTATGGCATTAGGAAAGCCCAGAGTCTCTCGAACACTCTAGAAAATACTATTATAACAACACAAGGGAAGTTTTTTCCCAATTCTTCAGTAATACAATCCCTTTCCTTTCAATTTTGGTTCCGGTTCTATCACTGTAATTCTGCATTTAGCGTTGTTATCACTTTGATTCAGCCTAAATTCCGTTAATATACAGTGTTTGTTCTATTTGATTGATGAGGTACCTATCAGCATATAATCTTTTGATCTAGCCATTAAAACACAAAGAAGACATTTCTGTTATGTTTCATACTTTTGCTGTGCTGATCTGGGAATTTCAATTTTAATCATGTATCACATGTCTGCCAAAATTAATTATAGCTAATCTGGAGCATATTGTAATGTAGCATATTGATAAAGACTTTGGTACTGGATAAATCTTTAAGATTGACACCTTTTCATGTAGAAGTTGAAATGTGGAAACTTTGATAACCAATGGATTCTATGAATCAAATCTCTGTCAACTTTTGCATTGTTTCACAAAATGGGGAACCGAGCGATACTAATTGTTTAACTACTTTTCTTTGTTTTGCATTTTGTGTTAGTTGTATCACTAAATGTATGATAGATTTAACACGATATAGTTCAACTGTGCATCTTCTAAAGAATTAAATGATGTGTTAGACTCAGAGGACTCATTCTACACCAAACATGGTGTTGTCAGATTCAACGGACTTATACTAAATTTTGATGATTCTTAATGCAGGCTGCTTTATCTTCCTGGTGCTTTTCTGGCTGCGGTTATTGGAATAATAATTGACGTTCCAGTTATATCATTTGTTGCTATATGCAAAAGTCCTTACATGCTTTTCAAAGGGTGGCACCGATTGTTTCATGACCTCATTGGCCGTGAAGGTCCTTTCTTGGAGACAATATGTGTACCTTTTGCTGGTCTTGCTATCCTTCTATGGCCATTGGGTGTTGCTGGTGCAGTTTTCGCATCCATGCTTGCAAGTTATTTTCTTGGGGCTTATGCTGGAGTTGTTGCTTATCAGGTCAATCTTCTTATCTTTCTAGCCTCTACTTGTACTTTTTTAATCATATGCCAGTTGTGATTTACTGATAGATATTGGTTCAAAGAATTGGGACTAACAAATGTAGAAAAAGAATTATTTTGACATAGACTCTTCCAACTTTGGTTTAGGGAAACCCACAGTGTACTGAAGCAAATTACAAGGTGCTTGACCTTCAATCTTAGGCTAACTAGATTTATGTTTGGAAAAAAAATGGACTTTAACACGTTTGAGAGATTGTTTGAACTCTCTTGGATTTTTGTTTAAGAAAATATATTCAAGTAAATTAGTGTGTGCATCCACAGAAGAAATGTAATGAGTAACCACGTGAAGATAGTACGGTCCCCAAAGTTCAGTGAAAACAATATCAAAATTCAAAAGGAGAAGAGTAAATTGTTGTAAAGGGTGGAGCATATAACTTTTGTGCTTTTACCATGCAATACGTAGAAGAGAATTCGAGAGCAGATTTATTATTATATATTGCAAAGCTGTAATATTGTTTTGACAACACTTGAACAGGCAAGACTGAAAATCTATTTTGACAATTACATAATGAATTGACGGTATAACTGTTTACATCGCAAAATGATTAGCAAAACTATTTTTTGTGAAGGAGGTTCCTTGACAGTCTTTGTGATCGAAGCATAACAGGCTATCTGGGCCAATGGAGCCTTCAAGGAAAAGTTATTAGATGCTTGAGAATTTACAAAACTAGAGTTGGGGGGGTAAGTTCTATGAGGCTAATAAGAGGTATGGTTGAGATTTTTAGAGTTTCCTATTGTGAAGGTTGAGATGAATTAACTCATGGTTAACAAGGAGGTAGTGCTAGCACAAAGTTCTTATCAAAGTGATGCAAGCAGTTGTAAGCATCATGGCCATACTTGTTGCAAAGTTGACATGTAATCTTAAAACATGTCTGCGGCACACAGAAGCGGCCATGGACGACTAAGTGTTATGGTCCACCTCCTCTCAGTAATTGTGATAGGTACCAACTAGTATTATTGAACGAAAAGGATGATTACAATGTATCCCTAGAGTATTCGAGAGACTCTAGACTCTCCATAGTGCCATAAGGCCCCAATTCTTTACAAATGATTACATGATCTCCTCCCTAATTCCTCTTCTCTATTTATAGGCTATATGCCTAACTAACTCAACCAACTAACTAACTACTAACTAATATAACAAACATTAACTAACTCTAACTACTATAACAGACCAAAACATTAACTAACTCTAACTACTATAACAGACCTATCAAATTGTTGTGACGCAAATGATGATATGTTAATTGATATGGTCCCTGGTGAAAGTTGTTGTCAAAAGTTATCAAGTTAAGCTTCTAATACAAAGAGTGTTTCAATGTTCGTGATAGATGGAGGATCCACTCGATTTTGAACCATGAGAACAAAAGAAGAATGTTCTTTCAGAAGATCTTTGAGAATTGCATCAATGTGTTACTTCACTCGCGTTAGTCCACACATTAGATTTCTAGTTCTGAGCGCGAGGAGGTTTGTTAAGAGTCCCACATCAACTAGAGATATGGCCCAAGTAGTACTTACAATCTAAGACGGTCCTTACTTTACAAGTCGGTTTTGTGGGATTGAATCACGCCTTAAGCCCTAATTATAAGATGATATTAAACGCTATCCTATATCTGTTTGGGCTAACATCACTGTATTTCCACCCACATTTGTCCGCGCTCCAGATTTCCAGTTCTTGGTGTGAGGGGTATCTTGATATCCTTGTTATTTCACCTATATTAGTCCACGCTTCAGATTTCCAATGTGCTGAGCAAAGTCTGTGTTGGAACTTGGAAGTCCACGTTGACTAGAGATATGACACAATGTAGTGCTTATAAGGCTTAGACAGTCCTCAACTTATAAGTCGAATTTGTGAGGTTGAGTTACTTTATTCTAATAAATCCTAAGCAGAAAACAAAGCTCTAATGGCCAAAAGAGAATAATGCCTCGATGCGAAGCAAATATTTAGAAATTAATCAAATAGGTTTAGTATTTTAGAGCTAAGGTCGAAGTTGGTGATCCTTAGCTTTCAGGTGCAAATAGAAGTGAGTGTGAATCCTTTCCCCTACTTGCCAACATTGTTGGTAACTGGTGGTCTTATGTGCTTTAATCGCTTCTTTGACCTGTTGTTTCCACATCAGAAACTTAGTCATCAAAGTTGAAATCAAGCCCAGAGATAGAGTTCTAGCAAGCTAACGATAGTGATGAAAGCGAACTCGAGAAGAATAGGAGCTGAGAAAATACACTTTGATCCTATGATAGATGTTTTGATCATTGCTTTAGTATTAAGTAAATAAACTCTTGTGAGTCTACGCGTCATGTTTATGAAGATTTCAACCTAATTTTGTATTAAGTAAATAAACTCTTGCAAGTCTACACGTCATGTTTATGAAGATTTCAACCTAAAATCCCGAGTTTGACAACCTTGCATCATGGTATTAGCGTCGAAAATCATTAAATAAGTTTCACCTTAGACAAGGCACTCTTTGTAGTATTTCGTTGATTCAGTTAAAAGGTGAAGGTATATACTTGAGGACATGGTGTCCAACTCTACCCTAAGACAGGTGAACTTTGAGCAGTTGGGCCTTTCCTATTTTGTTTTTGACAGATATGATCGTAGAGTATATGATAGATGGAACCTGCAATTTGGTACTTGAAATATAATCCAAGTAAAAAAAAAGTTAGTTCTGACATCCCCGCTAGGTAAAACTGACAACACATTGGTTGGTTAATGAAGTGTTCGTTTTAGTTTTAGTTAACGTGATAGGTACCAACTCATATATTGAACGAAATAGGACTATTACATGAATGTTTGCCGGATATTCAAGAGATCCAACCCTCTCCTAAGCCAAATGGCCCTCTAGTGTATACAATTGACAAGATGATTATTTCTATCCCATTCCCTTCTTATTTATAGGCAACATGCCTTATTGTTATTTGCTAACTAACCAATTCAACCCCCTAACTAACTGTTAACTAATATAACAAACATTAACTAATTGTAACTACTACAACCGACCTATCAATACTCCCCCCGGGGACCTTCACCTTGTCCTCAAGGTGACTCAAAAAAGAAAAAAAAATTACAGCAATTACAAACAATTCCAAAAAGAAAATTATTGGTTGACAACTTGCTTCCCAACATTGCCATCATCTACTGCAGTCCCCTGGTATCCAAGGAAATAGCCGTGCTGTCCCGCTGTCATCAGTCCCTCACCTGCTGATGTTGAAACGTTGAAATCCCATGGCCTTCCAAGCATGCAGGTGAAGGAAAATGCCATTTTTTACCAACACACCAATAAGAAGCTCTGCAAGAGTTGGTATCCTTGTTGCAAGTAACATCCTCAAAACTCCCACTTAATAACAACAGAGGCATGCAAACGTACCTTAAAGTAGGAGAATCTGCACTTGATGCCCACTGTGTTAATATTAATAGGATTACAAACTCACTTGAAAGTATGTCAACTGCTGCCACGTGTGTGTTTCCCTGCCACCTGTCATAAATCCTTGTTATCCCATTTATCGAAAGCATGACTAACTCATTAACATCACTGCAACCTTGAAGTATTGTGGGCTGTTCTAGTTGTCCTGGTAACCGACTATGACCTTGAACCCAATTTCCACAATCAATATGGATTTGATGCTTCAGGTACAAAATAACACCCCAAGTACAAATCTTCATCCCATTGACATGAGTTAAAAGGTAACACCTCATGGCAATCTTTGCCAGCAATGTTGTGATAGAAGCATCATCCAAGTACAAAGGAGTCAATACGTTAGGAAGCCACTGCCAAACATCATATGCATCGATAATTTGTTCTTTCCATACACACTCTAATTCACTAGCAACCCCACAAGGATTGTTCTCAGTGTGCCCCCATACCAACATGCCTTTATCAGTGGAGTCCCTAACATGCATTTTATCAAACAGGAATTGTGCAGCCTTCAACTCTAGAAGAGCATTCTTCACAAATTCATTCAATGGTTCACCTTTTTTTCTATGAACAACAATTGAATTTGGACTTGCACTCTTAAACGAATCTCCATATGATAATAGAGGATAAGTGCAGTGTCGCAAAACTCTTCTTGCATGTTTCTTTCCCAGAGTTGCGTCATTTTCAGAAATATTAGTGCAACCATAAAAGCTTATACTTACCCATGGTGGTTTCATCAAAAGCCACCCCATAGTCAGTGTGAGAGAACCGGCGGACGGCGAGAACAGTGATACTTGCTTCGGCGGCTGCACCCACAGAAACGACGCACGCTTCAACAGCGGCGACGATGGACACACCAAGAACGGCGGCGGCAGAGCGCTTCTTCCTTGCGCGTTCTGATTTTCTTCGCACGGGTTTCGGGTCGGGTTCAATAAGATCCATTGTTTTTTTTCCTTCTTCCACTTATCAGAAACATTTTGGGCTTGACCCACTTGGTTTAGAATAAGGCCCAAGTCCCAATTATCCACATTTCCTCGGATCTGACCCATTATGTGTAATTCCCACTGTACCCTTCTGGCTTCATCTTGTACATTGCGTGCTTCTCGCTGCGTTAACGACGACGACGTCAAGTCCAACCAGCCCTTGGCAATTGCGACGGTGGCCGGCAACTCTGGTGGTGATGGTAGTTGAGCCAATGACATTTTCTTCTTTCCACAATTTCCTCTACTCATGTTCGCGTTTCCCTCTCCTCCCACGGAATCGCTCCAATCCGGTGGCTTTGGCGGCGGCGGTGGTTTATTTCCCATTCTTTGACTTTCTTCTCTGCGAACAATTTTGCTCACACGAGCACTGGTCACCGGCAACGCACCACGAGGTTTTGGTGGTGTCGGTTCATCCCTTGTTCGTTCAGTCACGATATGCTGTTTCGGTTCCGATAGCCCCAACGATGGGTCAAGACCCGTTGAAACCCTCATGGACTCCGAACTAGCCATTTCGTTGCTGTAATTCCACATCTCTTTCTGGTGTGTAGTTTTCTTGGAAGCAATTCTTGAATCTTTGGTTGCTCAACTTCTTCTCCACCTTACCGTGATGCCTCTCATCTTAAGTGCCAAACTAACATTCTGCTTGGACCATATTTGGACCTTGCAGTATTCAGTTCTCACCTCAGATTTCTTGCTTCCCACTGAAGATGTAGTTGCAGAATTCAATGCCAAACTAACATTCTTGGAATTCTGATTTGAAGATTGTTCTTTTTCAAGAACAGTTTCTTCAATTCCATCCTTCACAAGATTGGACTGATCAAGAGCCTGTTTTGTGTCACTGAAACGCTCCATCTTGGGCACTCCACAGCTGTTGTTGGGGAGCACCACCGGCTGAATCGCGGCGATGAGTTGCTCCAAGCGAGTGGCTTGCTCATTGAGTCGATCGAGGCGACGCTGATTGCGAACCTCTAATTCTTGAAATCGCCGTTCCAATTCGTAGATACGTGAATCCATGGAGGTTGAAACTTGCTTCTTGCGCACCATGAACGTTCCGAAGATCGAATTGCTCTGATACCAGTTGATAGGTACCAACTCATATATTGAACGAAATAGGACTATTACATGAATGTTTGCTGGATATTCAAGAGATCCAACCCTCTCCTAAGCCAAATGGCCCTCTAGTGTATACAATTGACAAGATGATTATTTCTATCCCATTCCCTTCTTATTTATAGGCAACATGCCTTATTGTTATTTGCTAACTAACCAATTCAACCCCCTAACTAACTGTTAACTAATATAACAAACATTAACTAATTGTAACTACTACAACCGACCTATCATAACGCCAAAAGGTTGCAACTCTTTAACCAACATCTAAACTTAATTAACCACGACTTTCTTAACCATGATTTTCAGGTGATCAAAAATAAATGCAGTAGATTATTTTTGAATACCTGAAGCTCGTGGTAAGGACGTTCAAAATCCTGGTTATTGAATTTTAGTTGATGGTGTTGGTTATGTTCAAAGCTCATCAAGGCTGAGCAAACAGGGCTAGCTGTAATCTCTCTGTCCAGCTGAATTATAGGGATGTTTGTCTCCCATATAGAACATTTCCTTTCTTGTATATTAGGAATTATTAGGAGTTATTTTATTTCCTTTTCTATTGTACAACATAGGTTATTTAAACCCACTTGTATCATACATCAAATCAGGAAAATATACAGGAATTTCCACATGGTATCAAAGCAGATCTGATCTGTGGCACAAAAAAAAAAAAGGTAGGGTTTCCATGGCTGACGAATTAAGCAGCTCAAGCATCTCTGATGCAAACCCCAAGGCGGCGACTGGCAGCAATACCAGTCAGACCGAAACAAACATTCCTATCACTGGTTACAAACTAAATGGCCAGAACTACACTCAGTGGGCTAGATCTGTCCGCATCTTCCTTCAAGGGAAAGGAAAGGAAGACTACATCACTGGTGATGCAAAGAAGCCAGAAAAATCTGACTCTACCCATGCCAAGTGGAAACTTGAAAACAGCCTGGTGATGTCTTGGTTGCTGAATTCGATGACAAACGAATCAGGCGAAAATTTTATGTACTATGATACTGCTGCAGAAATCTGGGAAGCAGCAAAGGAGACTTACTCTAATGTGGATAACACTTCTGCGATATTCGAGATCAAAACCATGTTGCATGATCTGTGCCAAGGTGATTCTCCAGTCACAGAATACTACCATACTCTCACAAAGTATTGGCAACAACTTGACATCTATTCCGATATGGAATGGAAGTGTCCGACGGATGACAAACTCTACAAAAAATTGGTAGAGAAAGATCGAATTTATCAGTTCTTGTTAGGACTGAATAAGAACCTGGATGAAGTGAGAGGGAGGATACTCGGCACTAAACCTCTTCCTAGTCTCCGTGAGGCATTTGCAGAAGTTCGTAGGGAAGAAAGCAGAAGGAAGATCATGCTTGGAAGTCAGAATGTGACTTCTAACATTGAAGGGTCAGCCTTAGCCGCAAGAGGACCGCCGAAGAAAGGTCGAGGATGGTGCGATCACTGCAAACGGACCGGACACACAAAAGAAACTTGTTGGGTACTCCATGGGAAACCTGCTGATCTGAAGCCACGTCACAAGGAGAATCGTGCATATGTCGCTGCTATTGATGACACAAAGACCAGGACCAATGTTGAGTCCAGCCCCTTCAACAAAGAGCAGATGGAGGTGCTATAAAAATTACTGCAACAGTGTCTACCCACAACAAGTACCTCTTCTTCTGGTATCACTCTTGCCCAAAAAGGTAATTTTTTTATTGCTCTATATGTTGGCCACCAGAAAAATACTTGGATTGTTGATTCTGGTGCCTCAGATCACATGACTGGGGATATCAATGTATTTAGCAAATATAGTCCCTGCCATGATGGTTCTATTGTCCGGATAGCTGACGGCACCACCTCCAAGGTGGCTGGTAAAGGCTCAGTAGTTATCTCCAAAGACATAACCCTCGAATCAGTTCTATACGTCCCTAAATTAGACTACAACTTGCTGTCCATCAGCAAACTAACTCGTGATTTAAAGTGTGCTACTAAATTTTTTCCAAACCTGTGTGAATTTCAGGATCTGGAATCAGGGAGGAAGATTGGCAAGTGTAAGGAGAGTGCAGGTCTCTACTTCCTTAAAGCTGAAGATCTCAACAAGGAATCTTACAAGACTGCTCTCATGTGCACCACTAAGGATGATGTAATGCTATGGCATTATCGCTTAGGTCACCCAAATTTCTTGTATTTAAAAAGGATGTTTCCTTCTCTATTCAATAAAAATTCAGAATTGTTTAAGTGTGAAATATGTGAACTTGCCAAACACACTAAGTCACATTACGCTATGCAACCCTATAAACCATCCCAACCTTTCACCCTAATTCACAGTGATGTGTGGGGGCCAGCCAGAATTAATAATGTCACTGGATCTAGATGGTTTGTGACATTTGTTGATGATCATACAAGAATCACTTGGGTGTTCCTCATGAAAGAAAAATCCGAGGTAGGAAGCATATTTGAGAACTTCCATCAAATGGTCAAAAACCAATTTCAAGCCAATATTCAAATATTAAGAACAGACAATGGGGGGGAATACTTTCATCACTCCCTGAGCGCATATCTTAATAGACACGGCATTGTACATCAAACATCATGTGCAAACTCTCCACAATAAAATGGGATAGCAGAAAGAAAAAACCGACACCTTTTGGAGGTTACTAGAGCCCTCATAATATCCATGAATGTACCTAGCCATTATTGGGGTGAAGCAGTCCTCTCCTCTGCCTACCTAATAAACAGAATGCCGTCCAAAACTTTAGACTTTACCACCCCACACCAGGCCCTCCTATCTAATTATCCCACTACCAAGCTCACCACAAACCTTTCACCAAAAATTTTCGGTTGCACTGCCTTTGTCCATACACACAAGCCAAACCCTAACAAACTGGACCCTAGAGCCATCAAGTGCATCTTCCTAGGATACTCTCCAACCAAGAAAGGATACAAGTGCTACTGCCCGCGCGAGCGGAGATTCTATTACACCATGGATGTTACATTCTTTGAGGAACAAGCTTTTTATCCCAAAAATGTTCAGGGGGAGAGCGGAACTAAAGATGAACACCAATTTTTGGAAATTACCCAGCAACATCATATTGTTGTACCCGAACCAGAAACTGAAACACCAAATTCTGTACTTGGGGTCAGACCGAACAAAGACAAAGAATTACAGGTGTACATAAGGAAAAGGAAAAAACAGCCAGCTGACAGGGAAGTAGAAGCCTGCACTCCTCCAAGCCAAGACCAAGATTCTGACCAGATTTCAGATTCTGAAAATAGTCATCCAGGTAATACTCCATGCCTTGATACTTCCTCAAATTTGGTTGATGATACACAAATTGATAATGATTTGGACTTACCTATTGCTTTGAGAAAGGGAGTGAGGTCATGTACCCAACATCCTATTGGGAACCATGTGTCTTTTGGAAAATTGTCACAGGAATATAAAACATTTATTAGCACTTTGGACAGCACCTACACACCCCAAAATTTCGATGAAGCTGTAAAAATACCTAAGTGGAAAGCTGCTGTTGAGGAAGAAATAAAGGCATTGGAAAAGAATGGGACATGGCAATTCTCACATTTGCCACAAGGAAAGAAGGCTGTTGGATGCAAGTGGATTTTCTCGGTAAAATATAATGCCGATGGGAGTATCAACAGGTACAAAGCCCGCTTAATAGCAAAAGGGTTCGCCCAATCCAATGGAGTTGATTATGAGGAGACCTTCGCACCGGTAGCAAAACTAAATACAGTCCGTGTACTCCTTACATTAGCAGTAAATCTAGACTGGCCCCTTCACCAACTAGATATCAAAAATGCATTCTTAAATGGTGAACTAGAAGAAGATGTCTTCATGAGAATACCACCTGGTTTGGAAACTTTAGAAAATTCAGGTAAAGTGTGCAAGCTCAAGAGATCCCTTTATGGTCTCAAACAATCACCACGCGCATGGTTTGATCGGTTGACACGCATGGTTAAAGGCCACAATTTCTCCCAATGCCAAACTGACCACACAATGTTTGTAAAACACACAGCAGAAGGCAAGGTAACCATCTTCATTGTCTATGTAGATGACATCATTATTACAGGTGATGATCACACGGGAATTGAAGAATTGAAGTTATTCCTGGCAAGAGAATTTGAAGTAAAGGACTTAGGTCAATTAAAATATTTCCTTGGGATGGAAGTGGCACGATCCTCACATGGAATTTATTTGTCCCAAAGGAAATATACACTCGACTTACTCCAAGAAACATGAATGTTGGGGTGCAGGCCAGCAGACACACCTATGGAGTCAAATGTGAAAATTGGGACAAAAGAAGATAGTCCACCCACCGACAAGGAAAGGTATCAAAGGCTGGTTGGAAGACTTATCTACCTAACCCACACACGACCAGATATTGGTTTCGCAGTTAGTGTGGCTAGCCGCCACATGAATGACCCCAAGGAAGCCCACATGAGAGCCATTAACCGCATTCTACAGTATCTTAAGAAAGCACCTGGAAATGGACTACATTTCAAGAAGAGCTTAGACAGAAAGGTAGACATATTCACAGATGCTGATTGGGCTGGTTCTGTGACTGACAGAAGGTCTACAAGTGGATATTGTTCATTTGTATGGGGAAACCTAGTAACTTGGAGGAGCAAGAAGCAATCTGTGGTTGCGAGGAGTAGTGCAGAAGCTGAATTCAGATCCTTGGCTCATGGGATATGCGAAGGAATGTGGTTGCAAAGGATGCTTGCGGAGCTTAAGGTTAACACTAACCATGCAATAAACCTAATGTGTGACAATAAAGCTACCATAAGTATTGCAAAAAATCCTGTGCACCATGATAGGACGAAGCATGTGGAGATTGATCGACACTTTATTAAGGAGAAAATTGATGATGGATTAATTACCCTTGAATACACACCATCAAGTCACCAAATTGCTGATATTTTGACCAAGGCACTACCTAAAACTAATTATGAAAACTTGAGATGCAAGTTGAGCATGATCGACATCTATGACCCAACTTGAGGGGGAGTGTTGGTTATGTTCAAAGCTCATCAAGGCTGAGCAAACAGGGCTAGCTGTAATCTCTCTGTCCAGCTGAATTATAGGGATGTTTGTCTCCCATATAGAACATTTCCTTTCTTGTATATTAGGAATTATTAGGAGTTATTTTATTTCCTTTTCTGTTGTACAACATAGGTTATTTAAACTTGTATCATACATCAAATCAGGAAAATATACAGTGAATTTCCACAGATGGTTAATGCGTTGTGATATCTATCGACCCAACCCAACATTTCACGAGCCATGTCTTTGAACTGCAATTTTAACCATTTTTTTAAAGTCTATTTTCGATGTTCAAGTAATCGGACCCTTTAAGAAGGATTCAGAAGGCAAGCAAAATGATTTAAAATTTGTAAACTGGGCGGGCTGACTAATCTATCATTCTACCAATTTCTTTTTCAAAACTATATATTATCCCCACCAATCCTATGTTACCAACACTACTTCAGTGTTCACTATCACGTTATGCAAGCTTAAAGTTCTGCAGTTTTTTCACATTAGTTGAAGTCATATCAGTCAAGCTTTCTATTGCTTCATTTTCCTTTATATCCTGTAATGGTATAATAAGGATTTTCTTTTAATTTCCCCCTCCCCCTCTCAAACATAACAAGGGGAGGGTAAATGGAGCTAATTTCCTCCCTTCCCTCCCTCTCCTCGCCTTCCCTGTGTTAAAATCCATGTGTTAAAATCCATTCCACTCCTCTTCTCCTTTGAACTAAACAATCTCTAACAGTTTCAATTATTTAATATGAATTGTATTTGTTTGTTATTTGAATGCAGGAATCTTCTTTCTCGCTCGGCCTTCGGTATGTAATTGCAGCTTTGTCACTTTATGATGAATACAGCAATGATATTCTCGACATGCCAGAAGGAACCTGCTTTCCTAGGTTTTGTCCTGCTCCCATATGTTCATCACTGTGACTTCAATCTATATTTTTGTCTTGTGTTTTTACTCATTTGATATTCGATAGGCCTCAATATCGAAAAAAGACCGATTCATCACAAAAAGCTTCTGAATCAGTTTCCATCTCAAGACCTGGCTCCCTTCGAAAGGCTCCATCTCGCTCATCTTCAATGAAAAATGGTATTGCCGAGTTGAAATCATTTGAGGTATTCTTCGTATTAATTTTGCATCGAGACACAGATGTCGCCTTTGTTCCTTGGATATACTTAATGAAATATTGTTCATGATGTGTAGCTGTTGGATGCGTTATTCAAGGAATGTTTTCAAGCTGGAGAAAAATTGATTTCTGAAGGTGTAATTACAGGAAAGGACATAGAAGAAGCCAAATCTGGTAAAGGGAATAGTGTTATTAGTATTGGCTTGCCTGCATATTGCCTACTTCAGGGACTTTTACGCTCTGCAAAAGGCAATTCCATGGGTATAATTATCAGTAAGTGGAACCCTTGCATCATTTATAGTTCTCTTTTCCTTCCCCCTCTACCTCTATATTTTTTTGGCTAAATTGTACTTTTTGCCCCCAAATTTTTCAGTTTCGCAAAAATGGCCATCAAACTTCTTTTTGGTGAATTTAGTAGTCCTCCTGAAATTCAGAAGTTGTGAATTTAGCCCCATACTTTTTTAATTGCACTTTGGTCCCCTAAAATTGAGGTTTTTTGCACCTTTGGTCCCAAAAATCAGGGATTTTAGAAAAATAGAGGAACAAAAGTGCAAGAAACCCATGATTTTTGGAGACAAAAAGTGCAGTTAAAAAATATGGAGACAAAATTCGCAAGATTTGGATTCTAGACGGACTAAAGTTGGAGGACCATTTTCGCCAAATTGATAATCTTGAGGGAAAAGTGCATTTAAGCCTTTTTTTTTTTAATTTTGGGGTTAAATATGTTGTTGATCCATCAGTACTAAATACGTAGCATTTTGTATTTTAGAAGGACTAAGTGTGAATTAAATTTTTATGGGACTAAAGTTGAACTGTCATGATTATATGGCGACTAAAGTTATATGTAACCCTTTATTTAATTTAGTTCCTCTGCAATTTTTCCTTCTCCTTTTCAGATTATTTTCTCTTAACCATATTAAAGAAACGATTTTGGTTACTTCCTCAATGTAGGTGATGATACTGAATTAACTCTCTCAAACAGACCGAGGGAGATGTTTTTTGAATGGTTTCTTAATCCTCTTTTGATTATTAAAGATCAAATCAAAGCTGAACGTCTATCTGCCTCAGAAGAGGACTACCTCTGCAAATTAGTTCTTTTTAGTGGTGATGCAGAAAAGTTGAAAACAATAAGTATTGGCCAAGCCCCTGAATCTGAGGTCAAGCGCGCTGAACTTGATGCATTGGCTAGAAGGTACTTATCATCTAACTAACTGCTAGTTAGTTACTTTAAACTCTTAAAAATTTAGTAGTAGGACATATTAGTCTATGATAATGCAAACACCCAACTCTAGTCCTTGAGGAAATCAAAAATTGGCCACATTAATCTTTCTTAAAGGGGAATATGTCGATATGAGCAATATTCAAGAATTTTAGGACTAGAATAAAGTTTTTGTATTCTCTAGGACTATGTGTCAACAGTCATTCTTACCTACAATAATTTTGTTCAAATTAAATATGTTTTTGGTCCTTAAAATATATTTTTCGAAATAGTCTCTGTAATATTTTTTTTAGGGTTTTGCCTTCGTAATATTTGGTTCATATTCAGTAATTCTTTGCATGATAGGGGCCTAAACAAAAAAAGAATATATTATTGTCATCAAAACAAGAATAAAGTTATATATTCTCGAAACAAAAACAAAATAAGGAGAACTAAAACCATTGCCTAGTGGCTTGAGCTACCCTAGGACACGGGGGTCGACTTGGTCCTTCCAAGTTTGATTCATGCATTGACAAACCGGTATTGGCCAGCATGAGATTTGCTTAGCGGAGTCACTCATTCGTTGAAAGTGTTGGGATACTTTGTGGGTAGCCAGCAACGGTCCGAACTACAAAAATAAAACAAGGGTGGAAATGGGAAAAAATATTGTGTTGGAACTTTGAGGGTCTATTGTGTCTCCTTGGGCCAAAAAGATATTTAATTCGTGTTCTGTTTTTTTAATTCAATTCTTGTTCTGTTGATCAATGTAAGGTTTTGTGTCTTGTTATGATTTAATGTTTCACACACAGGCTACAAGGGATAACGAAATCCATGACGAGATTCCCAACATTCAAGCGTCGTTTTGATGATCTTGTAAAGACATTATCTGATGATCATACCGAGAAGCATGGAGCGACGGCAACAATGAATAGATCAAAGAGTGCCTTTGCTCGGTTGATTAGTTTGAAATCTTTCAAAGGGGGAAGCAGAACAAATGGGTCTGGCCAAGGGTCAGAACATATAGTAAGGAGGGATGAAGAAAACTATTGATACGAATATTGTGTTGTATAGTTCAATCCATTTTGAATGGAAAACAAATTGTATTTGATATTGAAATTTGTTTATTCTTGACTCTAATATCTGACCAAGTTTATTCTTCATGTACACTTGTTAATGATGCTGAAAGTGGAACCAAAATGTAAACATATTTGAGCATGTTTAACCACAAGTCTGGCTGTCATAGTGTAATGTAAATTGTATTTTTAATGTTGTTTGTATAATGAGGTTACTTCTCTTTTATTTGTATGGCCCAAGCTTATTCCCCAAAATATTTGTACTCATTATTATTATACTAGGCCCGTCTTTCATGTGTTGGTGTATTGGTGTGTTAATGGGTGGTTATTATTATTATTAAAATTAGAAATAGAAATGTATTGGGTGTTAGTGGGTAGTTATATTACAATAAGGGCATTTTGGTCAGAAAAATTTGACACCAAAATGATAGTTTTTTTTAGAATTCCCTTTATTAATAGTTATAGATTATTACCCGAGATGTTAGGTCTCAAATTTTTATCTCTGATTATAAATATATTTCACTTTATAATGTAGGATTACTAATTATTAATATGGTTATTGATTTTATTTTTGTGTCTTATATGTTAAGTATCAATGTGTCTGCAAATTGTTTGAGTCAATATTTACTGCAAGTAATTAGCTAATACTAGTTGATATCCTTTGATGTTAAATTGGCAAAGTGAAGGTAGTTTGCTGTCTCAAAGTTGGCTATCGCTTCTCTTTCTACTAAAAATTTAGAAGATTAACAAGATAACTTGATCTAATTATCACTAAAAAGGTCTCTAATGATTTTGGGCCAATAATTAGTACAACAGGCAACTCTATGCTAGTTACTATATGTTAAATTGGCATTGTGATAACATTATGTTGGTTTGAGTGAACCGGACTCGAATCCTCTAAGCAAGGTCTCTGGTTCGAGCATTGTGGATGAAGAAAATGTGGTTGGGATGGGAGATCTCACTAAAGGTGGCCTAGGTTCCTAAACAGAGATTAGTGATCGATAAAGTTAGTGGATGCTTCGCACCAATAACATGGGTACTAATAAATTGGCAATGTGAAGGTTTGATGTTTACCGTCACAATGTTTCTCATCCCTTCCCTTTCCACTATTTCTTTTTCTCATTTTACTAATTTCTAGATAAAATTAATGGTTATGAAATTTGAGTAAATGATTTTGCAAGAATAACAAATAAGAATTGGTAATTTATTTTCTATTAGGTCTCTCTAATTATCACGAGAAAGGTCTCACAATTTTTTTTGACAAAGTTGAAAGCAATGTTTAGTCTCCCCTCCCTAATTTTGTTTCCCCTACATGTGTATATGTTCCGATGTATGATACAACAGAGGCCTAAAGAGGTGGTTGGGTATGTGTGTGTTTATAATTTGAAGGACTCACTCTAAGAATGTTTTAGATTAGGGTTTTTTTTTTGTACCCCCACAGTTTTCCCATCTACCCTCACATAAATTTTTTTGACAAAAATGCCCTTAACAAATTTGACCTTGATCGTATATACCTTTCAATAGCTATATACGACTTTAATAAAATCAAATCCATATATACCGTAATTTTAAGTAAATACGATGTGGGTTTAAAATAAAAGTCGTATATACATGATGGTTAGGTATATACGACTAGTTAAGATACAAGTCGTATATAGGTGTATATACGACTTGTTATTCATCAAATCGTATATACATAGGTGTGGGGGTACATATGACTCCTTATTATGCAAGTCGTATATACCCCACACTTAGGTATATACGATTTGGATTGAAGATTTTTTTTTGTTTTTTACTTTTTTCATAATAAGATTTGCATTAATTTTAACGGTTAGGGTGAGACTTCGAACGATAATCAACGGTGTAGGTATGGACAAATAATAATAGTTACAAAAAAGTGGTAAAATATATACAAGAAATATACAGTGTCAATGTAGGCTGGCTAAAGCGTCCGAATCATCGGATGAGTTTACACATGTGGGCGCATCGGTCGGAATCACCGGAGGAGCTGTAGTCAGCCATAGGGCAAAACGACTGGCATACGGATCCAACCATGAAGTAGAATCCTCTGATCGATTATGGGACCACATTGGAATAATGGGGGGTAACTGACATGCAGAAGACATCGAAATATGCATCTAATGTGAATCCCGAATGTTCAGAATATATGAGTTTATACTTCGAAGAAGAATAAGTACCTCTCAAAGGCAAATAAGTATAACTCATATTCAAAGACAGTTGAACAAGGGCGACATTATACTTTGTTGCAATAAAGAACCCCATCTCTGGCAAAGTCAACCACTTATCCGGCTTCTGAAATCCGTGGTATTCAATAGTCAATGATTTTCGAAGTTCTGCAAGTCGGTCCTTCCCAAACATGTAACTATACAGTGCATCCCTTTCCTTTGTCTCATTGATTAAATCTTGCCTAATGATAGCCCAACTATCCTGACCCAAATTGAGACCAATCACAATCGCTCGAAACCCACAATTGCCATCATCCCTAACATCAACAATATTTTCCACATAACACCGCAAATGATGAGGAACATCCGGTAAATTAACTAAAATCTCGCCCTATCAACGTGTACCAACTCTTTAATTTTTGCTTTCACATTCTTTGTCACGTGCCAAGAACACAATAAATTAGTAGCAGAAGCAAAGATAGCATGAATACCAGCCATACAGCCAAGATCTCTGTCAGTCAGAAAAACCTCTGGTTGAATCCCATGCAAGTCAAATAAATCTTTAAGTTGTTGTAATACCCAAGAGAAATGAATACCAAGTTCATGGCAATATAGGCAAACCCAACCGAGAAAGATAACTCCGTACTAGTCACTCCCACAATCTCCAATAGAGGTAGATTGTATTTGTTGGTCTTGTACGTAGTGTCGAGAATAAGAACTTTGGGAAACAACCGAAATAACTTGATAGAAGTGGGATGAGCCCACATAATGTCACTGACCACATCAGAATCCTCCACCTTCCTGCTCCAACATAAGTAATTATGTGACTCAATCAATCTCAACAACTCCTGGATGTCCGTTCTAGGACCCCTCCGAGAAGACCGATGCTTGTGGCACTGCCTATATATTTGAGGGAGAGAAGTGACATTGCTCGGATAATGACTCCGCAAAGCAATAAGGCAATCCTTCGGGGCAACATCCAAATCAGCATGCTCATTAACCATAGCCTTCTGCGGCTTGGTCAAACGACCAAACACTACAAAAAAATCAGTCATTAGCGAGGAAAATTTCCCTCGCAAAATGACCAAAATCCCTCGCTAATGGTCATTTGCGAGGGAATTAGTGAGGGACCAGTTCCCTCGCTAAATCCCTCCTCGCTAATGGGATTAGCGAGGGAATTTGAATCCCTCGCTAATGACTGCCTCAAAATTTGTGCAGTTTTTCAAATTTGGTCAATTATATATTTATTATATTAAATTTCGAAAATGGCTTTTTTTTATTTATTATTTTTTTATATATTATATTGTTAATTTTGTGGTTGTGGTGGTGGTTGTGTGGAAGGTGGAGAGAAAGAGGAAATAAATTTGTAGGTGGTGGTGGTCGTGGGTGGTGGTGGTGGTTGTGTGGTGGAGAGAAGAAGAGGGAAAGGGGAAATCGAGAGAGAGAGATAGAGAGAGAGAGGAGAGGAAGAGGAGCTCCGGTGGTGGTGGTGGTGGTGTCATGGGTGCTGGTTGTTGTGTGGTGGTGGTGTCATGGGTGCTGGTTGTTGTGTGGTGGTGTCATGGGTGCTGGTTGTTGTGTGGTGGTGGTGTCATGGGTGCTGGTTGTTGTGTGGTGGTGGGTTAGAGTTTGTAGGTGAGAGAGAGAGAGTAGAGGAAGAGGAAGGGGAGAGTAGATAGTAGAGGAAGAGGAAGGGAGAGTAGGTTGGTTGTGTGGTGGTGATGGTGGTGGTGGTGGTGGTTGTGTGGTGGTGGAGAGTAGAGGAAGAGGAAAGGAAGAGGAAGGGTGAAGAGTGAGTGAGAAAGAAGAGTGCAAACAGATTTAAGTAAAAAAAAGTGAAAAAAATTTGCGAGGGACCAATTCCCTCACTAATTCCCTCGCTAATTTCCTTGATTCCCGTGAATTTGACTGAATTAGCGAGGGACCAATTCCCTCGCTAATTCCCTCGCTAACCATTCCCTCACTAACGGTTAGATTCACGTTAGCGAGGGACCAATTCCCTCGTTAACCACCTTGTTTTTCGTGCTAAAATTTTCAAATTCCCGCCTCCACTTAGCGAGGGACTACCAGTCCCTCGCTAATGTTGAAAATTCCGTCGCAAACCATTAGCGAGGGACTGGTCCCTCGCTAATGTCAGTTTTAGGGAGGGAATCACATCCCCTCGCTAATTCCCTCGCTAAAGTCAGTTTTAGCGAGGGAATGTTATTCCCTCGCTAATGTCCCTCGCAAATAAGCGTTTTTTTTGTAGTGAAAAGCTGTGCACCCAACCGAGGTAGTAAGCAATGGATGGGTGTGTCGACCACACATAACTTTCACGCACCAACCCCCATGACGTAGTGTAGAAGTAGCTTTCAAAGTAAATGGACAACTTCTTCTCTTAGAACCGAAGACTCTAGAATCATTACTAAACTTCCCCTGCTTCTCACAATCGAAAATGATCTTATCTCTAGTCCCCCTTTTACCAGCTTTATCAGATCTAACTTTGATAACAACACCAATGTGTCTCCCAACCGCTATAGCCCACTCCTCCACATCCTCACGTGTAGAAAATATCTACAAAATACAAAAATGTTACGTACTTAATTAATTAAATATTTATCAAACTTCATTAAAAAAATTAGACCGAAAAATATACCCTATCCGTCCTGAATGGCTCCGTAGTATCGATGTCGAAAGGAACCAACTGTGACTCTGCAGGCACTCCAATATCTGTTTCAAAACTAAAAATTAAATAAAAAAATTAAAATTACAAGTCGTATATACCTATAAACAAGGGTATATACGACTTTAACATCTCAATTTCGTATGTACCCCAACAACAGGGTAGATACGACTTACATTTCTCTCAAATCGTATATAGGTATATACGATTTGAGCTCCGTCGTAAATACGTATATACGATTTGACTTTTTCTTAATAAATACGTTTTTAAAAAGTCAAATCGTATATACCTTTCATGGACGTATATACGACTTGCAATTTAATGCGTATTTATTAGTTATTAAATGCGAGTCGTATTTACCTTTCATTAGGTAAATACGATTTTAGATTATGGGTCCCACACTAGAGAGAATCTTGTGAAAGTCAAATTTTGTCAATTATGTGAAGGGTATTTTTGTCAATGCGAAAATATGTGGGGATAGATGAGAAGGGTGTGGGGTATAAAAAAAACCCTTCAGATTATCTCCTGAAATGAATGCGACCATGTATCATCAATGGACTTTGTACTCGGTTCAGTCTAGTTATTCTAGTTGATGATTGCGACCATGTATCATCAATGGACTTTGCCCACACTCATGATGCTCGAACTAGACAATATTAATGCAATTATTTACTTATCGAAAAACAAAAAAGGGAAAGGGGAGATCTCTTAGTTTCGTTTATTGAAGTGAATTAATAGCTTATACTGAGTACCCTTGTAGTTTTAATACTTCATTTTATGTAAGGCTATTTAGTATATCTAAATTTAGTCGTGATAGATTTTGCTCCACTTTCCTCTCTTCCAAATTCTCCACAATATTACAGTGAAGACAAAATTGAGTCATGATAGATTTTGCTCCACAATATTAAAATAATCTCTCCTCACCTACATTATTTCTAATTAGATGTTTTGCTTCTAATGCCCAAGTAAGAGAAAATTCGTAAGAGAAAATTAAAAAAAATGGCTAAATTGCAGTTTTGATCTTTTATCTTTAGGGTTGGTGTCACTTTGGTCTTTTATCTCTTTTTTTTTTCGTTTTGGTCTCTCATCTTTTTTTTTTGTCATTTTTGCCCTTTTTTGTAGTTTTCCGTCCATGACCTTAACGGACGCCACGCTGGCAGTTAACTGCTGACGTGGCATTTTAAATGTCAGGACTGACTTAGAACTGATTTAGTGATGTGGCACGTAAGAGACCAAATTGAAACTTAAAAAGAACATAGGGGACCAAATTGAAACTAAAAAATAAAATTAACAAAAACAAAAAACACCTTCATGTTTTTCCTCCAAACACCACATCTGTCTTCATCTTCTCCGGTGAGCCACCATCACCACTTCCACCAAAAATCAATAACTCTTCCACTTTTAATCCCTAACTTCTCTCCTTCAAACCCAAAACTTCAAATTTCTCAAACTTAATCCCTAACCCCAAACCCCTAATTTTTGAACGATTTGGCAATCACCCCTTTCATCTCCACTCATCCGGCACAAATCAGGTATTTCAGCCACTCGGCCTAAAACGGACTTACATATACCATCAAATTATTGTGTTTTTTGATTCTATGAAACACAACAAAACGTACGTACTCAGACAGAAACTTAATAACAACTGAAAATAAACAATTGACACATAATCAGAATGTTTAACATAAAATGAAACAACCAAACACAAGATGATGTCAACATAGCAAAGGCTTAAATAGCTTTTACCCCCTGCAAATATCACAAGAATCCATATACCCCTGCAAAAAAAAAATTAAAATGAACCTTGCAAAATACAAAACGTTTCTAGTTAGGTCCTTGCTCTTAGTTTTTCTTAAAAATGTTAACTTTAACTGAGCTGGATGTCTACCTTGACATAACACATGGCTCATTAGGGCTTATACCATCATCATCAACATCATTCACTCATCTGAAACTCTTATTCTCACTGAAACTCGCATCATTCATCAACATAATTATTGGCGAGTTTCAGTGAGAATAAGAGTTTTAGATGAATGAATGATGTTGATGATGATGGTATAAGCCCTAATGAGCCATGTGTTATGCCAAGGTAGACATCCAGCTCAGTTTAAGTTAACGTTTTTAAGAAAAACTAAGAGCAGGGACCTAAGTAGAAACGTTTTGTATTTTGCAAGGTTCATTTTAAAACTTTTTTTTTTGCAGGAGGGTATATGGATTCTTGTGATATTTGCAGGGGGTAAAAGCTATTTAAACCCATAGCAAATACTGTAATGCAGATGCAGCTCTAATTTATAAAACCCAAGACTTGTTTAAAGCAATATAACACCGATCATTTCTCAATAATGCCACTGATCAGATCTGTGCTAGATGAGTGGAGAAGAAAGGGATGATTGCCAAATCATTCAAAAATTTGGGGTTTGGGGTTAGGGATTAAGTTTGAGAAATTGGAGGTTTTCGGTTTGAAGGAGAGAGGTTAGGGATTAAGAGTGGAAGAGTTATCGATTTTTGGTGGAAATGGTGATGGTGGCTCGCCGGAGAAGATGAAGATAGAGGTGGTGTTTGGAGGAAGAACATGAAGGTGTTTTTTGTTTTTGTTAATTTTATTTTTCAGTTTCAATTTGGTCCCCTATGTTCTTTTTAAGTTTCAATTTGGTCCCTTATGTGTCACATCACTAAATCAGTTCCAAGTCAGCCCTGACATTTAAGACACCACGTCAGCAGTTAACTGCCAGCGTGGCGTCCGTTAAGGTCATGGACGAAAAACTACAAAAAAGGACGAAAATGACACAAAAAAAAGATGAGGGCCAAAACGAGGAAAAAAAAAAGATAAAGGACCAAAGTGACACCAACCCCAAAGATAAAAGACCAAAACTGCTATTTAGCCAAAAAAAATCTTTAAACGAACTAACTTCCATTTCTTTCCAAATATTAGAGCATAATTTGAGCCATATTCAATAACAGCTACACAGAACGTATTACTTCTCTATTTTTCTAATGAAAATGGAAGAAAACATGAGTGTAATTCTTTTACCTTCTCAGCTAAGGATACAGAAAGCTCCAGCTGCAACTGAGCAGAATGTACAAACGTTACAAAATATTTCACTATGCTAATTTCAATATATTAAACTACTTGTGAACTTTATGACTGATAAATTTCCCTTCTACTTTGAGCTTTAATCTTTTTATCAACGGGACGAGGTCCTAAAAAACCTACATCAATAGTGGCACCATGAGCCTGAGAGGATTGCACAATTGCATCATAAGCTTTTGAAGAGAGTATAAGGCCCTCATTCTGAGCTCTCAAATACAACTCATAAGCCAGCCTTGGTTTTCCATCATTTGCAAGAGCCTGAATCAGCATTTCATAAGTTATCTCATTGGGAGTAATGTTCTGAACTTTCATTCTATGAAACCATTCATATGCTGCACTACTCATACCATTTCGCGCAGAACCACTGATTACGGCGTTGTAGGTCACCACTGTTACTTCAATTTTTAAAGTTACCATCTCCCTAATGATAGCATCAACTCTACTAAAATTTCCTTGTGCAGTATAAATTGAAGCCATTATTGTATAGATATATGTATTTGGTTTAACCCCAACCTTGAGCATATGGTTCCACACGCGGAGCGCTTCATCGTAGAGTTTTCCCTTTTCAAGAGCACTCAATAAAGCTCCATATGAAATCATAGTAGGTTTTTCGCCGTTTTCCACCATTCTTCTAAAGATTTGCACTGCTGCTGTAGTTTCGGAAGCCTTAGAACACGCCACAAGAACTGCATTCCATTCACTACTTCCAGGTTTTAGACCTTTCTCTTCCATCTTGTTTAACAAGTTGATACCCCATTTCCAAATACCCTTTCTCTTTGCTGCACTAAGAAGAAATCTGAAGTGAGACATAACTAGTTCATACGACAAGTTATTTGGTTTTGGTCCTTTGTCTAATAAATCTTCATATACCTCCAAAGCTGCCCACCATTTCTTGCTTTTACCCATCAACCAAATTGCATGGTTGCACACAGACAAGCTTATCTTATCATACCTTTCTCTTATCCGGATGTAGAGCTCTTTTACAACGATGTAGTGATCTTCACGAGTACAAGCCCACACGAGTCGCTCAAGTTCAGCACGCGTCAATGGAATCCCGGCATTATCCATAGTAATAAGAAACCTTAACACATTGCTGCTCAGGTTCTCAGAACTAACGAGCCAACAGCGCATTACCTGATAGCAAACACGGATAGTAAACCTCTCAAGCTTTTTGAATTCCTTCTCCCAATCTTCGCCATCGTCATCTTTTCCAATTTCACCTTGTCGATATTTTTCTCTAAACTCGACAAAGAAATTTAGAGCTCCGTTGCCATCTTCCATTCGCCGATATGCCAGCAAGGCCTGAGAATAGGATACCGGAGACGGTTTAAGGCCATTTCTATGAATTTCCTCAAGCATATTGAGAGCTTTTTCACTTTCACCTTTCTCAATGTAAATTGCCATCAAAGTATTATAAGTCACAACATTATAGCTGATTCCATCTTTTTCCATTTCATTCAAAATAGCTTCCATTTCAACAAATTGTTCACATTGCTTAACCACACCTAACAGACAGTTATATATGAACAGATTAGGTGCAAAAGAGCCATTGGATTCTACCTTCCTCTTCTTCATCCATTTGAAAAGAATCATCGCGGATTTCATTCTCTTCTCTTTACCAAACCATCTAATTATCGTCGAATACACTTGAAGAGGCAATTCCCCCTTGTCCTTAAGAACTTCTTCAACATCCTCCACACTCTTAACACTCAGCAAACTGTTGGCAAGTCCTCTAACATCAACCTTACCACTGTACTCTTCTTTCTTCTTTTCCTCGCCATCATCGTCATCATCACCGTTCATTTTTTGTTCAGAATAACTATCTTGAACTCGATCCGAATTCAAAGTGTTTATGCTCTCTAACTCACAATTAACTGGTTTAGAATTAGAATCATTCTGCTCCTCAACCAATTCACTCCCAATAGCAACATCACCCAATGCCCACCCCAAAGGAGAAGCCAAATCTCCAATATGACTCTTGTTTGGTTTCAAAACTGTAACATATTTGAATTCAGGGTAACCTAATAAAAACCCACATCTAAAATCAAATTTTGGGGGTGCAGAAAACACATAACCTCCCAGAATACTTGTACTGTTGTGAGAAATAGAAAAAACAAAACCTAGCTTCATTCTCCTTCTTCTATTCAAATCAGTAACATAGGAAGAACCCAAAGGAACGGAACCCTTAAGGGATAAAGTGCTTAAAGGGTGAATCATAATGAGAAATTCACAAGCAAAGAGGAAAAACCAGTTGAAAGGACGAGAAAATAGTTGATTCTTTAATCACAGGAATCATTGAGGAAGTAACATAGATGGGTTGTTGGTTACCTTCTTCAATTGAAACTCGTTCGAATCAGTTGAACAGTGGGAACTAGTGGCGAAGCAGACTTCCTCGTAGACATTCGTTTGCGGTTAACCAAATGGATAAACTAACATAAAAGCATTGCATTTAAAAAAATATTGGCTTAAATATTTTTTTGTCCCTGCAAATATAGCTATTATTTTTCATATAAGTCTGAAAAGTTTTTTTAAATAAGTCTCTGCACTTTCTTTTTGTTTTTAATACATCCTTCTTCTTTTTTCTGTTAACTCTCTGTTAGTTTTTTTTTTATAAGAAAAGAATTATATATATAGATGAAAATGATTGGAGGAGTATTAGGAGTACTCCAACCCAATACAAAAGAGTCAACTATAGATCATTACAACCAATAATACAAGAAAAAGGAGAAATCCACCACTCTGAAATAGATGCATCTCTAAAGAGATAAGCTTTCCCCATACACCAACCCCAAGAGATATGCTTAATCTTATTGATGACATTATGAATATCAAAGTTACATGTTGATGTGGCTAACAAAGTTACATGTTGGCATTTACACATCATATTTTATTTTCCCTTTAATTTTATATCTTCCTTCCTCCCTAATCTCACTCTCTCAGCTCAGCCTCTCACTTTCTCGCTCCAACAAACAACTATTGGTATGAATGATTTCTGCAAACTGATTTGTAGTGAATGATGCGATGGTAGTGAATAATTTGTGCAAACTGATTCTTGCACCACTTTCTGCAATCGCAAAGTGAAATAGATCACAGAGAGATTGTGAGAGAGAAGGTGTCGATTAAGAATAGGGAAAGTAACACATTCTGAAGGCGTCGATTGAGAAGGATTCGTAGAGAGAGGTTGTTCTTCTTCCCCAACACATTTTGTTCTTCCCTTTTATCCCCAACACATTCTATTCTTCCATTTTCGAACCCAGAAACACCCCTATCAACAACAACATTTTGTTCTTCTCCCAACAACAACCTAGAAACTCATTTGTTCTTCTTCTCTAAAACCCAACCCATTCTTCTTTGAAACCTAACTAGAAATTGAAAGAGTGAGAGAAATCGAAACCAAACCATATCCTCATTTGCTGAAACCGAAACCTAACAGTGAAATCGAAACCCATTCTTCTCTGAAGTCGAAACCTAAAAGTGAAATCGAACCCAAACCAGATCCTTATGTACTGTGTTGTCTGTCTGATCTTCGATTTCTCACAAACTCTCTTCTCACCATCGATTTCTTACTGTATTCAGCGCTTGTTGATTATGATGAAAAAGAACACAAAGAGAGAGGGGGAGAGAGAGAGAGAGAGACAGAGACAAGAAAAGGAATGGAAAATGAAATAGTGACGGGAAGAGGTTGATGACGATGGTTGTGAATCAGGTGGTTTAGTTTAGCGCTTATTTTTTGTAAAAAATATGTTAAAATGAGTTTTGCAGAAAGTTGAGTTTTTGTTGAAGATGGTGATTAATGATGGAGAAGAAAGGGAAAAATGATAATAATGAAATATAAAAAATAATGACTTGACATGCCAAATACACAGTGAAAATAAACAAAATGAATATTAAATGACACATAAGAATTTTTTTAGGCACATCAGCGTTTTTGTAACATCTCCCTAACGGAAGGGTATATTTAAAAAAAAGTTATTTTTCGAGGACTTATTTAAACAATTGTAGGAACTTATTTGAAAAACAACTATATTTGAATGGACGAAAAATATATGTAAGCCAAAAATATATAATTTACGCAAAAATGTTGTGTGGGTCCTTCCTTTAAGTTGATTTTGTGTCTCAAATTAATCACCTAAGTTTTCCTCAACTGAATTGTACCGGGTGCAGGTCTTGGTCAGGTAACAGGTTGAGAATGCCTCCTTGAGCAGTTCTAGTTTCCACCGCTTCATAATTACTGCCAGCTTGGGTCGTATCGCTTGGGATTCTGCTGCTTTGTTTACCTCGTTTTAGTATAAATAGGAGTAACCTTTCCTCATTTGTACATTTGCTGCTCCGTGTTTTGTCATTTTGGCCGATGCAGATTTAAGTCTGAGATCCTCTAAGGCGTTGCTTTTGAGGAGTGTTAATTTTCTTCGACCAAGTATTTTTACGAAATCCCTTTCTTTCTATTTTAATCTCCCTCTGTCGGCCGTCCGTTCTAGGTTTCTCTTGGCTAGACGTCAATTGGTTCCTCTGTAGGGAGATCTTCTTGCCCCCTACGGGTCTTTCTTAGGATGAGGGGGTTTGCATCAATTCGAATTTCTCTCTGGGGTATATTGTGGATCCCATGGAGGCCGGAACCTCAGTTCGGTGTCTCAAATGAGACATTTTTGAAGGTTCTGTGATTGATTTGCTGAGTGAACTCTCTCCCTATAGGTTGCGACAGGGTTTGGCATATCCAAATAGACTTTTAAAATTATTTTAATAATGTTTTAATAAAAATAAAATAAATAAAAATAAACTTGGATTCACGTTCATCTTCATATGGATTCATATGTTCATGAACCTAATTTTTTTTCCAGCAACTTCAAATGAATTGGGTCTTTGTGCTCTAACAGAGATGACCCACACACTCTTTCTCCATTGAACAACAACTATAAACGAACTTGAGCAATGAACTGTGTCATACCTACCCTCCTTAGAAATAAGAGTTTTAACTTAAAAAGATTGTAACTTTCTGGTCAATTTTGTGTAGAAAGAGATGTTTTTATAGAGTACCAATCATTTAATGACACCATTACAAAAGTTGTGGAACAAACTTAAAACTAAAGTTGTTGAACAAATTTATTGGCTATTTCAAATACACTACACAACAACACTCAATTTCATAGACCCATTACAAAAGTGAAAAACAGAAACCTAATCTCAAAACATAGTCCTGTACTTTACTTGGGGTTATAAGTTCAAGGTTGAATCAATATGAATTTGGGGTTTGGGGCTGGGGGTTGAAGACGAATATAAGTTGGGATTTTTTTTTTACCCCCACAGTTTTTCCATCTACCCCCACGTCACCTGCGAAAAGACCAAAATACCCTTAAAATTTTTTAAAATTACTAAACACTTATCATTTTTCACTTACATACGATTTACCACCAGTTTTTACAGAGGAAATCGTATATACATCACAGAGACATATATACGATTAGCTTTTATTTGGTCGCATCGTATATACCTCCCACACCACATATATACGACTTGTTAAAATAGTAAGTCGTATATACCTCTCCCTCACATATATACGATTAAATCGTATATACCTATATACGACTGGAATTCGTTTATAGGTATATACGACCCATATTTTGGTTTTTTTTTTTAAAATTTTTTTGTGTTTTTTATATTTAAAATTTTTGTTTTTTTTTACAGTGTCCCATAGGCATCGAGGGGAGTCTTCGGCGTCGGCAACTCCGTCCACACGCACCCGCCACAAGATTGCGGGACATACGTCTACGAGGCGTAGGCGCACAGAGAGAGAGAGAAAGAGAGACTGGTGGAGGAGGTCCGGGTCCCTTTGCTTGAGTTTGAGTATGAGGAGGGCCAGCAGGCTCACCCATATGCGATTGACGATGAGCAGTCTATGTCCTCAGACCAGTATCAGCAGCATCAGTATCAGCAGCAGCAGCAGCACCAGTATCAGTATCAGCAGTATCAACAGCAACACCATCACCAGCAGCCTTTCTTTACTTGTGAGGGTCATGTCTATTCTCGTGTAGTGGCAGACCCGGTAAGTTGAATTTACTTACATTGTGTTGTTAGTTTAATTGATTCCGGTACATAGTCTTATTTTGTTAATTTTTTTTAATGTAGACATATAGACGTGTGGTGGCGACCCTTTGAGGGGCTCCGGGGGAATAGAGAGTTTGAGATGATTTCACTGTATAGGGGCTTCATCAGCTGGGGAGACATCAGAGTTCCCTACATGCCTGATAGGTGTCTGCGATAGTTTGGGTTTGTGCAAGTCATCCCACGTACCCCTCTTACTGGTCGTCCGGCCCATGCACACGTCTTCATGCAAATTGCGCAGTACTTGCTGTTAGTGCATGACGTCCTAGCCACTACCCATGTTGCTGAGGAGTTGGGTGAGGTTGGTCCAGGCTACTTGTAGTGGTACGTGACTGCGTCGATTCCGAGGCTCTTACCTGCAGCAGCAGCACCACCAGCACAGGCAGCACCACCACCACCTGAGGAGTGGGCTCACAATATGGCAGACTTGGTTAGGAATGGGCTTCCTCGTGGACATATCCGTATGGGAACCACCACGTACACAGAGCTTCATCAATTGTTGCGCAGGCTAGGGCTTGATGACTAGGGCATTTTTCTGTACATTTATTTTATGTCTGTACTTTCTGGATTTATGTTTGAACTCTTTTATTTTATATCAGTTGATTACTATTTCTTACGAGTTTGCTTAAACTTTCGATTTCATTCATTTCATTGATTCGATAAAATAAAATTACATAAAAGATAAAACATAACAAACTAAACCCTAATCCTAATACTCCGGTGCTCGCAGACTACGTGATATCTCATTCACGCTCCTTTTTGTTTCCACGTACAGCTCCAAAGGCTTATACCCCATAAGCCTGTCGTGAATGTCGAACATGGTCGCCACGTCTTCGTCGGTCTTGATAGACATGGACGAGTAGGAAATGCAGCCATCATCTCCACGATTGGGTTTCTGATAAGTGATACTAGTGACGTCGCGGTCGTCCCCAATCACTTGTACTTTTGACCACACTTTATCCTTCAACCCATCAAACCCCATGGCGCGGTCGATTCGACATAACGCCGGCTTCGGACTCCAAAAGTAGACCCCATCTTCTCTCATCGTGATGTTGCCCCCATAATGTATACCGTAGAGCCTATTCTCAGCGGACTGTTGTGTTAGACAAAGCTGCATTCTGAATGTGTGAGAAATGTAATTGAGAGTGAAATTTTGGTGTGAAAAGAATGAGGGTTGGGGTGGGTATTTATAGAATTCGTGAATGAATATCAACCGTTGATACTATCCGTGCAATCTACACCGTTGATTAACATTGGAAGTCAAATCCTAACCGTTAGATCAATTTTTTTTACTCAAGTCGTATATACGTATGTGTGGGGGTACATACGACTTGTATATTACAAAGTCGTATATACACCCCATAATAGGTATATACGACGTTTTTTATTTTTACTTTTAGTATCTAAGTAATTTTTAGGTAAATACGATTTGATTTTTTTAAAGTCGTATATACATAGACGTGTGGTATATACGATTTTGGGTTAAATTTTTAAGGGGTATTTTCGTCTAAAAAAATATTGTGGGGGTAGATAGGAAGGGTGTGGGGGTACAAAAGAAACCCATATAAGTTTGGGGTTGAAGATGTATAATTTATGGGATTGAGGTTGAAGACACCTTATTTCTGAGTTTGAGGATGAAGATGAAGACGAAACATCACCTCCGTTAATGGATATGTCATTGTCATTGATGTCATGTGAGACTTTTTGAAATATAAAATAAAAAAAAAAGGTTAACGGTAAACACATTACGTAACTTGAAGGACCTAAGTGCTAAAAAAACATAAAAAATTCATTACAATGAAATAACGTAAATGACCACTATTGCATTTTTTCCAAAATTATATTATTTAAATTACATAATGTGTAGTTGCCAAAAAAAATACATATTCTATACACCACTATTCCGTTTTTCATTAACCTTTAAATTTATACAATGAAATAATGTAAATGACCGCTGGTGCATTTTTTTTCTTCCAAAATTACATTATTTAAATTACATAATGTGTACAGAACTATTTCGTTTTTCACTAACCTTAAACTTATTAGTTTTGTTTGAATTTAAGATCTACAAAATAGCCAAATAAAATATTTTGGTCTGATGGTCAGATTGACAATTGTAAGGACCTAACACAAAAAGGGAAAAACCAAAGATCAATACTCAGTGGAGATTGAACCCGATTACCGAGTATCCATAAACGGTATTTTTGTTGCTGCGACGAATGAGGCTCGGACAACCGAATAAAAAGTTCGAATCTTAAATTTATAATGAGTCTATCTCTATCCACTTGAAGGACCTATGTCGCATGGGCACCACGCTCCACCTTACTCTACCAAAGAATACGTAAAAAAAACGCAGCTTGAAATTCACCACGTGACAACTACAAAGGCTCCCCATTCGGCCACGTCACCACCGTGTCTAACAAAAACAAACTTGGACACGAAAATAACAATAACCACAAAACCGACTTCCCAAAATACCCCCACTCCGCCTCCAAATTCACCACGCAACCATCCATTTATTAACCCTCTCCGCCTTCTTCCATTTCCATTCCACCCGCCACATCACCTTCTCTCTCTCTCTCTCTCTCTCTCAACCATGGCAACAGGATTTCTGAAGAAAACAATCACCAAAGTTTCATCATTTTCCCCATCATCAAGACTCCTCCTTCTCCGAGCCCACGCATCAGAATCCCAGGCCCAACAAGTTGAGCCCAAAGCCCGCGACACAGCCTCCCTGAAATCCTTCCAAATCTACCGATGGAATCCCGACAATCCTTCCAAGCCAGAACTAAAAGAATACCAGATCAACCTCAAAGACTGTGGTCCAATGGTCTTAGATGCTTTAATCAAGATCAAAAGCGAGATCGACCCAACCTTAACGTTCCGTCGATCATGCCGTGAAGGGATCTGTGGTTCATGTGCGATGAATATTGACGGTTGTAACGGACTTGCGTGTTTAACCAAGATTCCTTCTGAAACTTCTGCTACTACTGTTACGCCGTTGCCTCATATGTTTGTGATTAAGGATTTGGTTGTTGATATGACCAATTTTTATAATCAGTATAAGAGTATTGAACCTTGGTTGAAGAGGAAGAGTCCACCTGAGGCTTCTGGGAAAGAGATTTTGCAGAGTAAGAAGGATAGGTCTAAGCTTGATGGGATGTATGAGTGTATATTGTGTGCTTGTTGTAGCACTTCTTGCCCTAGTTATTGGTGGAACCCTGAGTCTTATCTTGGACCTGCTGCTTTGCTTCATGCTAATAGGTAAAGTTTAATTTTTTTTATTTTTTTATTTTGATTTCGGGTTTTTAGTTTTAAAGGAATTGATGATTTGTGGTAAATGGATTGTGCTTTTTGCTTGCTTGCTTTTGTTTCTTTTTGTCTATGTCGTTATTCTGTTATTCATGTCAATTGGATTGGAATTTAGAAGTTCATTTTGTGCTGATATTGTGGTTTGCTTTGGACCCCAAGATAGAACGAGATGTTTGAGTAATGGTTTAATTTGGTTCATTCGGTTTAACCTTCGTATTTTTTTGGGGAAGAAGTAACTAAAAAAATCATTTCTAATGGTTTAACCCAGTGGCTGGTTCAATTAATGGTTTGATTTGAGTGCGGTTCAATTTGGTTTTGGGTGGTTTTTTCGGTCCGTTACCCAATTGGGTGAAGCCAAACGCCAAATTGGACAATTCTTGGTTGAACCGGCGGGATCAGTCTTGTTCTCACATCACCCGGCATGGTCCTATTGTGTATGATAGAATGACAGATAGAAAGGATTTTTTCTCTATTTTGTGAGTAATATAAATGTGAGTATCTAGTGTCTCAATATATGATTAATTACTTTCTCATATGATTTCATAAAAGGGCTCATGAACTATTTCCCTATGTAATTTGAATTTAGAACAATGTTGAGGACCTACTTTTTTTTTAAAATAAGGATCAACTTCTTCAATTTTTATGGTAATTTTTAGACCTCATTATTAATTAAGCCAGTTGTAACGATATCTGAGTCCTTTAGAGTTGATGTCCTTCACGAAATAACTTGTCCACACTTAACCATGTTATCCTTATTCATTTTGCTTGATCTAAGTCTGTTGTCTTCCTATTTTCACCTTCAGCAAATCTGTTGTGTTTTTTTGCTTGTTTGTTTGTTTGTTTGTTTGTTTGTTTGTTTGTTTGTTTTTGTCCATGTCGTTATTCTGTTATTCATGTTAATTGGATTGGAATTTGGAAGTTCATTGTGTTGGTATTGCTGGTGAGACGATGAGTCATGATTCATTCTGTTTAAACTTCGTTTTGTTTGGGAAAGAAGTAAATAAGGAAAAAATTCTAATGTTCAGCCTGTTTCAATAAATGGTTCATCTGCTCAAGCTGGTTTTATGGGCGGTTCAATCATTCTGTTACCTACTTGGAGTGGAACCAATTGCCAAATTGAATGGTTCCAGGTTGACCCGGCTGTCCGATCCGGTTCTCACATTGTCTGGCATGTTCCTATTGTGTTATGTGTATGATAGAATGATAGATAGTAAGGATTTTTTTTCTCGATCATGTGAATTTTGTAAATGCGAGTCTCTTGAGTCTCAATATATGATGAAGTACTCTCTTCTATAGTTTCATATAAGGGCTCATGAACTAATTCCCTATGTAATTAGAATTAGAATTTAGAACAATGTTGAGGGCCTACTTTTTCCTAAGATAGGGATCAAATTGTTTCTCAATTTATCTGGATATTTTTATACCTCATCATTAATTAAACAAGTTGTAAAGATATCCGAGTCCATTGAAGTTGCATGTCCTTCACTAAATAACTTGTCCACACTTTACCCATGTCATCCTTAATCCTTATGAATTTTGCTTGATCTAAGTCAGCAAGCCTATTAATGTGCCATTCCTTCAACTTTTCTGTCTAATGGCTTGTATAACCCTTTTAAAGATTTAGCCTTTACCTCACTGCATTAGTATTTTTCTTATTTGCTTTTTATATTTCCCATCTCTGATCACTTTTTTGTGAGTGCCAAAATTTATGGATGGCATGCCATGGGTCATAAACTTATATTATGCATGCTGTCAAGGATGGCCCAACCATAAAGTGGGCCAAAACCTTGCTTTTAGGCTTCAAAATAGATATTTCTACTTTTTTATGTATTTTTCTACAAAAATGAATAATTAGCTGATACGTGTAATATTTAATAGTAACTAAGTAATAGGTAACATAACGTTTCTTATCTTTTCTCTTCTTCTATTATAGGTTGTGAACTTTTTGTTGTGAGGGAGTTGAATTGAAGTTTTGGGTTATGTTTTTAGTTCTTGGTTATAGTTCACGCACGTGCACGTGGGGTGTGTGGTTGTCTTGTGTGTTTTATTTTTGTCATTGAGATGTTTTGTGGTAACTAAGTAGTAATTATGCTAAATGGTGGATTACTGGATTATAGTGTGTTTTATTAGGCTTGAAGCTCAGGTTGACTTGAGAAAGTATTTATAGTTCATGCCTGCCCTTATATGGGTGATATTTCATTGGTTTTCTTGGATGGAATTGAGGGGATGAGAGAAAACTGATTGAAACATGGTTATTCATTATTATTTATACTCATACTGTTTTTGAAGTGTGAGGGTGTGCTGGGTTTAGTTTTAGAGAATTTGCTTTGTACAGAAACTATTTGGGTGGTGAAGAAATTTTAGCTGGTATTCTTGGTACTAAGTTTTGTATTTTAGCAACTATAAGACATAATTATCAATAGTGTGTAGAAGCACCTCTATCACAGCATCATGCCACATCTTAGCTAGCACCTGCTATGGAACTGCTTAACGGAGTGTTTTTGCATCTCGTCTGCGACTGTACCCAAATTTGCATCCATTGATGGCTATTGTGGCTGCCTTGCTGAAATCGGGGTAAATCCCCCTTGCTGCCATTTTGAGTTGAAAACAGTTATTTCGAGTTACTTTTGCGATTTGCTTTTCTCTTCAAAATAAACTCTAGGGTTTGAAAGCCTTGTTCTAAGCTTTACTCTCGCAATGCCCCACTGCTGTCCCCTGTTTTAAAAAAAGAATCCCCAAAACCCACCAATCACCAGCATTGTTTACAGGCACAGCTCCCCAGTGTTTTTCTGTCGGAGTTTAGGCACACACACTTCTCTGTTCGGTGCATGCTCGTTTGTTGACTATTTGCATGTCCTCAACTTCTTTCTCTAAATTCTCTGTCAATGGGTATACTAGTTACTGGATTCTATGTTCATGCCTCTATCATCATGCTTTGTTGTTTCAGATTGAAATTTTACTATACACAGGTATTGCTTTTCATGTGTGCCATATTTTAATTAGGGTTTTGCTCTTCTGAACTTAGGAGCACTCATTAGAGGGTATAATGGAACATTGAGAGCATAGGATAGTTTTCAATATATTCGTTTAAGAAAATATAAGAGGCATATAGGAGTTATGAATTGCTGTACGAAGTCCTTGTGTTTGCAGCATAGAATCATCTACTTCTTGGCCGAGCTTAACTTGCACTGTGTCTTGCTTTGATGAATTTTTGCATCTTCTTTGTCCTTTTAAAAGATTCATGTTAATGCATGGAGATCTATCAGTGGCATTGAAATCTTTCCCCTGTGGTATATGTGATTTATTTCAGTTGATTAGTGCCATAGTGATTATGGTACTTACTATTTGACAAATAGAATCATGCCCATACTGTTCTTGAAACTGCTGTATCGGTGCATTATTCACATGGCTCTTTGAACTACACATAGTTAACGCTTAATGAGCTAGGCTAATTAGTAGGCATCTCGGTGAATTAAGTTTCTGTTTAAGAGCTGAGATATATTTGTGATGGTAATTGCAGGTGGATAAGTGACAGTCGTGATGAATACACCAAGGAGAGATTGGAAGCCATTAATGATGAATTCAAGCTCTATCGCTGCCACACCATATTGAACTGTGCTCGTGCCTGTCCAAAGGGGTTGAATCCTGGAAAGCAAATCGCAAATATCAAATCGCTTCAGCCAAAAGCTTGAAATCCAGTTATTAGAAAAGTGATGGATGGTGTTTGCATTTGATCATTTACCCAGATTATTTTTCCTTCAAACTCGGGGAGAATTTAGCTATATTTCTCAATAATACTTGAGCCCCTCCCTATTGTAAACTTGGCTTTTGATATTATACTACCTTTGTTGTTGAAATAAGTGGTCATAGCCAACAGACCATCATCTAGTAAATTGGCTGACGCCATTTTGCATAAACAAGCTAAATACTGACTTGTAACTTTGTCCCAAAATTGTGTGCTGCATTTGTCTAAATTATGTTAACTTTTGAGGTCATGCATAGTTTTGATGTATAGTTTGTTTTGTTGGGTTTAGATTTGTGTTGATAATCAAAGGAATTTATTAATGTAGCAAGTATTATTGAAGGATAGCCAAAAGTTTTAAGAACCTAATCAGATATTGAATCATTTAGATTAGATTTAGTTGATTTAACAAGTTGAACTGGTTTGTATGATTTGATTCTCAAAACATTGCCTAAACATATTCAAAAGAACAATGAGGGATAAAATTTGATCGTTTGCTACTTTGACATCTGCATGCTCCAGAAACTTGTAGGTTAATATTATTCATGTTAGGAGTATGGTAGTTGAATCTATATTCGCTTGGCCAAGGCTGCGCCTGCTTTATTGAAACCAAAATCAAATAAAAAGTATTGACCAAAATAATGTTAAATAAGAAGCCCATGCTCTCATATGGATAATATGAGGGATTTCAATTTAAATTAGGCTATAAAAAACCAGAATCAGATGTGCATTCAAAATTAACACAGCTTCAGAATGACCATTACATCTAGTCACAGCATACATAAAAATTATGGACATGTGAAAGCAATTTATTGATTTACTCAGCAAAAAATCAAACGAGTTAAGCTCTCCTATTACTCTAAAGCTTAATGTTGAGAGCCATATATACCATGATATTGTGAAAACTTCACATCCCTTGAACTTTTCTTGAACCAAAGATATCACCATCAGAGATTATGAAGTTGTTGGCAGTGGCTTGGTTTATGGTTCTCATGGTTTGTTTTGAACATGAGATTAATGTCCACGGTAGCACCAGCATTTCAATGCTCGAAATTTCACAGGGCATCCAATCATCTCAATATGTGACTATAACAGGTAATAAAATTTGACCCAAAAAAAACAGGTAATAAATACAGAAATAGCATATCTCCTTAGTCCTTACAATCAAATGATTATTTTTACAGGATGCAACAATGACTGTGACACTGCATGTTGCAATTGCGATATCACAAAACAGCCACCACTCTGTGTTCTATGCTGCCAAGAAGATCCTTAAGAGGCACAGGTTTCCTTACCAATAAGTGGTGAACCACAATGTTGTACACTAAATTTAGCATAGACAATTGCATTATTCATTTTTCACTTCATCACCAATTGGAGAAATTTAATCCAACGTTGGCTTGAATTAAGCAAAACAACCTGCTTACCTGCATTTTGTATTTTATACTAACAATGTACTCCATCTGTCTCATATTACTTGTCATTTTGATCATCACACACAAATTAAGAAATGTAGTTAATTTTGATTAAGAAATAGAAATTATGGGTTACTATACAAAATTATTCTTCATTAGTGATATGAGATAGATAAATAATAGAATTGGAAGAAGAAAGATTAATGCTTCAGTATTGTAAAACGTCAAGCAATGTGAGACAATTTTTTTCCCAAAATTCTCCTGCTCATGAACATGTAAATGGGTACTTCTTATCATTATGAATAAAGAAAAAACTTATCTTTTTTTAAGAGAGCTTTTGAGTTTAGATTTGTTTTGTCCCAGAATCTAAAATAACATGTTCTGTGGTGCTTATAAAAAAACACGCTCCGTGGTACTAAAATGAGAGAATCTTACGGTTCCTCCTAACTCGGTTACTTTTTGAACGGAAAATTTCTACCGAGTTTTCAAAGCTCTAAAATTCATACCAGAGACTGATTAATTCTATTTTCATCCTCAAATTCGAAATTTTCCTACTCATTAACATGTAAATGGGGAGTACTTCTTGTCTTTATGAATAAAGAAAAGCTTAAATATATTTTTGATCCCTGCAAATATAGGATCTTTTGATTTTAGTCCTTGTAACTTTTTTAAAAAAGGTCCCTACAATTTTTTTTGGTATTGTTCTTCTGTTTAGCTTTTGTTAGTAATTTGCTAAGTTGTCTAACACAATGCCAAATCAGTTTTACAAAGTCATTATTTTTCTTTTTATTTTAAAATGTTGACTTGGATAAAATTATAAATCCCCAAATTTAGTTAGGGTTTGTTCATATCTTTATCTCATCTCTAGAAAACAAGCATATATTTTTCATGTCATCCTCTAATTCTCCCTAGCAGCAAAGTACATCAGAAAAAAGAGAGAGGAACACTTGAGAGAGAGAGAGAGAGAGAGAGTAGACATGGTGGAGTGAGAGAAACCCAAAAAATCCATAAGGAAGAAATGCAAAGTGTAGAGAGGAACAAATTTGGGGAGATAAACGGTTTAACCCAACTGAGAAACAAAATTTTGTAACACCCTGAGCGGAGCCTTTTCTTTCTAGTAGGATACCTAGCTGTGCACTCATGATCTTCTCTCCCCCCCATTGAGAGTTTTTGCCTTCCGTGGGAATGGAACATGTGGGAATGGAACATGTACCCTAGGGGCTTAAGTACAAGTTCAATGCATTCCCACTATCAATTGAGCTAGTAGCCCAATTGGTAGTGGGAATGCATTGAAGGGTACATGTTCGATTCCCACGGAAGGCAAAAACTCTCAATGGGGGGGGAGAGAAGATCATGAGTGCACAGTTGGGTATCCTACCAGTTTGGCTAATTAAAATTCCGATAACCCGCAACACCTCCCACAAACCCACAATTAAAATCTGAATTTTTTCCTTCAATGGGGGGATTTCGTGTTACACAAAACTTGCCGAAAAAATGATTCTGTAACATGGAAGAAAAGTTTGATCCAAGTTGGTAAGGTCTGATACTAGATAGATCTGATTTTAGGTAAGAGAGAGTGAGCCACAACTCATCTCTGGTTCATCAACTTCTTCCCATGGAACCCTAAAATTAAAACAAAAACCAAATTTGTTACGGCAAAATACCAACCAACCAATGTTATTAAAACCGACTCGGTGATCGATCCGTTCAGGTCACTGGGTTAATGGTCAAACTGAGGGGGTCACTCATTAACTCGCATGACCCGTGACACTACTAAAACATGATAAAAATAGGTATACTGCGCATAAATTCACAGTTCCACACATCATAGAGCTAAGAATTTTTTTACCATACCTTAAAAGATGTCCAAAAAACCTCAAACAATATTAACATAATTAAACTCATTACTCATTCATCAAATTCAAATCCATAAACATAACATAAGCACCTAACAATCATTAAACAATATTAGATATCAAATAATTAAGATATATGTGTAATATATAATATAGGCTAAATACCACTTTTGGTCCTTTATCTTTGCTCTAAGTTTCACTTTGGTCCTTTATCTTTTTTTTGGTCCGTTTTGGTCCTTTATCTTTCATTTCTGTGCCAGTTTGGTCCTTTATCTTTATTTTGTTTCACTTTAGTCCTTTATCTTTCATTTATTGTTTCATTTGGGTCCTCTTAAACAAAAATACAAAAAATGAAGAACACTATGAATGTGCTCAAGAACACCAAAAACACTTTGACTTCTTGTTTCTTGAATAATTCATGCAATACTCGACCAAAATGTTTTGTTTAAGAGGACCAAAATGAAACAAAATAAAGATAAAGGACCAAACTAACACAGAAATGAAAGATAAAGGACCAAAACGGACCAAAAAAAAGATAAAGGACCAAAGTGAAACTTAGAGCAAAGATAAAGGACCAAAAGTGGTATTTAGATAGTAAATATACATAGTAAATAGATATAATTAATATCTATATCTATTTAATATAATAAAACGTTACAAACGATAAGAATGTTATCTAATCTAATATCTATTTAATCAAGTAAACCACACTTGATCTACCAATACTAACCTCCACCACTGATTGCCACTTGTTTTTTTACTTATGAAGACAAAACCAATCTAAGGCTAATTTTGTCTTTTGGGTTCTCCAACTTTTAAAAACCTGGTCATATGTCTTGGAATTTTTTTTAAAATTAACGGTACAACTTTTCAGTTCGACGGGACAAGACGAAGCTTTGCAGATTTCCAACAGTGAAAAATCACTTCAATCAAACTCTCTATCTTCTTTCCACTTCATCCACAGCTTGCAAGTCTAAGGTTACCGAAGACAACCCACTTCTTCTTTCATTCTCTATCTTTCCCCTTCCTTCAACATTTCAACTTCCATCTTCCTTTTAACAACGTAATCTTTCATCTTCCACGTTCTGGTTTCAACCTTGAAAAGAAAGGTGCCGTTTCACCCTCTCGCGTTTTCGTCACGACATCACCGTAAGTTACACCTTCGATTTGTTTTTGGAGTTGCAAATTGTTTACTGTGGTTTTTGGTAAATACCGCTAGTTTGAAATTTCTTCTGCTTGCAGGATCAATTAGTAAATCCTAAGACCATTTGTGTTAAAGTCTTTCCAGAAATTATGAATGTCTTACAGTTTTTAAAGGGAAGAATGAAGATAACTGTCAGTTTCGCACGAAACTGTCGAAGTCACTTCGGACAGATATGAAGAGAGCAAATAAAAATGCAGAAAATTGCTTAAAGAAACAAAGTAAAATGTATTAATTGAAAAGAAAGTTGGTACACATGATCATACATTCTTCTCTGACTCGTTTTCTCTGTGATGTTGGAAGTCAGAGCGTGAGAATCTGTAATGAGTTTGTGACCCTTTTTTCCTATGAGAAACTACTATTTATACAAGGAAGGAAAACACTAAAACTAAATAACTGTAAAGAGAATTTTAAAAAAGAACACTGTTTCAGCCTTCGACTAGGGTAACTGCCAGAACTTCGATGGCGAGCACTTGATTTTGACCTGCTATTGAATCCCAGCCTTCTTCTCGTCGAAATATCACCCTTCAATTCTTGTTAAGTCTAAGGCTTTGTCGAATTTGCCTTTTGATACAACTCTTCTGTGTCGAAACCAACACCTTCTTATGAGAAGACCAAAGTTAAACCCCGTTGACTGCATTTAATTTAGCCTGTCGAAATTACAAGCTAACAAATTGCCCCCCAAAAATGTCTTTTTCGACTGAAGCTTTATGTAAGGCAGAAAAAGTGACATTTTTGAAGATTCCTTTTAACTGCTCTGATGAAGTCATTAACATCACGTTGCAGCATTGATGAGACATTTCAGTGAAAAGTGCCTTTTGGTGCCACCGTTTGCCTCTTGATTTTCCATACAAGGCACGTGTTTTATGTGAACTGTGTCAAATCTCTTTAACAACGTATTAGCAATGGTAAAATACATTATTAAGTTCTCTTTGATGCATTTGTATTCTTTTGTTAACTGTTTCACAATTAGTTCCGAATCTCCTTTGATTTCGACATGTTTTGCCCCCAATTCTAACAAGATTTGAAGTCCTGCTATTAAGGCTTCGTATTCTGCCTAGTTGTTGGAGCACGTCCCTTCAATTTTAAACTTATACTTTGTTGGTATCTTTGTTGGTGAAATTATTAACACTCCAATTCCAACACCATTTTTGTGGCTTGAACCGTCGAAGTATAACTTCCAAGGTTGGGTTTCCACCAAGTTTATTGTATTTTCGACCACTAAATGGTCAACTATGAAGTCAGCCACTATTTGACCTTTTATTGCTTTTAATGACTGATAAGTCAAAGAGCATTCAGAAAGAGCCAAAACCCATTTACCTATTCTACTATGTAAAATTGGTTTCGACAGCATATGTTTAATAATATCATAATGCGAATAAACATACACATCAACAGGCTTTATGTATTGCTTCAATTTTGTACAAGAGAAATACAAGCATAAACACAATTTTTCTATAGGATGATACCTAGTTTCTGCATAATTTAAAATTCTACTGAGGTAATAATTGGCTCTTTCGACACCATTTTCATCTTCTTAAACTAACATGCTTCCTATAGAAAATTCTGAAGCTGCTATATACAATTTCATTACTTTATTCCTAGTAGGTGGTAACAAAATTGGTGGCTTCATCAAGTATGCTTTAATCTCGTCGAAAGCTTGTTGGTGTTCTACATCCCACCTAAACACATCTTCCTTCTTCAGTCGAAGTAATGGCGAAAACGCTTGAGTCTTTCCACTTAGATTTGAAATAAGTCTTCTAAGGAAATTGATTTTTCCTAATATTGACTACAATTCTTTTTTGGTCGAAGGAGCTTTCGTTTCCAAGATTGCTTTCGTCTTGTTTTGATTGATTTCAATGCATTTTTTGTGTACAACGAAGCCCAAAAGTTCACCTGCACGAACACAGAAGGCACATTTGAGTGGATTCATTTTCAATCTATATTTTCTCATTCTTTCAAATGATTGTCAAAGATGGTCTATATGACCAATTCCTGAAGAAGACTTAATTACAATATCATCTATGTACACTTGCATAAATTTTTCAATAAAATCATGGAACATAGAATTCATTGCCCTTTGGTAGGTTGCACCAGCATTTTTTAGGCCAAATGGCATTACAACCCATTCATAGACACCTAATACCCCTGGGCATCGGAATGCTGTTTTCGACGTATCTTCTTCAGCAATATATATTTGGTTATATCCAGAATAACCATCAAGCATACTTAGGTATTCATAACCTGCTGCTGAATCCACTAGCATTTCTGCCACTGGCATGGCATATTCATCCTTAGGTGTAGCATTATTTAAATCTCTAAAATCTATACACACTCTTATCGTTCCGTTTTTCTTAATTACAGGAACTATATTAGCAAGCCATTCGACATACCTGGCAGTTCTGATGAACTTGCTCTTTAGTAACCTTTCTATTTCTGCTTTGATCTTCAATAGGATTTCTGGTGCAAATCTTCTTGGTGTCTGCTTCACTGGCTTCTTTCCTGGTCGAATTGGTAGTCTTATCTCAACAACGTCACGACTCAACCCCGACATGTCATTGTAATCCCATGCAAAGCAGTCTTTGTACTCCTTTAGCAATTCGACAATCTGCACCTTCAATGCTTGATCAATCTTAGCACTTATATATGTTGGCCTTTTCAAGGAGCCATCTCCCAAATTGATTTCTTCTAAGGGATATTGTGCTTGGATCCTTTTGGTCGAACCCATTGGATCTTTTTCAAAACCTAAAGGCTCGTCATCATAGACACAATCAAGCCTCTAATTTTCGACAACTTTGTCTCTATTTTTGTCCTCAACGGCTTCAGCAACTAATTGTTGTTGTAATTCAGCTTCTAAAACCGCTTTTTGCTTATTCTCAGCCACGTAGGTCGTAATTCTGTCCCATGCAGTGGGCTTATCCATAAATAACTATTTATGGGCCTTCCCACCCTGTAGGCTTAACAGAGCCTTGTGGGTAGTTGTCTTCATCTATAACCTCTCTATCCCAAATGAATTCATAATTGGGATGAAGTATCACTGAAGATCTAACATTGTTTTGGTTTTCATAACCAAGTTCAGAAGAAATACATGGCGCAATGTTCGCCAATTGTTTATCAAAGGTTTTCTTGGTAATAGTGTTTAGCTCAGCCTTGAAGTAACTCTGATCACCTTCAATATTTTCGACTAGACCATCTTCTCTCCAAATGATGAGTCTCTGGTGAATTGTCGAAGGTATTGCTCCCACACCATGGATCCATTCTCTTCCCAGCAGCATGTTGTAATTTGCCTTTGTTGAAATTACCATGAACATCGTTGGTCTCCTGATGCTTCCAACAGCAAAATCAACTTCAATGGCTCCAAGTGAGTGGCCACTTTTGTCTTCATAGTTGGTAAGAATTACATTGTGTGTTTTCAAGTCAGTCTCACACTTTCCAATTCTTTTCAGTATATGTTGTGGCGTTAGGTTTACAGCAGCACCACCGTCAACCAGAATTTTATTGACACCAATATTGTTCACCTTTTCTTGAATATACAAAGGTTTGAGATGGTTCATCATTCCACAGTCTAGTTTTTCAAACACATCGTGTTGCTCTTCAACGCAACCATTTTTCAGCACATAGTAACAAATTGGTTTGTAAGTGGTTTCTTCGTCGAAATCTTCTTCGACATCATACACTTCAGAAACCACATCATACTCAATTGGGAGAATTGAGACTACACCACACAAGACGTCGAATTCTGACCCAGAATCAGCGAAATCCGAGCCCATTTCTTAGTCTAAGTTGAGACCCTCTTTGATCACTGAAAGTGGTGGAAATATCCTTTCAGTAGCTGGCTTTCTAGCCATTTCAAGAGATTTTGATGGTATTTGTTTACCTTTCTCTTTGTTGGAATTTTCCACCTTGCCTGCAGCAGCAACCTTTTTCTGTCGTTGATATCTATGCCACTGAGTTCTTGTCATAGGGTTCTTCCCTTTGGAGTTATTATTATAGGCATATTTATTAGACTCAAATGCCTTGTTTTGGCTAGTAGCACTAGTGCTACCCTTAACCAATTTTGCTGATTTCTGTTGATTACCAACATTCTTTCCAGCATAATATACTGGATAATAACTAGTACTTTTTCCACCAAAGTGCACCCATTTCTCGACAGGAGACTTTGCTTGAGGAACATAAGTTTTGATCTGTTCCTTTTGAGGATTTCTTGTCGAAGTGACTTTGTATTGAATACCTCTGTTGTTGTAGCTGAACTTTGGTCTTTTGTCGACCCACTTTCCTTTACGTTTCAGTTGAGGCTTAAATCCCTCCAGATTTTTGGCAGCCTCTTTGTCAAATACAGAACTACACCTTGGACAAAGCATAACTTCAGTATTGTTGATTTTGCAGCGATTGAGAAAATCAATCAATTCTTCTTCAGCCCTTGGATACACTATCTTCATTTTTTCAGCGTACTGGTCTTCAGTAACCATTTCGAAATCAACCTTGTCGACAGCATTCTCTACCTTAGCATTTTCAGCAACAACCTCTGTGACCTCAACCACATTGAGATCGACTTCAACAAGCAATGCATCAGCTGTTGGCAAAAGATCCGCATCAATCTTCATTGGTGGCTTAGATTTGTCACCAAATTCCAGCCTTCCCTCATTGAGGGCGTTCTGCACCAAATCCCTAAAAATAACACAACGAGAAGTGTTATGGCCCAAGAAACCATGAAATTTACAAAAACCTCTTTTCTGTCGCTGTTCCAATGGTGGAATTTTCAGGCCTTTAGGCACTAAAATTTGACCATCAGCCACTAACGGATCAAATATTTCATCACATTTAGAAACATCATAAGTATAAGTTTTTGCAACAAATTTATCATTCTTAGGCTCAACAGGATTTTTCCCATTAGAAGGTTTCAACAATTTGCAAGTATAAGGAGGTCCTGGTTTTAGTTCTGCAATGTTAACCTCTTATCCGACATCTTCATAAGATATGTCGTATTCTTGGTCACTGTCATTAGCTTCGACATAAGCAACCTTTTCTTTCTTACTTTGGAATCTACCTGTTCTGGCTTTTTCGGCTTTGAGTCTTTCGACTTGTCGAACTCTATCAGCCAATTGTGCCATATCTCTTAAATGTACTGTATCTAGTTTCTTTCTTATAGTGTAATATAGACCACCAGCAGCCATTTCGACTAACTCGTGTTCAGGCACTTGAGTAAAGCACCTTGCTTTGAGAAGTCTAAATCTATTGAGATAATCATCAATAGATTCTGCCCCTTGCGTCGAACGCTAGCCAATTCCTTAAGACTAATTTTACATTGTCCCATATAGAATTGTTCGTGAAAGGCCTTCTCTAACTGGCTCCAATTAAATATGGAATTTGGAGGCAGGGTGGTGAACCATGTAAACGCATTCTTAGTTAAAGAATTTGGAAAGTATTTCATTCTTAAATTCTCGTTATGCGCAATATCACCAGCCTCAGTCAAATAGCGAGCCACGTGTTCGACAGTAGATTCACTGGTTTCTCCAGCAAATTTTGTGAACTTAGGGATTTTCTATCCCCTAGGCAGCTCCGTTTGTAAGGTGTATTCCTACAAAGGCGACACAAAATTAGGCCTATGTAAACCTAAGTTAAGGCCATTCTGGGCAAGAATAGTTTCGACCATATTAGCCAGATTATTTTGTGCTCCAAAATTGTTTTGTTGCACTTGTCTGACCACTTCATCTGCATTTTGGTTTCTATTTACTAACACAACTTCAAGGATTGCCTCTACCCTCATAGGCTCTTCGACAACCTGTTGTTGTCCTTTGTTTCCCTGATTTATAGGTATTGGATTGTTAGGACTGGTGGAGTACCAAATAAATCAACAATTCTGCCCATTTGCGCTGCTAACATTTGGTAACTGCTACTAGTGTTTTGTATCAAAGGATTAAACACTGTACCAATTTGTTGTGTTAACGTATTGACCATATCATGATTGATATCATCCATTTGTTGCCTCAATGCCAACAAAGATGTTGTAGTCAAATTGGGTCGGGCATTTCGACTAAAAACGCCTTCTGATGAACTATGAGTAGGGGAATAGCCTGCGATTGCAATTTCTGCAAAAATAGACGAATTTGTCTGAAGGCCCGCCATCAAAGCCGTTGGCATGCCATATGGGTAAGGTCTACCACTCATAGTAAATGGCAAGTTTCCAACCATTGGATTTGCCATCAAAGGACTCGTTGGTCCTACTATTGGTGGCACAGAAGCCATTGTATTAACATTCGTTAATGCTGCAGTGGTCATCATTGACACAGGGGTAATTATGGGAGAAGTTATAACAGTTACTCCCATTGTTGTCGAAGAAGGCATAGCAACAGTTATGCCTGCAACATTTGCAGCGTTAACGTCACTAACTATAGTTTGTTCTTGTGTACTTTGTGCATTTGATGCAGAAGCATTACTTGTACTAGAGCGTGCCATCTCTAGAAGATGTTTACCATTCCTTAATTGCATGAACAGATAAACACAAAGTTTAAGAATTCAACGAAAAAACTTTAAAATTAGCACAAATGTCCCACTGGGCGTGCCAATTTGTTTACTGTGATTTTTGGTAAACATCGCTAGTTTGAAATTTCTTCTGCTTGCAGGATCAATTAGTAAATCCTAAGACCATTTGTGTTAAAGTTTTTCCAGAAATTATGAATGTCTTACAGTTTTTAAAGGGAAGAATGAAGATAACTGTCAGTTTCGCGCGAAACCGTTGAAGTCACTTCGGACAGAGATGAAGAGAGCAAATAAAAATACAGAAAATTGCTTAAAGAAACAAAGTAAAATGCATTAATTGAAAAGAAAGTTGGTACACATTATCATACATTCTTCTCTGACTCGTTTTCTTTGTGATGTTGGAAGTTAGAGCGTGAGAATCTGTAATGAGTTTGTGACCCTTTTTTCCTATGAGAAACTACTATTTATACAAGGAAGGAAAACACTAAAACTAACTAACTGTACAAAGAATTTTAAAAAAGAAAACTGCTTCAGCCTTCGACTAGGGTAACTGCAGAACTTCGACGGCGAGCACTTGATTTTGACCTGCTATTGAATCCCAGCCTTCTTCTCGTCGAAATATCACCCTTCAATTCTTGTTAAGTCTAAGGCTTTGTCGAATTTGCCTTCTGATACAACTCTTCTGTGTCGAAACCAACACCTTCTTCTAACAAGACCAAAGTCAAACCTCGTTGACTACATTTAATTTAGCCTGTCGAAATTACAGGGTAACACAAATATAATGCTTTAAATCATTACACATGTTAAACCCCATATTGATTAATAGTTGAAATCCGATTTTCTAAGCTTGAAATTCGTTTAAAATCCATTCCCCTAATCTATGTTTTAGGGTTTTCTGTTCTTCCTGTTTTCTGTTTTTAGGCTTTAAATCGATTTCACATTTCACATTCATCTTGGTAGATTATTTGTAGTTTGCTTGCTTTGAATCGGTTTCTTTTTCTGGTGCTTCCTATTTATTTGGCTTCCATTAATACTGATTTAACCTTCATATTTGTCATTATTAACTGATGTTTGCTTCATTAAATAGATATTACATACTTTGATTGAAGCTTGATATAGTGATATTGGGAGCACATGGTTGAGTTACCAGATACTTTGATTGCAAATATATGGTTTAGTTAAACACATATAGTGATAATCTCTTGCTCTAATATTGGTTTACTGGATTCTGATTTTAGTCTTGAATGATTTTTAAATCTGTGATTCTAATTTGACATTTTAGTTTTTTATTTGTGTTTTAGGTTTATTTTGACCGGACGAAAATGGCGACGGGACGGGACGACGACGGCGGGGACAAGGACGACACGGGGAAGGCAATGGGGGGTGGTGCTTTCCTCATCAAAAATCGATTATTGAGTTATTTTTACTGTTTTCAGATCTACATCTGCACCATTGGAAATACCACTGGAGGTTAAATCTGTAGATGGTGTGTATTTTTTACTTTAAGATATTTGCTAGCTTTCTTTTCTGAAATATGTTTTTTCTTCACATAAAAGTATTATCTTTACTCATTTTTCATGTCTCATTAAATTTGCAAATTTCCTCTTGCAGAGGTGCCTAACCATATTTGACTAGCTTTTATGTTAGATGTGTTGAGGTGGTCTATCTAAGTATCATTCATAACTTGCTGCTGACACAGTACTGTTATGCTATTGTTGCGTATAATTATATTAGGCCAGGCCACTAAATCGATTCAGACATGGTGCTTGTGTTTTACAAAGGATCAACCTGCTGTAGTCAACAATGTATTGTCAATTGACATAATAATGTGCGTGATTGAGAACTAAATTGAAGTTATATAGACTTGATTCCAATATAGAGATATTTCATGAGGATGTGCAAATTAGTACAAATTTGTAAAATGTGTGATTTTGATTTGCTTTGTTTTGTATTTTATCACATATTTTATTCTGTTGTGACTTTTTTGTTGGCAGAATAAAAGTAGTTTGCTATCTTTTGATGTGGTGCTACTTTCTGAATTGCTAGATATTAACTTGCCCATAGTTGTTGACGGTGATTCTCTTTCTTCTAATGTGCTACCCCTCTAGGAGTTTTATGTAGGAGACAGCTATGAATGGTAACCCAGTTAGTTCAGAGCCAAAGTTGTGCCAATCGAAGAAGATTCAATGCTTACAAGACCCAATAGAGAATAACATGTGGTATGGTATCTATTTGTCTTACTTTTGTTTTGCAAATTGTTATGATCCTCTGATAAGATTTGCATTGGTATGGTATCTATTCACCACTTTCTTCTCCTTCAAAATCACCTAAGAAGGTCATCCATGCTCATGGTTCAACTATGTGAATACTCAAAATATTCATGATTTCCTCCACATGTTGAGCGGTACTTTGAACTATTAGTTAATGACACTTATTTACACAGTTAATGACACAATGGCTTAAGTTTTATTTTACAAAAGGAAGGTATTTTTAAAGCCTTTAAGATTAATGTACTCTATTATCTCAACTTTCTGATTTCACTTTAAAGCTAGAAGTTATTCTTTGCTTCTTTTTAAACTATACTTAACAGTTTCTATAATGTTTTGCAGATGAAGGTCCATATGTAGGACCAAATTTTACTGAGAGACAGTCTCCAATGCATTAATTTTATTATGCTCCCTAATCCATAATAAAGGAACAACTTAGAAATTAAGCCATTTTGACAATCTTTGCAACAACTAAAGAATATTGGATTATTAGTTATTATAATGCCTTACATATAATATATTTGTACTCTTCTATTTACATTAATAGTCAATAGGCCTAAAACAACAATGCTGCCTTATATAATTTGTGATACAAGTAGATATTAGAAACTCCGATAGGTGTGTAATTCAGTTTGCCTTATATAATTTGTTGGCTAAGACAAACATTTTGTTATAGTGAATGAAGTAAGAAACGTCTCACTCTTACCTGTCATTGGTCTCATTTAGTAGGTTTCTCAATTCTTATATTTTCTTCTGTTATATATTTTGAAATTAGTTTCTTTTGAAATTAGAATCTATGGTGGTTAGTGAAAAAGTCTGCTACTCCTAGGTCCTTTTAGAAATATCAATAAGCACAATATAACTGGTTTCCTATATAAGTATCATTCCTTCACATCATAAATAATCAGTCCATATTGCTTGAGTTTTGAGGAAATATTTTTCTTTGTGGGTTTGAACTTTGTATGCAGATAATTGGTTACTACTTACTACATTATAGATATGCTAACCTTCTGTCCTTTTAGAAATAATCCCTTAAAATTAGTATATACATTATTTGCTATGTTGATGAATGTCATATGACATTCTAATGAATTTTCATTGCAGTGTGATGCAACATTAATCTTGCTGCTGTTGAGATTACAATGCTTGCTACATCTCTATCAAGCTAAACATGGGATAAACAAGTCTGAGAAATACACTGTCAAGCCAAATGACATTAGTTTATGAAACATTAAATAATTCTGGACAAAATGTTTCTCTTGCTATTATGCAGTCCTAAATTGGAAATGAAGTAAAGCTAGAGTAAGAAGGTAAAGCTGGAAGTTAAGTAAAGTTGAAGTAAAATTGAACCTTACTCAAATATTGGACATTTGGTTTTTATATATTGCAAGATTAATGTTATATGTACTTATACATTTCTTTCTATATGCATGGTTAAAGGCAATGGCACATCCGTTTGATATGATGAAAGGCTTGCAAGACACAAAAGAATGTCATCTCAACTAGCTTGATGCACCGGCAACTGAAGAATTGATACCTTCTCAGCTATCTACAATCAAAATCAAGAAGATCATCAAAACTAAATGAACATGATTCAGCAGTGGCATTGAAGTACCAAGTTTTTTGTGTTGTGGCAGTGAAAAGGGAATTTTGATTTGGCATACAAGTTGCTTGCCATTTTATTGTAACTTTTGGGGCTTTAACAGCTTTGTAGGGCAATGTTTACCTTAGGGATGACCACATCCTATATACTCTTGACTGTCTTTTATACTATAATGACTACATCCCCTTTCTTATTTATTTATAGTATACTATACAGTTTTTTATGGTCAAATTATGAATTTACTTTAGTCTCAAGACATTTAATTATTGTTTTCTTTTAGTTTAATTGTATATATGAGGTAGTTTTAAGATGGGTGGAACCTAAAAATATGACTGTTTATTAGTTTGTATATTATGCCCCCATTCCTTCAACTTCTCAAGAGATCTCCAATCCTATAGGATGGGAAGTTCTATCTCTCGAGAAGCCAGATTAGATTCTCTACTTAATTGTAACTATTAATAGCCATTCAATGGTACTTCCAAAAGTTACTACCGTCTAAAAAGTTCTGACATATCAATAAAGATTTAAGTCATTTGTGTTTAAAATGTTCTTGCATATTAGTGAAGGAAGATTTAATATAATTGTGAGTAAAAATTCTGGCATAACTAGAGTTAACAAATTGAAGAGCACTCCAATTTATGTAAAACCACTCTAACTTCATAATTGCGATCCGAATGAATGCTTGAAGGTCAATGCCTAATGTAAAAGAAAATAAGCTTAAAAGATGTCTAAGTCTAAAAGAAAATCATAATTTGACCATAAAAAAGTTGTATACTATACTATACTATAAATAAGAAAATTACTATACTATACCACATTCCATATACTATTGTTGACTGTCTAATGTGGTCGTCCCTAAAGTAAATATCGTCGTAGTAAGCTATTAAGGCCTCATTACTATACTATAATATTTTATTTAAATCCCTTCTCTGTTTATTTTAGCTGAAATAAATAGTGCATGGGATACCACTAACTCCTTATTTCTTTTTTTTATGTAGTCTTCGATTCAAAGTTTGAAGTGTAACTTTCCAAGTCCCACAAGAGTAACTAATAAATAAGACCATAATTTAATAATAAATAAATTGAGGGTAAACAAATTTGCCAAAAGTAAAAGGGAACTAGCTACTTATTTTTATTGTCTTCTACGAGCAAACATGTATTTATTCTTTTTTTGACAAAAAACACGTATTTATTCTCTCAATCATTTGATATTCGTAACCAATTCGAGAGATTTATGAAAGTTTTTATTGAAAAACTTACTAATTTTTTTAAAATGTATTACATATATTTATTCACCACGGGGAAACGGCCAATGACTTTGATTGAAATTATTAGATAGTTACACTCACAATCTTAAGTGATGACGGGAATAAGTAATGATTTAAATTAAATTTATCCGGATAATTCCACTGCTTCTAGGCATATTCAATCTTATGCAATGTTAATTCTTTTCGAAAAAAATATGAAACCGTGTGAAGTTTACTATCTGTTGGATAACATTCTTCTAGTTAGACAATTACAATAATCACATTAATTTTTCAGGGCTATTTGTGATTACAAGGTAATCAATCCTCATCAAACTAATTCATTAATAGAGGGATTCAAAATATTACATATATCTATCATGAATTTTTCCCACAACAATTCAACAATTTCATTTTTAGTTTCCTTATCATATTGAGTAAAATCAAACACATCATCACATTGTTAAGGAAACTATCTTTTAAATTTTATCATTTGTGTCTCCTTGTCATATTCTAATAGCCATTAGTCTTCTTTACAATCTCCATTTTATTTTTATGCTTGAGTACTATTCGTACCACGTAACGCGATCCACCCGTGCGGATGCACGGGTATGTTACTAGTTAATATTAATATAACACGTTATAAACTTATAGCAACAAAACTACCTGGCTCAGATGGTTGGGATACAAGGCTATAGCCAAAAGAGCAAGGGTTCGATTCCCATATATCCTTTTTTGGAAAGGCCTTGTGAATTTAAGTTGTGGAAAATTAGGTTTGACCGAGTCAAACCGGATCACTGGGATGGGCAGGTTGACGGGTTAAACATCAACCCGACTGGGTTGCACGGGTCATTTGCATGACTGATGCAAAAGACAACCTGGACAGGGTTTGGTGCCGGGTCACGATTCGCCCGGGTTGAATGACAGCAAAAAAACTATGCTAGCACAATAAAAAAAATTTCCAAAATAACACAATTTTTTAATTATTTACCAAAGTAGCACACTTTTTTTTCTGTTGAGAAGTCGCTACCCCAGGAAACGACTTCTCAACATGGTTTCTGGAAAATTTATTTTTTTCACGTTTAGAAGTCGTCTCCCCCAAAAACGACTTCTAAACATGTTTTTTTTAAAAATCTAACTTTTGCAGTTGAGAAGTCGCTACCCCGGGTAACGACTTCCTTCTCAACAGGTTTTTTTTAAAAATTTAATTTTAATAACAATACTAATTTATATAAATTGAAAAATAATTAAAGAAATCCTATTTATTAGAAAAAAATAAACACATTTATTTTCATTGATTAAAAAGCGGATTACATTGATTGAAGTGTCGGCAACATCAAGGCCGTTGAAAAGTGCCGGCAACGTCAAGGCCGTTGAAAACTGAAATGTTGCAAATTTTTTTAATTGACCCACTTTTTGTCAAGTATGGAAATCCAGTTTAGGCTTTCATATTTTCCCTATAAATAGACCCATTATATTTCACTTCTTTCACACAGAATAAAAGAAAATGACCACTTCTTGTACACTTTACTGTCAGGGCTACCACTTATACAATGAAGAATGTGTTTATTTTGATGATCCAAACACCATTTTTTCCAGACTTGAAAACTACATCACCTTCGCCGCTCTCAAAGGAGCAATAGATGGATCAAACAGAAAGGAGTAATCGTACTAAGAGATGTGGTCTTTGTAGAAATGAGGGACACAACCGAAACAATTGCCCTAACCGAAATTTAGATCAATGGGATAATTAAGTATTATATTCATACTGAGTTGTTGTAATTTTGTAATCCAGTCTTTAATAAATGTAATTCGCTTTTTAATTAATGAAAATAAATGTTTCAATTATATTTAATAAATGTGTTTATTTTTTTCTATAAATAAAAATGTTAGAAATTTTTAAAATAAATAGGATTTCTTTAATTATTTTTCAATTTATATAAATTAGTATTGTTATTAAAATTAATTTTTTTTAAAAAAAAAACCTGTTGAGAAGTCGTTATGGGGGGTGACGACTTCTGAACATGAAAATTAACAAAATTAAAAAAATCACGTTGAGAAGTCGTTACCCAGGGTAGCGACTTCTCAACTGCAAAAGTTAGATTTTTTTTAAAAAAACATGTTTAGAAGTCATTTCTGGGGGAGATGACTTCTAAACTTAAAAAAAATAAATTTTCCAGAAACCATGTTGAGAAGTCGTTTCCTAGGGTAGCGACTTCACAACATGAAAAAAAAGTGTGCTACTTTGATAAATAATTAAAAAAGTGTTATATTTTGGAATTTTTTTTTTGTCATTGTGCTACGACCGTTTTTTTGCCTTGAATGACACTACAACCAACACCAAGAAAGGAAGGAAACGAGAGAGTATAGGAAAGCAGATTCGTTGGTGGTGAAGAGATTGATGAAGAGATCAAGAAGTGAGAAAGGAAGAGAACATAAACTCAACATAGAGGGAAAGGTTTCACGGTGGTTCACAACGATGGTTTCACGGTGGTGAGAACACAAGCAGGTGAAGATGAAGATTAAAAGATTATAGGAGGAGATGAAGTTGGGCAAAGAGAGATGAAGTGTTTTGTTGTTGTTGTAGCTTCAAACGTCAATTGCTCTGCACTTTCTAATCTTCCTCTACCTTCGCTTTCTAGTATAGATTTGGGGAAGATAGGTTTAATTTCTTGTAAATAAAAAAGTAATGTTTTATCCAATGTGGACTCTAATAATGAGTTTTAAAAATAAAAAGAAATAATTAAAAAAGCCACATAGGAGTTCTGCTCGCCACATCAATGTTTTTGTAAATAAGGAGCTACCAAAAGGACCAAAATGAAAAAGTTTGTATTTAGAGAGATCTTTTTCTAAAAAAATTTTATAGGGACTAAAATAAAAAAACCCTATATTTGCAGGAACCAAAAACATATTTAAGCCATAGAATCATAAAAAAAAAAAAAGAGGGAAGTCAAAATTCATTCTCACTAGTCTGTCAACTTGGGGGCCTTCCATAATCAAGAACACATCCTTCAAGATTTACAACACGGCCTAGACCTAGCCTTTAAGGATTTACCACACAGAAATCATCAATTGTTTCCAAGTTGACATTCCAAAACATCCAAATGAGATCCTTCGGCATCAAACCCCGAATATAATTTCATAAGCTGTATTCCACACATTAGAAGCTGTATTCCACACATTTGAAATTGTTAATAATTATGTGTCTCAATATGGAAGAATAACTATTTAGCAATCCCTATATTCAGACTCATAATTATTAACAGGAACACAGCTTATGAAAATGTATAAGGAGCCTGATGCTGAAGGATCTCATGTGAAAATTTTGGATAGGTATAGTAAATCCTGAAAGGCTAGGCCTAGGTTGTATTGTAAATCCCGAAGGATCTCTATGTGTTAGAATTATGGAATGGCTATTTTGAAGTGTATATGCTTCCTTGAATCAGGTTCCAGTAAAGCCTTGTTTATATTATTACATCTGACAAGACTAACGAGAACAAAACTGACCTACAATAAACATTGACATGGACCACCTCATGTGATATTCTAGTCTGATAGCTATTACTTGGAAGATAACTTGAACAAAACAAAAGTGTTAAAATTATAAGCTTCTTGACAAACCAAGAAATACAATTGGTGATGAGATTTGTACCCTAAGATCAGCCACATCGATATCATGGCCACCTTCGACAAGGCCCCACCTGTCAACCTGGATAAGAAAATGAAGACAGTATAATCTCAGATCATGTTTAGATTCATGTCCTGCACTTCAATGTTCAAGTGCAAGTTTATAAAGACAAAAAAAGAGGGAGACAAATATATATGAATCAGGTTTATCAATTATGAAACAGAATTATGTACGTACCTGTAAATCTTCTTCAAGTCTAATAAGCTCAATTGCTTCCTCAATTTGCAATTTCCCACGCACCATTGCAATAGCAATAGTTAGCGAGTGAGCTGATGCTGCAATAGCATCAATTGCTGCCAATTCACAATCATCTGTTTTCTTTAGAAGGTTCTCTATGGCCATCACAAGACCATCGTCCTGCTTTCCACCAAAAAAGCTGGAGTATACAACGGGCGTAAAGGCAAATTCCGACTCCAGCCACTGTAGAAGAGGATCAATTTTCTCCACTTGGCGATCTGCAAAGATGAAAGAATCTTATGAAAATCCATACAAATAACTCAAAATCAAGATGCCTGTAACTCCAAATAGCATTGGTCACAAGAACATTGCAACACAAAAAAAATGTTCATCATTCCATGCAGGCAAAGCTTAAATTCTCTCAATGATGCATTATTTCCTGAGCTGCTTCCACAGAAGAAGTAAACATGAAGACAGATTGCCAAAATTAAAGCCACAACAATATCAAACAATGAAAAAGTAATCTTCATGGTAAAACATTTTACAGAGACATTTAGACCTCTACTCTGACACCAAAAAATGCACTTAACTCCTGCAACAAAGAATATTAATCAGATCATTTGAAGTTGATGACCATATAATTTTATCCAGAGAGATCATGGTTACTTATATTCCCTGTATAGCAATGATTGCACCATAGCCAGAGCTTTAAATTTTAATTCTTCCAACAGACAAAACTAATCCCCAAAAACCTGTTTAGCAGTGTCATGTTATGTAATATGAAGTCATAAAATTAGCCACCCTATAATTGAGCTGTTAGACAAGTAGACTAAATTTAAAAAAGCAGTAAGAAAATGCTTTTTATAATAAGTTTTAAATGATGACTCTAACTGTCTAAGTACAATATACTCAGCATGTATCTACATCAGGCAACCATGATGTTATTAATGGAGAAGAAATATATATATAAGAAATACCAAGGCAACGAACAGCATACCATGGACAATGCTTGTCAGTTCATTGTCATCAGGAGCACGACAAAATACTAAATCTTGATTAAACTTGTTCATCAAATGCTCAATAATTTTGGTCCTTGTCAGTGGAACTCTTTCCAAGGCAGTGCAAGCAAGTCTCATAAGTGGCATTGTGAAAGGTCTTATCCCATCTGTTTGCTACAATGAATCAAACTTAGTTAGATATCCTCCTTTAGCTATCTACAATAGCAAGACCAAACTTAAACCTTATTGAACTGCTCATACATAATCAAAACACTCCTCTCCTCATATCACTTCTCATATAGTGTTTGCACAGACTTTTTTAAGGCAGGTGCAGTTCACAAACTGCAGGTCTCTGACTTTAGCAGATTCCATGCTTTAGAACCATAATGAATTTATTTATAATAAAGAAAATATGAAGCTTCAAATGAAGGGGAAGCTCACATGAGCTATAACCCAGCAAATGCAGTGAGGGATGTAAGTGATTTTCCTTCGGACAAATGTTACTTTAGCCTCTGTAGCACCGACACTTCCGAGTCCCGTGTCCGTGTCAATGCTTCATAGATTTTAGCATGCTTGGATACTTTAAATCAAAATTGATTGTGAAAATTGCGCTTAAGATATAGATATGCTTAAATGACGCAAAAATCCTCTATATTCAGAAAAAGACAATTAGCATTCCTTCAATTACACATACATGGGAATAACATGGAACTACTCACGCAAATCGATTAAAATAAAATAATTCAAAATCAATTTTCGTATAACCAAACACATACTACATCACAGTAAATTTATTTTGAAATCACAACTAGCAAAAACTCAAGAAATGACATGAAATTACTCACGAAAAGCAGGAGAAATAAGAGCATACTTGATATTCCCATTCAGCAGCAATGGCCTTGGCAAGAGCGAGAGTGGGGAGCTTAAGGGGCCTCTTAGAAGGGGTCTTTAGGGTTCTGTAATCAAGCATCACCGTCCAACCAATTCCATCCTCAGCTTCTCTCGTCTTTACCTCCTTGTAGAATCGTTTCCCCACGATCGACCCCGTCATGAACGACATCGGCATCGTCACCGACGACGACGGCCTCCGTCTCACCGAAGGGGCTTTAAGGTGCACGCTGTCTCCTTCTGACGAGAACGTGAACGACGATGGTTGCTCATCGTCGGCGGTGGCCGCGGAACCTAATCGCCGGCCGATTCGGTGAACTGAGAGCGATGCTAGATATTTAGGGTTTATTGATTTAATGGAATTTCTTACTAATGAGTGAGCCATTATTCTTTTAGTTTTTCGTTATTTTTTTGTTTTTGGTATTTGTTGGAGAGAAGAACACTGTTAGTTCTTCAGAAGGGTTTTACGAGATTCAGAAGAAGGAAGTGAGGATGGTGAGGCCTTTGGAGGCCCATGGAATTTTATCATCGAGCTTAAAAAAAAAGATTTATGGAGAGTACTCTACCTACACCCCTTATTTTTCCTATCCACACTCTATCCAAAGTCCCCCCTTCTCTCCAAATTTTCAAACAGATCATAAGGCTTTTCTAAGGTTCGATCCTCCAAAACGGAAAGAGGTGGGTTGAGGTTTGTAACATATATTTGTTTATATAACAAAGCTATTGAACACTAGTGAGATAAAAATTCTAAAAGAAATAAAGCTATTGAAATTATATAATAAACTTTTTACAAAATGTAACACCCCTTCTCTAGATGTCACAATGTCTTAACCAAATTACAGTTTCTGCAATTAATTAAAAACATTTTCAAAAGTTTACTCAATAGATTAATAGTGGATAGAAAACTTAATACCAAATAAAAAAAAACTTTGACATTGTCATGTCACAATGTGTCAAAGGATGTGTGAGTGTGCGGCAGAGTTGGATATTGTGAGTAGGGGTGTTCAGTGGTTTGGATAAACCCGAACCAAACCGTAATCCAATCCAAACCGAAGTGTTTGGTTCGGACAATTTTTTTAATCGGGTCAAATCCGATCCAACCCGTAAAGACCCGTCGTAGTTTGGTTCGGGCAACGGATTTTAATTTATAAACCCGATGACCCGTGTACCCGAACCGTGGCATATGTATAACTATAGAATAGTCTTTTGTCTTCTCCTCTTCTGCGTATTGTTATTTATTATTAACATAATAACATTCAATTGATTACCTTCAACTTCATTTGCTTTCCAATACAATACCACCGCTTCGGCTTCTGCAAATCTTTCATTATTCCCTCTGGCCTCTCCCATTTAGCACATTTCCTAGGCTTCCATTGAATTGCATTTCAATTCATAATCATCACAATTCACAAGTTTCAATTTCAATCGCCTATATAATGTCTCAATCTCCAAACCCTAAGATTCACATTCATCAATCATTTGATTTCTTCCTCCCATTCCTTTTCTTCCCAGTAGCTCCACATCACTGCATCAGTGCCGCATTCGATTTCATCTTCACCTATCATTTCATCTTCACCTTTTCTTAATCTGTAATTTGTTTCATTGTATTTGATTTAGCATACATGTTCTGATTTGTTGATCTTTGTCTATGTTTGAATAAAAGAATTTAAGCTAAATTTGTTTCTTTTTATGATTTACAAAAATGGAAAGTGGTAATCTGAGTATTAATCCTCCTCCTCAAACTCCAAATTCAGCAGTCAATACTTCAAATCCAGCTGTTGCTATAACTCCACAAGGGCAAGAAGCTCCTCTAGGAGACCAAGCAACAGAGGCGGTTCTAACAGAGCAAGTACTAGAGCAAAAACCTCCAGCATCACAATTTGAGCTTCAAAAAAGAAAGCCTGCGAGGCCTCCTTCAAGTGCTTGGAAACACTTCATAAGAGAGAAGGACAATGCTATCTGTAAGTACTGTAAGAAAATATATAGAGCAAATAGTGGTACTCATGGAACTAGTAACATGCTAAAACATTCAAAAAAATGTATAAAAAACCCATATAGGAGTGTTGATAAGAAACAAAAGACACTTGCTCTTGGAAATGAATATGAAGATGACCCTAATAGTGTTAGCTTCAAACTTGTTGAGTTCAATCAAGAGAAAACTCGTGTCTCACTTGCAAAGATGATAATTATAGATGAACTTTCCTTTAAGTTTGTTGAAAATGAAGGTTTTAGACTATTCATGGGTGAAGCTCAGCCTAGATTTAAAATTCCATCTCGTATCACTGTCGCTAGGGACTGCATTCAATTATATAACATAGAGAAGGATAAATTGAAATGCATTTTGTCTGAAACTAAACAAATGGTTTCATTTACCACTGATACTTGGACCTCAATCCAAAACATGAATTACATGTGTGTAACTGGTCATTATATTGATGAGGGCTGGGAATTGAGGAAGAAAATATTGCATTTTGGTCTGATTTCTGACCATAAGGGTGAAACCATAGGGATCAACTTAGAGGGTTGCATTAAAGAATGGGGGATAAAAAACATTGGTTGTGTGACTGTCGATAATGCAAGTTCTAACAATGTGGCTATTTCGTATGTAACTAGAGGCATGAATGTGTGGAATGGTCATACTTTGTTAAATGGAGAGTTCATGCATATGAGGTGTGCTGCCCATATTTTAAACCTGATTGTACATGATGGAATGAAGGAAATTGATCAATCAATTGCTAGGATAAGGGCTGCTTGTAAGTTTGTAAAGGCTTCTTCTAGTAGATTAGCTACTTTTAAGAAGTGTGCACAAGTTGTAGGTGTTCCTAGTCAGGCAATGATAATACTTGATTGTCAAACCAGATGGAATTCCACCTACTTAATGCTAGAGGTTGCTGAGAAATATGAACAAGCTTTTTATCGTCTTGAATATGATGATGCTGCATACATGATCACCCTTATTAGTGAATCAGGTGGATGTCCTAATCAATCTGATTGGAATCGTGCTCGTGTGTTTTTGAAGTTTTTAAAGATATTTTATGATGCGACATTGTCTTTTTCTGGGTCATTGCATGTCACTGCTAATAATTTCTTCAAGCAATTGGTTGATATTCAGAAAGCATTGAATAGGTGGAGGATGAGTGATGATGTAGTGTTGCAAAAGATGACAGCGAACATGCAGGTAAAGTTCAACAAATATTGGGAAAGTGGTATGATAAACTACTTATTGTTTGTCGCTATTTTTCTTGATCCCCGCTATAAGTTTGATTATATCGAATTTTGTTTTAGTCGGATGTATGATAATAAGAAGTGTAAGGAGATGATGACAAAATTAAAAGATATTGTCAATAAATTGTTTGAGCATTACATGGTAGTGTATCCTGTTTCTGTTGAAACTTCTGGTTCTAGTACTTTGGCTTCAAACATTTCATCTGGATCTAATGTGGGGAATCAAGAGGAAGAGGAGGATTGGGATGGCCAATTTCGATTAAAGATGAAGAAGAAGCAAGGTGAGGTGCAAAGAAATGAGTTGGAAAGGTATTTGGAGGATGGTGTTGAGGAAACTTCTCCTACATTTGACATTTTGAATTGGTGGAAAGGTAAGACAAGCAAATATCATGTTCTTTCCTACATGGCCAGAGATATATTAGCCATTCCGGTATCCACTGTATCATCTGAATCTGCATTTAGCACCGGAGGTCGGGTTCTTGATTCATTTCGTAGTTCTTTGAGCCCTTCTACTGTCGAAGCTTTAATTTGTACTCAGAATTGGATAAAATCTCCAAAGGTGGTTGATTTAGAAGCTGAACTTGAAGAAGTGCAGAGAATTGAAGAAGGTATGCAGCACTCGTTTTATCTTTGTATATTTGAATCTATTGTATTTTATATTTGTTTACAATATCAATATCAAAGTAAATTTCTATTGTATGCTAATAAGATTGTTGTTATGTCTGAAATTCTAGAATTATTGGCTGCAACAACTGATGGGGATGCTAGTCCAGCGCTTAATTTGGCACTAAATACAGTTAAATCTTAAGGTAATTTGAGATTAATTTTGCATTGAGATGTTGTTTTTTTCTTTTTTACTAGAATCATAGTGGTTTCTGGGTTGTGCAGAAGGTTATAATGCAAGTTTATGGGTTGGTTGCTAGTTGTGCAGAAGGTTTACACACGGGTTGATAGTTTTTATTATAATGTTGGACTGATTGTCTAGTTTTGTAATGGTTTTTATATTATAGATAATGAAATGAAAAGAAGAAGTAATCTATTTAATACAGCTTCTAATGATTCTTTTGCAGGATTATGGGCTTGGCTGGGTTGAGCAAGAAGCAGTTTATTTTTGGAGCTACGTTGAAGAGTGCCTATCTAGACTTTTTATTTTCGTATTTTGTGTTTAAAAGCACGGGATGTGTGCTAAGACTTTTTATTCTTATTTTGCAGTTAAGTTGTAAGACGCACTTTAGAATTTGGATTGGATGTTTTTTTAATTATCATTTAGTTTGGTTTTAAATTAAATGCACATGATGTGTGCTTAGACTTTTTAAATTATGATTCTTATTTTGAAGTAGTGTTTTAAAAAGTTGGTGTTAGCACATGACCCGCGAGTCCAATCCGAACCAACCCATTCAATATCGGATTGGTTTGGTTCGGATTTTATAGTAAAAAACTCAAAATCCGAACCAACCCAAACCGATTAAATGTGATTGGTTCGGATAACGGGTCTAGTCAAAATCCATCCAAACCAACCCGCGAACACCCCTAATTGTGAGGAAAAAGAAAATAGTAATAAAATAGATGTATTACCAGGGAAAAACCATGCGGGGGCAAAAAAAAAATTTATTTACCAAAATAATGCACTTTGTGGGTTATTTACCAAAGTGTGACTTCTGAACTGTTTTTTGCAATTTTTTTTAAAATGCAGTTCAGAAGTCGCCCCCCCCCCCCCCCAGGGTGACTTCTGAACTGTGCTTCGCAAATTTTTTTTAAAATACAGTTTAGAAGTCGCCCCCCCCCCCAGGGTGACTTCTGAACTGTGTTTTGCAATTTTTTTTAAATACAGTTCAGAAGCCCCCCCCCCCCAGGGTGACTTCTGAACTGTGTTTTTTGAATTTTTCAATAATTATATATTAATATATAAATACCTAAATTAATTAAAAATAAATTTATAAAAATGATTATACCTATTTATAATTTAATTACGTTAATATTTAGGACAAAAAATTAAGAGATTAAAAATTGGAACATAATATAATATAGAAAAAAGACTGAAATAAACAACAAATTTTTCAGAAATACAAGAATAGAAAATTAAAAACGAAACGAGAGGAAAACATGATCGAAACTTCTTCCACGAAACATTTTCTGGTAGTGGCCATTGGACCGCTGGAGGGATAACCCGACGGATGATTTCATCGGTGGAAATAGTTGTTTCGACGCACAATTCGATAGGACTCCGAGTATGAGGTTTAAACATCTCATGCTGCTGAAACATCTGTCGAACGTGATTGTCAGTCTTGATAGTCATTACGCACCACCGAATACGATTACCTTCGCCGGTCCGGGGGCAGCGATAAACGATACGAGTGATCGTTTGCTCCTCACCCTCCAGCTGCGCCTTTTCCGTTAGCTTTTCGTTCAGTTCGGCGAAGGTGATGTTGTTCTTAAGGCTGGAATAAATGGTGTTTGGACCACTAAAATACACACCATCTTCTTCCCTATACATAACATGGGCCTGACAGTGAAGTGTACAGTAGTTGTTGATGACTGTTTCCGGTATGACTTGTTGTGGTGGGGGTGGTCGCAGAAGATGAATGATTTCTTCCGGAATGCGTATTGTGTCTACGTACAGCTCCAAGAGACTACGTCCCATTGGAATGTTAGCATGACCTTCCATCATTGCGCGAACGTCGTCAAACCGTGGTAGTAGGAGTGCCGGCAACTATTAGGGTTTAGTGTCGGCAAAATCCTGGCCGTTAAAGAGTGTCGGCAAAATCTAGGCCATTAAAGAAATTAAGACCTATGCAGTCTGCACAATCCACACTTTAACAGTGCACTCTACACAATGCACACTGTAATAGTGCACTCTGCACTATGCACTATGCACTCTGCACTCTGCACAATGCACACTTTAATAGTGCACTATGCACAAAGCACTATTAAAGATAAAAGAGTAAATTATTGATCAAAATGTAATAAATGTCACATAAGATTAAACCCTTAAAATTAATAACTTAGTTAATATAAAATTACAATAATTGATAAATTAAACTAAAAAGACAGTACAGAAAAAATTAACAAAGATGAGACCCAGTTCCACACTTTCGAGGTTGGGGGACACGCCGTGGACGTTGATGCCGATGTGGTGGTTGATGTTCTTCCTCAGTCGGGGCAGGCGGCGGTGGCTCTGGAAAATATTGGGGAACTGATGAAGAACTAGCACCGCCGGCCTGCTCTTGAATTTGATGAAGCAACGCCACAGATTGCGCAGAGCCGGGTTGGACCCCAAAGCACTCTAGAACATATCGGGGTCCCTTTTGGTGGTAGAATGTCGATATGTATCTTGAAAAGGAGTATGTTCTACTAACTGGTTGTATTGTTCGTAATATTGGAATGTTGGTGTGTGGGAGATAGAGTGGCGGTGAGGCACATCTTCTTGGAATGTTGGTGTGTGGGAGATAGGGTGGCGGTGAGGCACATCTTCTTGGGTCCTCTGTTGAGTTGGTGGTGCACGTCGCTGTCGATTACGATTACGTTCTCGACGTTCGGTTTGAGTAGTTGAGGGAGCTGGCACGTCTTGTTCATCATCTTCATCCACATCACCAACATTTGCAAGACCACGTGGATCCCTTAGATGTTGGTCGGCTGAAATGTATGGCCTTGATTTTTTTAGAAACCAGCGCATGTATTTATTTGACTGCGTTGGTTTAGCAAAGCACGGTCGACCCACAACACATCGATTTTCTCTATCATTCCATAAATCAATTAACTAGCTGTGATATACAGCCCAATTAACATCAGTCTGTCCTTGCATGGTGATGTTGTGCATGTGGTTGATATCTATTGGTGCTGATGGTATGTCTTGGGCGAGGCCAAATTGCAAGGTCACTCTATCCGCATGGTGCCATTCTACAATATGGAAACAGACCATAGCTGTGTTTGTAGTCCATATGCCTTGGTGCCGATATGCTATTTTTGGCAAATTGAATTCCCGATATGGCAACCACTCAGACTCTTCATGTGTCATGTGGTCTATTGTTGATCTGTACAAAACAAGGCTTTTTGGACACTTAGTGTGGCTAAGTGGCGTGCGAACCCATCTGGTAAAAAAAAATTGTTAACGTAAAGAAGAAATATAAATGTTAGTATTCATAAGTTGTGTCAAATTTTTACCTCTTTGCTAGTGGCCATTCATAAGGACGGTTGCAGTCTGGTGCTAGGAATGGCATGCGGTACCAGACCCAAGACTGTAACAAAAGAGTACATCCACCCATTGTGCGTGAGGAGCATGTAGCTGTCTTACACAACATTCTGTATAAGTTCGTTAGACATGCTGACCCCCAACTGTAACTAGAAATTTCATCGAAGTTTTTCAATAGGGGTAGGTATTTTATGTTGACTCTGTTTGATGATTTGTCTGGGAGTATGTATCCCCCGATCAACTGCAATAGGTACGCCCTGCAATATTGTCTTCGCACTTGGTTGGAAGCCCCCTCTGGAACATTACTAAATTCACGTTGTAGCCAAGTGAACTTAATTTGGTTGCCTACCATGCCATTTGCTGGGATAGGCTTACCCAAAAGTTATTCGCATACTCGATCCCAATTTTTTTCACAACTTCCAGTAACGGCATTTCCATCAACGGGAAGTCCCAACTGCAACGCCACGTCTTCGAGAGTTATTGTGCACTCCCCTACTGGAAGATGAAAAGTGTGTGTTTCTGGTCTCCAGCGTTCGACCATTGCTGCCACCAAAGCTGGATTTATTTTGAATGCGCCAATTGAAGCAATGTCACGAAACCCAGCTCTTTCTATCAATGGTAATATAGAGGCATCTGGTTCTGGAAGTTTGAAAGCGTGGTGAACTTCCATTGGGTCATCGTTGAGAAGCATGGAAATGTGAGGTTGTTGGTTTAGTAAGGAAGACATTGTTAGAGGAAATGTTGTTGAAGAGTTATGGTGAGGTTGTTGCTGCCTTTTGTTAGAGGAAATGTTGGACACTTAGCATGGAAATGTGAGGTTGTTGCTGCCTTTTGTTGTATATATTGTAGTCTAAGCAATATTTTAGAGGAAGTGTCGGTAGAGACAAGGTACTATAATGAAGGAATATATTCCTTTGTTTTCAAGTTGTCAAAATAAGCATGGAACTATAAGCATGGAATATATTCCTTTTTAACTTATACATAATTCAATTTTAACCATGAAATATATTCCTTTGTGACATTTTTAACTTATACATAATGTGACTCCTCTATTCCATCATGTGGGGGTTAGCATAATGTGCATGGTCAGGCTTTCCATCATCACAATCTCCATGAATATTCCACACATTTGGAAGGAACGTGAAGAAACAATAGTTATTGGGATATTGTCACTAAATTAAGAAAAATGATATGACATTATAGTAGAGTTATAGAACTACGGTTTCATGTTTTGAATTACTACTAACGGACTTATAACCCACGTGTACAAGATTCGAAACAATGACTAAAACCGGTTTTTCCTAAGTCTAAAAAATGACTTTTTTACCATGTTTAGATCAATTTGAAGCAATTTTGTTAAATTACTAAATTAAAAAAATGATATGACATTATAGTAGAGTTATAGAACTACGGTTTCTTTTTTATGAATTACTACTAACGGACTTATAACCCACGTGTACAAGATTCGAAACAATGACTAAAACCGGTTTTTCCTAAGTCTAAAATATGACTTTTTTACCATGTTTAGATCAATTTGAAGCAATTTTGTTAAATTACTAAATTAAAAAAAATGATATGACATTATAATAAAGTTATAGAACTACGGTTTCTTTTTTATGAATTACTACTAACGGACTTATAACCCACGTGTACAAGATTCGAAACAATGACTAAAACCGGTTTTTCCTAAGTCTAAAAAATGACTTTTTTACCATGTTTAGATCAATTTGAAGCAATTTTGTTAAATTACTAAATTAAAAAAAATGATATGCAAATATAGTAGAGTTATAGAACTACGGTTTCTTTTTTATGAATTACTACTAAATTACTAAATTAAAAAAATGATATGATATTTTCTTTTTTATGACATTATACTAAATTCGTAAGTGTCGGTGCAATCCTGGCCTTTAAAGTGTCGGTGCAATCCTGGCCTTTAAAAGTCACGTGTGCAATCCTAGCCTTTAAAAGTGTCGGTGCAATCCTGGCCTTTAAAAGTGTCGGTGCAATCCTGGCCTTCAAAACCGTCCGTGCAATCCTGACCATTCAAGTTTCAATAAATATGCCCTAAATCTCTCACCACTAAACACCCAACTGCCATAGTTTCTCCTACTACCAACTGAAACTCAAACACACCCTCCTACTCCCAACTTCGTCAATGGCTCCAACGAATGTTTTCATCACAGTCTTTTACAATGGTTATGTTGAAAAAACAAATACTGAGGGTATATTTTTTAGGTGTCATAACAACACCCTTGTCAAACTCAACTCTAATTCCAAACTAGCTCAAGTTAAACAAGCCATTGAAAAAAAATCTCTCCTGACCATTCAAAAATGGTTGCTAGTCTTACATATCGGTACCCCACAACTCTCAGTACTGGCCATACCTTTTATGGGGGATTCGAAATAAATTCCGACGATGATGTTGAACTTATGATAGAGCATTTCAAAGAAGATAGACACCTTGGTATATGTACACCAGAAATATACGCAGATTTGGTTGAGGCTCCTTCTAACTACACCCAGGTAAGTCACGGTCACTCTATTCCATCTTCATCACAACAAAACTTACGTTTTTCTCAACAAACAGAAATACCATACACTGACTTCATTCCACCTGTTTACCCTCAATTCAATCCTTCATCATCCCAAACTGACATGCATTACAGTCCTTCAACACCTCACCATCACTCTGCACCATCATCCTCAAACACACCCATTGACCTTAACACAAGCCACCCTCTACATACTCAAACTAATACCCCACCGTTTAGTATGTCTGTTGGTGTCCATAATGAAGATGTTGGGGACTATAGCGAAGATGAAGATGAAATTCTTCAGCGTGACGTCGATGAGGAACCAATTGAAGCTAACCCCAACATAGGTGTTGCATTCCGCGAGCCTGTACCACACTTTCAAAACGTCACAGCTGATAACCCAGAACCTTATGATGTAGAGTTTGGCCATTCCATGGACAGGAACCAACTATTATCCAATGAAGACCCAAACGAACTCAAACTCAAAATGAAATTTCCCACAAAAGAAATAGCCCAACAATTCATCCAAACATATCACCTAAACCATTCAGTTGCATACAAAGTCTGTGAGTCTAAACCACACACATGGACCGTTTGTTGTGTTCATGAAACCTGTTTGTGGAGGTGTGTAGTGAGAGTAGGAGCAAAAACTGGATATTGGGGGATTACATAGTTGACTCACCCACACACATGTACAACATCTACTATTTCCCAAGATCACCGCCAGCTGACCTCCTCCCTCATGTGTACTCATATACTTCCACTTGTAAGGAAGGACCCGACAATATCAGTGGCTGTGTTCACGTATCAGAGTTCCTACAGAAAGGCTTGGATTGCTAAACAAAAAGCAATCGAGCTTATCTTCGGTAATTGGGAGGACTCTTACAATGAAGTAACCAGGTGGCTACATGCTTTCTCTTACTATATTCCAGACACAGTTCACGACTGGCAGTACAAACCATTCTATGAGAATGGACAACTAGTTGCCGACAAAGGTGTATTCCACCGCATCTTTTGGAGTTTCGGCCCGTGCATTAAAGGCTTTCAATTTTGCAAACCAGTTGTCTCTGTTGATGGAACATGGTTGTACAGTAGGTACAAAGGGTGTCTTCTTTTGGCAATCGCACAAGATGGAAGAAACAACACCTTCCCAATTGCATATGCAGTGGTCGAGGGTGAGACAAAGGAGGCTTGGTTTTTCTTCCTATCTCGTTTAAGACACTATGTGACACCACAGGAGGGTACTTGTTTGATATCAGATAGACACGAGTCTATCAAAAGTGCTGTTACGCAACTAAACACCAATTGGAAACACGTCTTCTGTGTTCGCCACATAGCACAAAACTTCATGAGACACTTCAAAAACACTCCTGCCAGGAAACATGTCATCAATATGGGTGAGTATTTTTAACAATTTTTTTAATTAATTGGTTTCAAATTTCCATTCCATACTTACCAACATCTTCTTTTTTTCTTCAGCATATTCAATGACAGAAGAATCGGCCGAACACTACAAACAAAAAATTGGTCAGGAAGTAGGTCCTGAGGGGGTGGCTTGGGTTGAAGACATAACCGCAGAACAATTGTTGCAGTGGTGCGATGGAGGTTCCCGTTGGGGGCACATGACAACAAACCTTGCAGAGTGCATCAACAATGTTCTTAAGGGGGTGCGGAATCTCCCTATTCGTTCATTGATAGATGCAACATATTTCAGAATGAACGAGGTTTTCGTCAAAAAGGGAACACAGGCATAGGCAATGTTGACGTCCGGAACTATGTACTCTGAAAAAATGTTGGAAAATATTGCCAAGAACATAAATGTCTCAAAAACCCATAACGTCGCGGTTCACGATCGTGCCCAACAATTGTTCCGAGTTGAAGAACTTGTACGACCACAAAGTGGTAGACCTGCGCGAACATTCGTGGTGAACTTCAGAGCAAAAACGTGTGAGTGTGGGGAATTCCAGGCACTTCACTACCCTTGTTCACATGTCATCGCAGCATGCTCAAAATGCAATTACGACCACATGCAATTCGTGGATCCACCGTACACAATGGAGAATGTTTTCAATACTTACATTGTCGAGTTCCCACCCTTGCCAACTGAGACGTCATGGCCTTATTTCAATACTTTAGAACTAAAGCATGATCCCACTAAACGGAGAGATAAAAAGGGTCGTCCACAGTCTACCCGTATTCGTACAGAGATGGATCAAAGAGAAAGGGGTACACGCACCAGAAGATGCGGAATTTGTAGAAATGAGGGTCACAACAGAAACAACTGTCCTAACCGCAATTAATGTGTTGTAATATTTCGGATTACTCTTTTAAATAACTATTGTAATTTTCGGTTGGTCTTTTAAATAAATTATTGTGTTGTAATATTTCTTTCTGACCCTTCAATTAAATTAGGAAATTTGGATTACAATTATTAATTATCTAAATACTATTGTTTTATTTAAAATAAATTAATTTAATTTTTATCATTTTAATATATAATTATTGAAAAATTAAAAAAACACAGTTCAGAAGTCACCCTGGGGGGGGGGGGGGGGTGGGACTTCTGAACTGTATTTTAAAAAAAATTTGCGAAACACAATTCAGAAGTCACCCTGGGGGGGGGGGGGGGGGGGGGGGGGGGGGGCGACTTCTGAACTGCATTTTAAAAAAAATTGCAAGAGACAGTTCAGAAGTCACCCTGGGGGGTGCGACTTCTGAACTATAAAAAAAATTTGCCCACTTTGTTAAATAACCCACAAAGTGCATTATTTTGGTAAATAATTTTTTTTTTTGCCCCCACATGGTTTTTTTCCCGTATTACCAACTTCCATCACGTGACAAACTGACAGGAAAATAGCTTTTTCTATCTTAGTGACCAGAACTTCGGTCGGTTGCGGCTTTCGATGGGTTGGGTTGGTTATTCAAAACCGGACCCGCCCATCCGAAGCCGCCTGTAATTGAGCATATGGACCTGCGGACCCGCAACCTGTTTGCACCCACCCGTAATTGTTGTTCTCATCGCAGGTACTTCGGTTTTCGGGCGGGTGACTTCAGTTTGTCCGCACCTGTGTGTGTGTTTGTTTGTAAAATATCCACACATAATATCATGGCATTTTAACCAATCATCATTCAATTAGCACATCAACAAAGAAATACCATACTCATCGTTTAAATCACATTAGCCCCTTTCCCTCGACGGACTTGCTCCACGGAGATCAAATCAATTATGCTAATCAAGTTTGGAACAAACAACTATATGGTATCTGTTTCATAAGGTTCCAAATATTGATAGGAATGGTACCAACTCGATGTACATTTGCATTCCAATATCTACTTATACCAACTTGGCCTTGGGCCTTAAACTCCAATATTTAGTTGTGATTTGATCAAGCCATTGTCAAACCTTCCAAATTCTTATACTAATAAGATTCCTCATACCAATGGGTTAGCACTAGGCCACACTACAATATTTTGAGCCTATGGCAACGCCTAACTGTGCAACGCCTAAAAAACCGTTGCCGTAGATTGTAATAGGCAACGGTTATTTAAATCCGTTGGTAAGCTGAATATTTTAAAAAAATTCAAAAGCAACGTTTGAAAACCGTTGTCTAAAGGTCATTGACAACAGTTTTTTATTTAATCTTTTAGCCAACGTTTTCAGACCGTTCTCTCAGGTTTATGTTTTTTTTTTGTCAAAAAGAAAAGGTTTCAGTTTTTTAATTAATTTTTTTAACTTATTCCTCTTTAGCTCTCTCAGTCTCAGCCGTTTGGGTTTCTCCAAACCCTAAGCTTCAAACTCTTGCATTTATCGCCCTTCTCTGCTTTCCCAGTCGTGTCCTCTCTTCTTACGTCGTCTCTTCTCCCTTGAGTCATCTCTTCTTTCCATCTTTGTTCTACCAGTGAGCCCGCATCGGCAGGGATCGGCGACATCAAGCAAGCTGCCAAGGTTAGTCTTTTTACTATTTTCCTTAATTTTGATTTTGATATTGCTATTCAATCTTACTTTGATTAGGTCATAATTTTCTCTTTCCATTTCAGAATAATAAATTCTATGTTTGAGTATCTTTGCCGAAACTAGATAAGAGTGGTTTACTGTATTTCAGGTGTTTGTGTTTATGTTTCACACAAAAGCTGCTTCCGTTTCTCTCTCATTTTGTTTTTTTAATTTTGATAATGTATCAAATAAATTTCCAGAGATAGAGAATCTTTGTATATGATTAAAAGGAATCATCACCTTACTAGCATAAGGTAGCTCTTGTTATCCCTATATAATTATTTCATATGATCGGTTCTGTATTTTAGTTGTGAATAGAAATACACAATGATTCACTATAGAATGATTGTCTAAAGAGCCTCTCTGTGGGAGGATATTGAAGAGTTCTAGTGTGGAGAATGAAATGGGCGAATTTTTATTAGTTATTTAGTAATTTCGATTGTTTTACTCAAACTTAGAAATAAAGTTGTTGTAAAGTTTTCCTTGTAGGTAAAGACTTTTGAGGTTGCAGTAGTCCCCAATTTTGCTGCTCTTGCTTCACATGGAGAATATATTTTGTTAGTACTTTGGCATTGTGTAAATCATTGCAAATGCACTTCAATTTTGAAATAAATTTTATATACTTCATTGTAAATGTAGAATCAGTTTAGCATAAAGACAGTGAAATGAGAAATAAATTTTCTATCCTCTATGCAGGTACCCTTCAATAAACAAACCTGCTGGGATAGTACAATGGCTCAAGCATAGTAAGGATGCAAAAAATGTTGACTGGGTTGTCATTCTGGATGCAAACATGATAATCTGTGCACCTATTTTATCTTGGGAACTTGGTGCAGAGAAAGGAAGACCCGTTGCAGCATATTACGGGTATTCACTAATTTCTTGCTTGTTTCTTATTGACTCAGTGATATTTACCTATCAATGCTGTTGCATATATAATTTCAGGAAGAATGCTAGTAGATTTACACGGTCACATTTGGTAAGAAATAAATTATAGCAATATGGAAAAGTTTTGAATGTCTAAGACATTATTGTTTAAAGTTGGCAGTGACATAGGATTGGCCGTATTCATAATAGGCAATATTGGGATTAAGTACACATATCAAAAACTCTACAATATTTAACTATTCTTTCTCTACCTTAATAACAACACTCAGAACCTTCGAGGAGCAACTACAATAGAATAACTACTACCCAATTCTAATGGCCTCTTAAGTATAATGCATTCCTCAAAATCCATACTAAGTTCAGGAACAAGTCTTCACAGCATCACTAACAATGTTAAAAGCATTGCTAAGAAGGTCCCACAATCATGTCTTAATGGTTAATCCAAAATGGCATAAAGAAAATCAAATTTCAATATTTTATTCATGAACCATAATATTAGGGGTAAAGTTGTACCTGTGCAACAGCCTCGAATTTGTTTGGAGTTTGGACAGGTCCAGTGTCTAATGCAGGGCCATTGTCTAAGGAAGTCTTTAAGATGATTATGTATTGGTGTCTGAATGTTGTCGTTCTGAATGTATGTTTTAATGTTTCTTACAACATTTATTCATAAAATGATTATGTATTGGTGTTTTTGGTCTCTTTGTTGGCTACTAGCACAAAAAATCAAAAAAAAAAGCTTATGAAAGAAATATTATGACATTTTACTATTGAATTTGGGATTACACATAATTGTTACTTTATTTGATTTTTATTTTACTTGTTTCTAATCGGTTATTGTTATTTGATTATTGGAGTTGCAGGTGTTTGGAGATCCTCTTGTGCAGCTCCATCTTGAAAGCAATTGAGGCAATGTGAACCCTATTGGTAAGTTCCTTTATCTAGAATTCCAATATGTTACTGTGCTATGAACTCTATCTTAATGGACATATTTGTGCTACATAAACCATGAAGACTTGGTTCCTTTATCTCTTCTCAACTTGCATTACAACATTTTCACTATAAAAGTCTTATTACATGCCATGTTGATCGCTGTTATGTTATCTCGAGTATATTTATAAATGGAGAATTATGAAGCTATATGTACAGGAAATGAATCGGTAATCTTTTAGTGTGCCAAAAATCTTCTCTGGTGTTATGCATATTCAATTTCGTAAGGTAAAATCCTAACTTAAATTGTACCTATATTCCGTGCATCATTCCTATGCTTGCTTTTGTATAGTATTTAGTACAATGTAAAATACACAAGTTGTTGAACATAATTCTTAATAGGTCTTAATGCTAATTTAATTTCAAACCAAGATATGATTCTGTTATATATCGGTAGACATTTTGTAAAGCTGGTCTTGATATGTCAGCCTAAATAAATTTTTTATTTGTATTAGATTGTGAATTAGCTTTGATATGATACAATGCAATTTTCTTGTAGGTTGACTTCATTTTGAGCAAGCTTGGGAGCTAAACCCGTGGTCCTTCATATTTTCTGGAGAAATACGGTTCCTAACCAAGGAATAACTAGGTAGAAATAGATTTTTCAAAAGAAAACCGCGATTGTTTGTTCTTAGGATTCTGAACATTTTCTCATTTTATCGTGAATTGTAATCTTGGATGTCTTTAGAAACCAAGAATTTAGTGTAGGCAGAACTAAAGATAGCGCATGTTTTTGTTGTATTGTGTTATTAATTGATTGTCATTAAATTTGAGTAATATCACACATAACTTTTAATGGACCTCTCTAATCGTTTTTCTATTATTTTTTTTCATTTATTATCTATGGCAACGTTTTTGAAATGTTGTAATTGTTGGGGAAGGCAACGGTTTTTGCGTGTTGCCATATATTGCAACGGTTTTTAAGTGTTGCCATAACTGCCAATGGTTTGAAACCGTTGCCTATGCATAAAAATTAAAACCGTTGCGTTTAAGTTATCAATGGCAACGGTTTTAGGTTTGTGTTGCCTTTGGTCACAAAAAACCGTTGCGTATAGTTTAGGCAACGGCCGCAAAAACAACGGTTTCAAAACCGTTGCTAAAAGGTAAGGCAACGGTTTTTTGGCTTTACGCAACGGTTTTTAGGCGTTGCCTTTGGGTCAAAATGTTGTACCATCACCTAGGATAGCGTCTGTGATACTAGACAACTCACACAAGTAGGTTGATAACATCACTCTGTTTTATGCACTAAGCCACTCTATACCTAGTTCATGAGAATGATTTTTTTAGATTAGGCCACTCAGTACCTAGGTCAAGAAAACGAGACAACGCATTTTTGTTTTGCTGTAAAACTTAAGTTTTTAATTCTTATTTTATCTCAAGAACATCAAACTGATAGAAATCTCCATTTTCATCTCTTGTTTACTCACTTGGTTATTTTTGACCAACAAGGAAATCCTCTATTATTCCAAAACTTCTCCGAAAAATCTATTAATTACTCGAAAAATCCTTCTCTAGAAAACATACTTAGTTGGAAACTCATTGTCTTTAAAAAACCATTTTTAAAAGTAAGACTCTAAATAGGCCTCCACTTAGTCCTTGAGACCGAGGAAGAAGTCCTTGAGGTTTCGGACCCTCTTGACTACGAGCTTCAATGCTAAGTCAAGAGGCAAACGGATCCACAGCGATCCCGGAGACGGATCCACACGAACCTGGAAATCAAGGCCAAACGCCCAAGCCTCACTTCAGGTATCTCTATCTCTCTCTCTCTCTCTCTCTCTCTCTCTCTCTCTCGTGTATCCAACTATTATCTACTTGGCACATGGCATCTCAAGCTGAGGCCGCCCTTGCCTTGCCCGGCCGACCTCGACTTGGAGGGCTACTGTTCCGGCAAGCCCAATCCATATTTTGGGCCTAACTTGGTGGTCCAAACACACCGAGGAACTCACATCATTGGCAATCCGTGTGCCGTGCCTCAAGAACGGCGGAGATCGCACGACCTAGTTGAACGGCTTAGATCTCACCTCTTCCTTGTGCACCAAAGCACTCCTTACTCCATCCTAGCGCCTATAAATAGGCCTCCACTCAAAGCCAAAGGGACACAATTCATTTCTCCTAACTCTTCCCCATTATGATTTCCCTCTCTAACTTGAGCGTTAGAGTCTCTTTGCAGGTACCACCACCGCCGTCCTCAACCTCGGCTTGAAGAATTACCTTGGACGCCTCAACCTCGGCTTGGAGATTGACCTCGGACGATCGATCTACTACCACTAGGTATCTCTCTCTTGAGTTCGGGTACGAACAATGGTAAAGAACCATATATTTTGAAATTCTAGACTAACCAGCATAGTATTTAGCAGTCTTGGTCAACTAGCTGGTAGAAATGGCTTGCATAAAAGAAAGATGCATACTTTATGAATTATTCACTTGCTAACAGGCATAGGGCCTAGCTTTAAGATTTGAATAGGGCCTCCAAATTGTTTGGGACGGTCCTGACAGGACCAGCCATTAGGCTGGGTACCCCGTGCTACCGCACAAGGCCCAAGCCCAATATCACTTTTTAGGGCCCCCAAAATTTTTTGTATATATATATACATATTTACTATTCGAACCACATTACTACGATATCGTGAATCGTCGAGTGGTTGTTACTTCAGTTTGTGACTTACAGTGCGCGAGTTCAAACCCATTTAGAGACATTTTAGTATTATAATTTGCTGTTCTAAAAATTGAATTAAATTTTTCAGAAAAACAAAGTTCGGGATTCAATCCCAGCAACTTCTACCCATCATCTAGCCTTAACCATTACAACATTAACACTTTAATATTACTTTAATATTTAGTTGCGAATAGTACTTTTATATGTTTCTTCTTGAGGAAATCATTTTGCCAATTTTTTATGCTACCTATGACTATTATATATTCTTTTCTTTAAATTAAAAATATACTCTTTTTCTTATAAAGAGCAACTCAATGTATTAGTTTTTTATGAGTTTAATTTTAGTAAATTAAGTTTTACATTTATGAAATTCATATGTCCTAAAAATTTGGAAATTTTTTATTCGAGACTGAATCAATGGTCACACAGTTCAACTACAGACTCTTCGGTCCGACCCTTCACCAAATCGGTCACCGATCCGGTTCTTTGAAATATAGATGTTGAACTCGAGACACCAGACTACTTGACAAACTAGTTATCGTCGTCGAACCAAAGAATGAAACCTCACTACTCCACACCGAATATATATATATATATATATATATATATATATATATATATATATATATAATATTGAGATGTTAGTATATCAATATATCCATTCATCATTTGAAAATTAGTATATCATGCTTAAAGTTATATTGAGATGTTATTTAAAATTTAAATAAAATATTTTAAGGTTTTGGTGATTCATTCGTTAAAGTATAATGAGGGGGCCAAATTTTATAAATTTGAACAGGGCCTCCAAATATTTTGGGACAGCCCTGGCACGACCCGTGCACCTATGCGCACGACATGTGCGCGGTCACTCGTTTATTCAAAGATCAAAAGTTGTTGAGTCACAAGCACGACCTGTGCGCCAATGAGCACGACCCGTGCGCCTGCATCAGATGTTAAAACTATTACATTTTGGTTCTTTATGGCTTTTAATTGGATTTAATTCCTTTGTCCCCTAACTTGGCCTATATAAGACACGGAATTCGGAGTATCTAGACCTTCTTTGGCATTTGTAAAACACTTCTCAAGTTTATTTCTAATTTCTTTATGCAATTTACATTCTTCTTTTAAGATTCTTGATATTTACATTTTCGCTTTTATATTCTTGCACTTTACAATTTCGTTCTTACTTTTCAGCACTTTTACTTTTTGTCATCTATCTTTCTAAGTAGTTTATATTTATGTTATTTAGTTTTATTGCAATTTACATTATGAACATGAGTGAGTAGAATCATAGTCTGGGGTTATTGGGAGTATTCCATTGATAGGTGTTAGAATATCAGTTATATCAATTAGTATTTATTTTTTATCTATTATTAGAATATCAGATATGATTTTCCATATCAATTAGAATTAATTAGTATCAATTAGATATTAATTGTAACTGATTCCTATTTCCATTATAAATAGATGTGAGTATTATAGACACACAGAGACAATCACAAATTCAACATGGTATCGGAGTGGGTTCTGATCTTCTGAGCTCGTCTCTGTGCTTCATCACCGCTGCCGACTGCAGTTGCTGTCAGCAGCACTACCTTTTCAATTTCAATTTATTCCTTTGTACCGCTGCAATCACTTTTCTAGTTTCCATTACTCTGATTTTTCTACTCTCTGAAAATCACACTCTCTCACTCTCTAGAAATGCCGTAACTGTTTTTGGTTTCAACCATCTACCTCGCAATCATGTTCCCCGGCGTAGGTTAGTCACTGGCAAAGCCGATGCATACCAATGACATGGTTAAAAAAACTCCCATATCCAAATAGACACAATCTAGATGCTCCGCAAATTTGCTACTGCGCCTCGTTAACAATTTGGCCGGAAATGAAGTGGGAAATCAAATAAAATAAAATAGGCTTAAATATGCTTGAGGCCTCTGCAAATATAGCGTGTTTTGGTTTAGCACCCTGCAATTTTTTTTTTTTAGTAAAAATTTCTTGCAGAAGCAACCATGGAAGAAGAAAGAGGTTTGTTGAGAAGGTGGTGATGGAGAAAAAAGAATAATGGAGAATAATAAAAAATAAAAAAATAATGATTTGGCAGTTCAGTCAGCATAAAAAAAAATTTGAAAAAAAATAAATGACACGTGAGATTTCTGTTAACCACGTAGGCGTTTTTTGTAACGTCAAGTTAACATAAGGGCCTATTTCAAAAAGGTTGCTTTTCCAGAAACTTTTGTTTGCAGGGACTTAAACCAAACACGCTATATTTGTAGAGGGCAAAAATACACCGGAGTTATTTATTTGTAACAAGTTGGTCCTTTAAGTTTTTTTTGTAACAACCCAGTCCTTTAAGTTACCTAACGTGTACGCCGTTAGTCATTTTTTCATTTTCTGTTACAAAAACGCCAATGTGGGATTAACGTTGGTGAGGTGACTTAACAGATGCATCTATGGCAGTACACGTCACTTTAAATTAATATTTATTAGTTTAGTTAGTTTTTTATTTAAAAAAAACCCAACACCTCCCTCATCCCTCTCATCTCTCTCCCACCGAAGTCCCTCATCACTCTCTCTTCCTCACAGTTGCAGCAAACATGAAATCTGAAACAGAAAATGAATTGAAATCGAAGTCTACAGAATAAAAAGAAATTGAAATTGAAGAACACGATTTGGGTTCATGAACAAATCTGTGTTCTTGAATAAACCCCAAAGCTTTTTGGCTCACACCCATAATTTATTGTAACTTTTTCCAGATTTGTTAAGGAGTAAACAAAAACAACCTAATAATTTTGATTTTGATTTCATTACTAATATAGTAATTTTGAACTTCTTCTGGGTTCAAGTTCTTCCTCTTCTTCCTCCCATATAAAATCCAAAAGTAGAAAGCATCAATTGAAATTGAAATCAACACCTCAAAAAGAGAGAAAAAAAAATCATCAAAGAGAGTAGAGAAAGGCTGGTGAATTAATATTAAAAGAAGCAAAGTGAGAAAAGCTCACGTTATGTTCAGCGCTGTTAATGGCTACCACACCCAGTTTCTACAAGCAAGAAACGATGCAAAATTAATTAATTCCAGAAGGAATTGTTGGGTTTCAGATCCAACAAACTAAATTTGTATTATTACTCTCTTCTACAAACTCAATCCCTAAATCAAAATTGTTAGGGTTCATGAGAGAGAGGAAAAAGATGAAGTTTGAGATTAAAACCCTCACTAGACCCAAAACATGTACTCTCCCAAAAAAGTTGCAGAATCCTTAAAAAAATTACAAAATAAAAAAATCGTGAATCATCTTCAATATGGAAATGGAGTAAATCTGAAAGAAGAACAATAAAGTTTCTAAATCTGAGTTTGGAGAGTTTTTTGGGTTTGAATGAAGAACAAGAACCACAACTCAGTTTGGACTAAATTGTAGCTAAGTTGTAGATTTAAAGGACCAAACTGTTACACAATAGTAGTCTTAAAGGACCAAATTGTTACAAGACATAAGACATATAAGCTCCGTCACGGCCACGTCAGCGCCGTTAATGCCAACTGGAATTGTTTGAAACGGAAAATAAAAAAAGGACTAACGGTGTACACATTACGTAACTTAAAGGACTAAAATGGTACAAAAAAACTTAAAGGACCAACTTGTTACAAATAAATAACTTAAAGGACCATTTTTGCCATTTACAGAGGCTTAAAACATATTTAAGCTAATAAATTATTATTACTCACTCCCCAAAACAAAAGAAAACAAAGCACGTAACTTGTGATTTTTTAGGAAGCACTTCCGTATCATCATCAATTTTTATAAGAAAGTAATGGTTACTTCTACCAGCAGTGAAGTTCGATTCTGATTCATTAAATTGTGAAAAGGAAATGCAATATAAAAAAAGAAAACCCATATTGATACGTTTTGTATCTCAAAGTTTTGAGCAAAACGACACAAGATAACGGAACCAGAAGTATTGGTATTTGGTGTTCGAAAAAAACTAAAGATAATTAAAAACAATAGTATTGGTATTTGGTGTTCCGAAAAAGACAGGCTTCACATTTCACAGTCGCGCATACGTGTATAGAAGCAATCAAAATCGGAGTTAGAAGAAGAAAGCAGAGAATGAAATTAGTGACACTCTATGAAGCACGGACATAAACACTGGACACGTCACGGACACAGACACAGAAATTGGTTTTAATTTGAAAAATACAAGTAATTGAAGTCTCTGTGTCGGTAACTGACACGATACGTGCCAGACACCAGACAAGTATTCAACTAGAAGTGTCGGTGCTACTGATACGACAGTGTTGCGAATAGTATACGAACCAAACAGCCACGAAAAGCGGCTTGGATCTTGCCACGGCGGCACTTCCCTGAGCAGCGACGGCTGTAGTGGTTGCTGTTGCTAGCTGTGAATCTGACCACGGTGGCACCTGCCTGAGCAGCGACAGCTGTAGTGGTTGCGGCTAGCCGGCTACTACGATAGCCAGCTTAAAAAATGTGAGTACATCGAATGTAACAGACTCAGAAGAGTAGTCGACTCTTCCCGTAAATGCTACTTTTACTAACTATACAGCTTATTTATCGATAACATATATATTCCAATTATAGTAAAATGAATGTTGTACAAAATTGTCCTCCTTTCGTCACAAATCCTGGCTCTATTCATCTCCTCATTCATATAGCCTAAAAAAGGAAAAACAACTTTCCATCTGTATATATATTTGTAGCATAGCTGCAAAGAGTAGTTTTTTAAATCAAGAATCACATTTGGGATTTTACTCAAAAGAATCATAAACAGGTACTGGGTCCCACATCAAAATTATATATAGCTTCAAAAATTGGTGATTTTGGAAGAAAAAGTAGTCGTATAGCACAGAAATAATGGCCTCATGGAATTCAGCTCCACTTCACATCTCCTATGAAGTTCTGGGTTGGTTTGCTTTTGTTTGTTGGTCTATCAGTTTCTGGCCACAAGTTATCTTGAATTTTCGAAGGAAAAGGTAATCAATTAAATCACCCGCAAAATAATATTTTATCTTATATCACTAATATTATTTTCATTAATTCTTCTCCTACTTTTGTTGATTTGTGGTATAGTGTGGTGGGGCTAAACTTTGATTTCGTGGTGCTGAATTTAACGAAGCACACAGCATATCTCATATACAATGCAATTTTGTACTTTAGCTCTGATGTTCAGAAGCAGTACAGAGAGAAATACGGTCAAAAACAGGTTTGTTTCTTATAATCTACTTTTCTTATGTGATTAATCTGTTTTTGTTATTCTCATAAGCCAAACTTATATTTGTCTACTCTCAAAGTGGTTTCTTTCAAGGTTTTAAGTTTTCTCCGTTGTGGAGACCTCAAAAACCGTTATGTTGCGGGGTAAATGCTAACAAATATGGTTAATATGGCTATAATTGTGGTTGAAGTGCGATTGCAGACAAAATTTAAAATCATGCTTTCTGCACATTTTGGGTCACCATATTAAGGTTTTCACAATATTTTTTATCATCTCATAACTTCTCCAACCATTGATTTGCTTTTCATGTAGGGATGGCAAAAATACCCGCACCCGTGGGTACCTGCGGGTATTACCCGCGACGGGTATGGGGCGGGTAGCTTAACGGGTACCCGCGGGTTGCATAAACGGATAATTAAACTACCCGTTAATAAATGGGGCGGGGGCGAGTATTGAGGTACCCGTGCCCGCGGGTACCCGTACCCGTAATAAATATACTTATTTGGAAATTTTCCTATTATTATTAATTTTAGTGTTATTTATCTTCTTTCATTAATTACTGTAAGCTAAGAAATAAATTATAAAATAAATGTATAATGAAATGTCTAATTTTTTATACCAATAAAGATAAAAAATGGTGTTCAAAACGTTAGTTTTGCTTGGTATTTCAATTTTTGTTTTTTAAAACAAATATTTCAATTAATATTATATGTATGTAAAATGAAATGCCTAATTTTTTTATATGAATGAAGAGAAAAATGGTGTTCAACAGGTTAATTTTGTTTTCAAAAAATATATATTTCAATTGATATTAAAAGTATCCGTGGGTATCCGCGAGGAGACAATACCCGTGAAAAACCCGCTATGCGGGTACCCGCATAGATACGGGGCGGGTATGGGTAGTGTTTATATTAAACGGGGCGGGTAGCGGGTAACTACTACCCGTGCCCGCCCCGCCCCATTTACATCCCTATTTTCATGGCTATTTACTTTTCCTGAGCAGTCAAAGAGAAACGAAAGGAAAAAAAATAAAATAATGCTTTACAGTTTGCAAGTATACATAATAAATGAGCGTTGAAAGAAAAAAGCAGAAATTTATGTAGCGAGTGACCGAAAGAAATTCTCTCTGTCTTATATATAAGAAAAAAATAGTAGTCTTAGGTTTATTGAATAACTAATATATAATGTCTATATTATAGACTAGATACATCAATTATTCAATAAATTTAAAACTGAATTTTTTTCTTATATAGAACTAAAAAGAGTAGAACTAAAACCGTAATTATTTAATGAACACCAATTAATATAAGTTTTAGTACTCTTTATAGTTTTTATTATAATACTAGTATGTAACCCGTGCGATGCACGAGAATCACTTTAATCCGTTGATATTTTAGAACATAATATTGAATAAATATAAAACTTTTATAAAAGTGAATATACTTTTATTATAATGCCATAACCACAAAAAATAGTCAATAGCTTTTTTATTGGTATAGCTTGTTCGTTAGTTTTTATATATGAGATGTTTCTTGGAAAAAGACAACGGTATGGTTTGTTCTTATTAAAATCTTATAATTATAACTGTAACTAATGTATTGTATTTAATACGCAAATTATAGTTTGGTAAAAAAAATATACGCAAATAGTATTCAATGAAACTAAAATAGTATAATTAAAAATGGTTGATATTAAATTTAAATATAACATAAAAATAAATAGTTATATCGTAGTGTTTTTTTTTGGGTGAAAATAATTCTATAGTTTTTATACACGAAGTATTTTATTTCCTATTAATTGACCTACTTAGTATAAAAACTATTAGTTAGTACAACCTTGGACAACTATTTTTTTTTTGAAAAATAAAAATAAAAATTTTAAGAAGTAAATTCTTATTTATTGTAATTAACGAAATATTATATATATATATATATACAATATATAATTTTTGAACAAAGATTATTTCGTAGGTCGTTATAATCATCTTATACAATATATAATTTTTGAACAAAGTTTGTTGTTTTCCTTTCAGCAAAACTGCAGAGACAGACTCTAATAGGAAATTCCAATTTAGTAGACTCCCATACACTATTAAAGACTTAACATTGTCATGACTGAATTCAAATACCAAAGTAAATATAACTCAAATGTGAGGAAATATAGGAACTACATTTTGTCCTGAAGAGATCAATCTTTCTCAACCTTGATGATCTTCCTAGGAGCTTTAGGTGAGAGACTATTTATTCCTGAATCTTGGCCTGTCTCCATTGCTTCGAATGGCCTCTTCATCACAACACAATCATCATTGTCTACTGGAAGAAAAATGTTATCCTTGGCAATATTGTCAACAGCCTCAACAAACCTCTCCATCAAGCTATGCCAATCCAGAAAAATGAACTGAATTATAACATGGCCATCATATAAGTTGTCATAAAAAAAGTTTTAATTTTAAACCACCTGATTAACCCCCCATTTTCAACCTCAGCAGTAGCTGGCTCAGCTGAAGCTATAGCCTACATTAACAGAGATCATCATTCAATATTCTCGTGTGATTTAAGCACATTTATAAATTTTATAAATTATAGCAATACTTAACATAGTATTTGTATATGGACCTACCTCAATACCACTCAATTTCTTGAACTTATCTATGACATCACTGACGTTCGTAAACTTGTGAACACTAAATGTTCGTTCATACCTAGCATTCCTCTGTGGATTGACCTCAACATTGAACAACAATTCACGCCCAACCAACTGAACATACTCAGTTGGGGCAGACCCATTAACAGTCACCTAAAATAAAAAACAGAAGAAAATGTGAAAGCCGCAGAGTCTGTCCAAAAGCACAAGTTCAAGAGAGAAAGGGTTTCAAAAAATAAATCAATAAGCACTATGAATTATACCCGATTCATGCCCTGAAGAAGGTCAACACATGTCCTGCAAGCAGCTGGCTTGCATCTCCATCAAACAATGTGAAAACTGCAGAGTCTGTCGCATCTATAACACGCAGATTTATGCGATATCTTGGTGTATGCAGCAGAAGAGGCGAACATAGTTCTCACAGTACCACCAGGATATACCTTTCTCTAACACACGTTACATGCACTATACCACCAGGTGGTATCAGTAACTATGCTGTCCACTTTGGTGACCACCACAAATGCTGCATTCTGAAAAAATATGAAAATATGAAACTTATTAAAACATTAGGTATTAGATGTTATAACATCTGAAAAAATATGAAACTATAGGATAGTGATTTCACGCACCAACCAAAAAGTCAGTGTCGTAACCACTCTGAAAGATAACAATTGGGTTGGTAAATTGATAAATCATTTGGGGGATTTGGATGCCATTATCACGTTGCACAACAGTGTTGTACTGAAAATTTATCTTGTACTGATGTCTTGCAGCGAGATAAAGCACCAAAATTTGTGCGAACAAAAAAATTAAATATCTTGTAGACAACTCCTTCCTGTAGATATCTCTGAAATCAATAGATCAACTGTTTCTTAACAGTTGCAGCAATTCTATCTCCCTATTTTTGGCAGAAAAGAAGAAATATATATGTTAGAATATGCTTATTAAATTAAAATAAGGAACAACTTTATATAAAATCGAGGTAACAAATAGAAACACACAGATCTGTCCATAAGCACAAGTTTCAGAGAGAAAGGGTTTATCCGTCTAGACAAATCAGCTACACTCCACATGCGTATAACTCTGACAACAACAGAATTCACATGTGTAAGCTTAATATTCTCAAGAGAAGTGTTTGTTGCTGCCATTGTTGATAAATTTAGCAGGAAGACTATATGTTTATACTACTTTTTGTCTTTTACTCGTTTGTGTTTTGTGCAGAACCAAAGGGGCTTTATATAGTATTTTTTATGTGCACTTAGCGTCTAATGGCGCCTAATTTCTATATTTTGAGGTTTGAAAACTTGAAAATTCGAAATTAGTGATTAGTGATTGGTGGACAATTTGTGTTAATGTTAATTAATATGTGTCTGATTATGTTGTGAAGTTAAGAAAACCATGAATTAGTGGTTTCATTTTAAATGATATTAAGAAATTCCTAAAACAGCGGTTTAATTTTTATTTTGAGATTTGAAATTTTTTGTATATCGAAATTGCTCATTATTGATTGGTGGACAATTTGAGTTAATGTTCACTCTCAGGTGTCTGATTGCGTTTAAGTGAAATTAAGAAATTCTTGATTCGGTGGTTTTATTTTAAAATATTAGTTGGCTATGGTAATTTAAAATTACTGGAAATAAAATTGAACTTGACTCAAGTAAATTCATTTATAAAACCATTAAAAATAGGAAAGTAACATCATATTTAAAAAATTATTGGGCAAAACAGTAAATTCGTTTTAAAAATATAACTTATTACTTAGTCCCTTGCATATTAATATATTAAAGTAAATTACTAATAATAATAATAAAATAATTAACCTATTTGCACAAACACAATGAATAATGGGATAGTAAATTATTCAATGCCGTTTTTTAATTTACTTAATATTTACCAACTTGCAATTAAATAATTGATTAATTATTAAATCATACTATTTTTAATTTTCAAAAATTACAGTATGTGGGTAAGTAAGATATAAATAACACATGTTTTTACTTTCCCATTTATGTCGTGAATGCAATTGATGGGTTTGAAACAAAAATATTATAATTGATGAGGAGAGACTACAAATTAAATTCATTTTTCACTGTTATTGTTTGAATATTTGACCAAACAAATTTGTTGTTACAGCTCGTGACATAAATCATCCAACAAAATTATTTAATATTCCATTGTGTTAAATGGTCCACGCTGGTTTGACCATATCTATTGATGGAATTGAATTGATATTTGAAAGAATGTTTTGGTGAAATCATTTGACCGTTATTCTTTTTAAGATACCTTCCAAATCATTCGAATTTGATTTACTTTGGGCATAATTGATTTTTCATACGTTAATTCTTTGCCAATTAGGATTCACATTAATGATATTTTGCTGAAATGCTTGTATGAGCGACACATAGGAAAATGAGCCCTGATAGACATTTTCCTTTGTATTTTTATAGATTAAGAAATTCTTGATTCCGTGGTTTTATTTTAAAATATTAGTTGGCTATGGTAATTTAAAATTACTGTAAATAAAATTGAACTTGACTCAAGTAAATTCATTTATAAAACCATTAAAAATAGGAAAGTAACATCATATTTAAAAAATTATTGGGCAAAACAGTAAATTCGTTTTAAAAATATAACTTATTACTTAGTCCCTTGCATATTAATATATTAAAGTAAATTACTAATAATAATAAAATAATTAACCTATTTGCACAAACACAATGAATAATGGGATAGTAAATTATTCAATGCCGCTTTTTAATTTACTTAATATTTACCAACTTGCAATTAAATAATTGATTAATTATTAAATCATACTATTTTTAATTTTCAAAAACTACAGTATGTGGGTAAGTAAGATATAAATAACACATGTTTTTACTTTCCCATTTATGTCGTGAATGCAATTGATGGGTTTGAAACAAAAATATTATAATTGATGAGGAGAGACTACAAATTAAATTCATTTTTCACTGTTATTGTTTGAATATTTGACCAAACAAATTTGTTGTTACAGCTCGTGACATAAATCATCCAACAAAATTATTTAATATTCCATTGTGTTAAATGGTCCACGCTGGTTTAACCATATCTATTGATTGAATTGAATTGATATTTGAAAGAATGTTTTGGTGAAATCATTTGACAGTTATTCTTTTTAAGATACCTTCCAAATCATTCGACTTTGATTTACTTTGGGCATAATTGATTTTTCATACGTTAATTCTTTGTCAATTAGGATTCACATTAATGATATTTTGCGGAAATGCTTGTATGAGCGACACATAGGAAAATGAGCCCTGAGAGACATTTTCCTTTGTATTTTTATAGATAGATAGATAGATTATAGATAGATATCCAAAAAGATTCATAGGCTAAAGTCCATTTTTCATTTCAGAACGTTGTAGTTTAGTGTTTGCAGAATTAGTTTAATTTTGATTTATGCAGATGATACCTGTGGCAGCAAATGATGTAGCTTTTTCAATACATGCTGTTCTACTAACAACAATTTCTTTGTTCCAGATTGCAATCTATGATGTTAGTGGAATTTTCCTTTTCAATACATTGTTGTTTCTTGTTGTGAATTTATGATTATTATCCTATAAAACCCTTACTATTTTGATTATTTTTGGGTAGCGTGGAAGTCAAAAAATCTCTAAAACTGCTTATGGACTCCTCCTTGCTGCATGGTCAACTGCAACAGTGTTTTTCTTTGTTGCCTTGCACAATCATCATTGGCTCTGGCTGCTCTCAGTCTTCACGTATGTTATCTTTTTCATTTGCTGCATGCATTATCTCATTGTTTAACAACTTATGGTGATGCATCATCGTTGATGGAATTTGTGTTTTGCAATATTCTGACTTTTTTTTGTAACTGATCAATTTGCAGTACCATTCAAGTCACTATGACAGTTATTAAATACATTCCCCAGGTTAGGTTCATTTCAAATTTGTATGAATCACATCAGATTTGGATGACGTGATCTTAATTGTTTGCGATTGCAAATAGAAACCTCAAATATATATCATGATGTCGCGGTCCATATCGCCGTCGCAGATCTTTTTTAAAATCTTTGCTGAGATAAATTAACCATATAAACCATTAACCTATATGTTAGTTTCTCCCCAATGATAGTATTTTCTAATATGGCTTTGATTTATTTGAGGAATGTTTAATGATTCCTTGGTTACAAAGTGAAAAAAATTCTTATGTTGTGAATATAGGCAGTGATGAACTTTATGAGAAAGAGTACTGATGGTTGGAGCATTGCAAACATTCTACTAGACTTTTCTGGAGGGTTAGCTAACTATCTACAAATGGCTATGCAATCCATTGATCAAGGTCTGTCATTTCATATCATTTACCAATTTATCTTCTTGTTTGAATTTATTGTTTGAAATGAAATGAATTTCAAATTCCTTCTTTGATTTCCAGGGTCTTGGAAGAACTTTAATGGAAACATAGGAAAACTACTCATATCCTTGGTATGTTGTACTATTTTACTTCATTGTATGAAATCTTATTGGTTTCTTTCTGAAAAGGATTTTACCTCTTAAATCAATCACAAGTTCACAACCTTATTCTTGAATTTTGCTATTATGATCGGATGAATTTAGATTAATATATTTTTGAAGAATATAAAAATAATAATATTGTTATTGGTGGAATAATTCATTGCAGGTGTCTGTATTCTTTGACATTCTCTTCATGTGCCAACATTATCTGCTATATCCTGAAAGTAAACGCAAAAAAGAGGCATCTATTGAACCCGAGAATGCCAAGTCTTCTGATAAGCCAACGTCTGAGATTGTTTAAAATGTAACTTGTTTCATAATTTTATATGGAATGAACTCACACCATTAGAAGTTGATCCTTTTTTTATACAATTAGAATGAATATTGCTAAAGGTTTGTTTTGAATCTATCTTGACTGTAAGATATTTATGTTCGGTTTAACATTAGTGAATTTTATTTTTGTAAATGTTGCTACTCAGCTCTTAATTCTTACTGTCCAAGTAATTTTCTTGGCTCTTTATTTTATGGGAAAATGAAATGTGTATGAACAAAATATAAGTTCAGATGCACATATCTAGCTAGAAGTATAATGGTAGAAAACAAAATGTGCTCTCGTCTGGAAAGTGGAAAGTGATCTCTCGTATACGCCTTCGGGGTGTGGGTTGGGAATGGTATTTGGACATCATAGCTGAAAAGGGTGAATAATGGATATGTTATGACAAACTTTAATGTTGTCCTAGATTTTGATTGGATCATTTTTATAGACTATAATTTGTTTCTAACCCCAAACAAAATCGATAATTTACGGGTCAATTTAAGATCGAGCCTAATTAAAGTGAGGATAATTGCCCTAAAATATAAATAATTAGTCCCTACAAAATATGGGGTTTTTATTTTATTTCTCTTTAAATTTTTCCTCAGTTCTTGATCTTCACTTATATATTGGCTTGCACATTTGGTTCACATTTATATCTACATTTTCACTTTTGTCTAATGGATTGTGGCACCTGTCAGAGCCACATTTTATTGACTAGAATGCCAAATTACCTAATGTGGCATGTGTTTTGGTTAGTCATTACAATTTGTTATGTTTGTCACTATGTCGCAGTCTGTCAGTCATCTGAGCATGATCTTAACGTTAGAGATCGATGATTTAGTTTCCTAGTCATTAAAAAACACGACGTTGCAGGCGACGCGTGTTAGTCTGTTAGGCAACTAACTATCAAGTTAATGTTAGGGACCAAATTGTAAGCAGCGAAATAAGTGGGGACCGAAACACCTCAATTGTCGTATTTATTTGGATATTTACATGCTTGAATATAGTAGTAAGTTTTGTAACATAATTTGTGTGTTTGTATTTATAATTGATATATTTTAGTAAAGCTTATTATTAATTGAATTATTTGATTATTTATTTTCTTAGTTGTTTTTTTTTGGTGAATGCATTTTCTTAGTTGTTTAAAATAGGTTTAAATATATGTTCAGCCCCTGCAAATATCACCATAATCCATTTAGGCCCCTGTAAAAAAAAAATCAAAATGGCCCTTGCAAATATAAATCATTTACGGTTAAGCCCCTCGGTCAACTTTTCATCCAAAAAGACTTTAAAATAAGGTTTAAATATATGTTCAGCCCCTGCAAATATCACCATAATCCAATTAGCTGCCACGTCATTATGCGACATGTCCCCAGTTTGCCACACTAGTGCCACGTGGCAACTACCTATTGGTTGCTGACGTGGCACATGTCAGTGCCATGTGTCCATGGTGACATGGGATGATGACGTGACATTCAGTGACACGTGGTACAATGACCCAATGAGATGATGACACGTGGCATTGATTTTTTATAGGGGCCTAAATGGATTATGGTGATATTTGCAGTGGCTGAACATATATTTAAACCTTATTTTAAAGTTTTTTTGGATGGAAAGTTGACCGAGGGGCTTAACCGTAAACGATTTATATTTGCAAGGGTCATTTTAAAGTTTTTATTTTTACAGGGGCCTAAATAGATTATGGTGATATTTACATGGGCTGAACATATATTTAAACCTTTAAAATATTATTATTATTATTATTATTATTACTACTACTAGTAATAGTAATAATAATAATAATAATAATAACAATAACAATAATAACAATAATAATAATAATAATAATAATGTGTTGAACCGAGGGCAAACACTCTTTGTTTTGTATGATAACAAATTACAATCTGTTTACTAATGTTCATAGTTGAACCAAAGCACAGGGCATGATATCTTAAAGTGTAGTAGCTCGACATGATATCTTGTAAGACGCATGACATGATATCTTAAAGTGTAGCAGCTCGGAGGAGAAGCTACTCAAGCGTTCAAGACTTATGTGTTATATTGCTTGCTTTGCATAGGACGCTTGTAAGATCTCGTCACTTAAGCTTTATGACTTTTGTTGTTGAGAGATGATCTTTAAAATAGAACTGTTATAAGAGATGATCTCGTCACTAAAGCAAATAATCAATTTTGAGCTTGTTGTTTGCAAGCACAAAATCGATTCATGACCTGCTAGTTTTAAAGCTAGCAATCGATTTTGGCTATGTGTTATAAGAGTATAGAATCTATTCATGGCTTCTTATTTTAAAGCTAGAAATCGATTTAGGGCTTGTTGTTTTAAAGAGCAAAATCGATTGCCTTCCTTGTTTTTGTGAACTTCATTTTATAAAGTAAACAATCGATTGTTTACTTGTCGCATTTAAGCTCAAAATCGATTTAGGATTTCATCTTGGAACCACATAATCGATTCTTGGCTTCTTTACTCAAAGCAAACAATCGATTCCTATCTTGCCTTTCTTTAAGAGCATAATCGATTTCCAACTATATTTTTATAAGCAATCAATCGATTTTCTACTTATCAAAATAGAGTTAGAAATTGTTTCAACGACCATATTTTTACAATCCCTATAAATAGGATTAGGGTTTTCACGATTAAAAATAACAATCCACAAATCTAGAAAGAACAGAACGCGAACTCGTCACACTCATTCTTCACGTTCTTCATCTAGGGTTCCAAATCTCTCATCTCTCTCAACTACATCATTGTTATATTGCTTGAGTGATTGGATCCTAGTTTTCAATTGTAACCATTTATATTTGATTGTTGTGAAATGCTGAGAGTTTTCTTGGGTAATTCAATCGGGGAGATTGAATTGTAGCGAAATCCTTAGCGGGCAGCTTGGGTTCTCAATTTGGGGAAAATTGAGATTGGTGTGATAGCTATAGGAGATTTGCTTTCTTGTAAGACGTTGAAGAAGTTCTTCTCATATAGTGGTTATTATCAAGTCCGAAGGTTGGAAAGCCGGAGGCCGAGGACGTAGGGCTTTTTATCCCGAACCTCGTAAAAAATCACGTTGTACTTCTTTCCCTTATATTTACATTGCTTTTCCTTTATATTTGTTAATTATCATTGCATTTGATATTATTGTGCTTAGCTTTCAATATCACTGTAATTGTTTCTACCATTGTTATAGCCTGCTTAGTTGTTGCATATAGTTTAAATCCTCTTTTCCGCATTCGATTTAAACTAGCATCGTTAATTCTCAAAAATCAAAAAGATTTCATTTTTAGCATATAACTTTATTCACCCCCCTAAGGTTATCATATAGGCCAACATAATTTTCTGGAGTGGGCCACGAGGCCCACTAAGCAAGATGGATCCGAACTAGCCCAATGTGAAGGATCTATATCCATGACCCTGCATTCCACATTGGGCCATGAGGTCCATGCACCTAATTGAGCATAGACAGGTTCGCATAGCCACAAAAGGTACACATACCCTCTAGCCTGCATACTCCACGATTCTCTACTGACTTGAGCGTCAGTGTATCTTTGCAGGTCCCCCCTCTCACTCAAAACGCATGGAGATCCGACCCGGACAGGAGCCCTACCAACTGTAGTCTCTGATCAACCCAGAAAGACAGCAAGGTATAGAACATTGGCGACCACAGTGGGAGAGATACATCTCTAACCTAATTCACTTACAAGAGATTGGCTCCTACATTTCGACGACACCTCGTGTTAGATCTCGTTTCCTGAGCGTCGTTGTTGCTCAAACGGCGCCTCCCCTCACTTGTGAGAGCATGGTTGTCATAGCTCCATCCACCGATGATGTTGTGAACGTTCCGGCTCTACAGCCAATCCAAGTCTTGGCTCCCCAGCGGTCCCTGCCAATGAGGGTGACATGCATGTTCCAGCTGCACAGCCAGTCTAGTCCTGGCTCCTCAGCCGAACCCTGCCATCCAGGGGGAAATTCTGTTTCCCGCCCAGGCAGTCTAGTAAATTCGGAGCCTTTTCAACGACCGCTCTCAGGCAGTGGCTCAACAAGAAGTGGTATCTGCACGAGCAAATGTTGCTACTCAGCTCTTAATTCTTACTGTCCAAGTAATTTTCTTGGCTCTTTATTTTCTGGGAAAATGAAATGTGTATGAACAAAATATAAGTCTAGATGCACATATCTAGCTAGAAGTATAATGGTAGAAAAAAATGTGCTCTCGTCTGGAAAGTGATCTCTTGTTTACGCCTTCAGGGTGTGCGATGGGAATGGTATTTGGACATCATAGCCGAAAAGGGTGAACAAGGGATATGTTATAACAAACCTTAATGATGTCCTAGATTTTGATTGGATCATTTTTATAGACTATAATATGATTCTAATTGCTTGAAAATTTACGGTCAATTTAAGGTCGAGCTTAATTAAAGCAAGGATAGCTGCCCTAAAATATAAATGATTAGTCCCTACAAAATATGGGGTTTTTATTTTATTTCTCTTTAATTTTTTCCTCAACTCTTGGTCGTCATTTATATATTGGCTTGCACGTTTGGTTCACATTTTGTTCGGTACCTTGCCTTTGGATCAGGGTCCAAGATCAGCAGTTGGTAGGTTGAGTCTTGTAATTATCCTTCCTCAGGTCGAGATCGGCTCGATGCTCCGGAAGTCGGTACACTACCAAAAATTCGCGTTTTTCTGGCGAAAAAAGTCTGCCGTAAAAGCCTAAAATCCGTCGGTAATGTGTAACATCCCTAGTTCGGTTAATTTCAATTTATGAAATTAACTAGTGATTTATTGTTCGAGTAAATAATAAGTCAAGTCACGGATACAAAGTTGTCGTGAAAGCAATTTATAATTGCTAAATTATATGATTTAACTGCATTATTGCATGTGTGAATTGTGTGTGATTGTTTATTTGAAATAGACTTAAGTGAGTAAATGGGAAAAAGGGTATAGTGGTCATTTCCTTATGTTTTAGAAACACCTTCCGCTCAATAATAACATACCAACACCACTCACTCTCAAAACCAAACAGAAATTCTGAAATTGAAAGAAAAGAGAGAGTTGAGAGGGGGAAGAGAGAGACACAAAGGGAGGAGAAGAAGAAGAGAGAAGGAATTCTATTACCCATTGTTGCATGTAAGTAAAAAACACCATCCTCTTCCATTTTCTTTGCTCTATAGAATGGTACCAACTTATTCTCCCACTTCTTCCCAAATCTCTTTTCACCATTGTTGCATCTTCAAGCTCAAATTTACCAAAAGTTGGATTTTCTTACTTTGCATGTGTTAGTGGAAGTGTGGGGGTAATTGCTAGCCAAAAACAGAACCTACATCGTGATTCCAAGTGAGTTGAAGTGTACTTCAGTAGTTTGGGAGCTTGGAGTTTCGATTTGAAGTTGTGTGGTGTTCGTGGGAGCTTAGGACACCGTACGGAGAAAGTTCAAGTGATTTCTCGTTGTTGAGCATTTTGTGATTTTCGGTGTTTCGTGATTTTCATCACGATAAGTGAGTTTTACTCACGTTTAAGATTTCAATATATTGTTTTTGAATGATTGGAAATTCTGGTCTTATGAAGTTATTTCGTTTCGAAAGATTTTAACGTGTCGAAAATCATTTTTCGTAAAAACTATGTTTACGGGTTTTATCAAATTGTATGTTGTTATGTGGATTGTAAATTATACTAGATTGTCTGGAATATTGTGTTTTATTCTCTGTTGTATGTTGGAATTTTGATTGGATTACGGATTGGACGCGATCGGAGAAGCGAAACGAAACAAACGAATGAATTTCGAATCAGCTACAGGGAGCACGGGTCGTACCAACTTTCCGGTTGACTGGAAAATAAATTTCCAGTGAGCACGGGGAGTGCTGATTTTAGCACGAGTCGTGCTATGTCTCGGGTCCAGATTGCCTAAAATGTCGTTTCGTCGCTCCTTTTGATTCCAAACCTTCTCTAATCTTTTTTCTAACCAATTGTAATGATTTGAAATTGATAAAAACATAGTTTTAAACATGTTCAAGATGGTTTTGAGAAATTGTTTTCGAACTTATAAATGTTTCGAAAAACCGAATTTAGAACACGTGTGAGGACATGTAACATGTAATTTCAACGAACTATATGTTCAAGCGACTGTTTATAGGAAATATATGTTCAAGCGACTGTTTATGTTATATACTTTCACAGACATGGATATCTATATTGATATAATTTCAGACATGTATCGGGTGACGACCCGAATTAGTATACTAGGGGAGGAGAAGTCATGAGCCCCAAAACCTAGACCTCGTGACTGTTTGAAGCTAGCGTAAGCTAGAGGAGAGGTTCACCACGAATGGTGTGGTTATTTCCGGTGATGTACTATGCGACTGAAAAGCTATATGCACGTAGTATCCTTTTGGGGTACGATTGACTAACAAGTAATAAAAATTAGGCAAAATTACACCAGGGGACCTTTAACTTATTTATTTGTAACAAGTTGGCCCTTTAAGTTTCTTTTGTAACAAATAGGCCCTTTAAGTTACCTGACGTTGACACCGTTGGCCCTTTTAGTAAAATGTAATATCGTTCATTACATCAAAATACACCAAAATATGTTTGTTTGCATCAAAATACATAAGCTAGAGTAGTCACAATATATAAAGTAGCATTACATCAAAATATATAAGCTAGAGAAATCATTAAAAGGGCCTATTTGTTACAAAAAAAACTTAAAGGTCCAACTTGTTACAAATAAATAACTTAAAGGTCCTCTAGTGTAATTTTGCCTAAAAATTAAGAAGTACGTTTCACTGGGATTAGCGATATGACAGTCAGTATTATGCTAATGATAGTTGCACGATTCACCGGGATTAGCGATACGGCAGTCGGTGAGGTGCAATGTATAGAGGCACAATTACCAGGATTAGCGTTACGACAGTCAGTGTTGTGATTAGATTAAAGGCACGTTGTTTATAGATTAAACTACGATTAAAAAGGTTTCACAATTGAACCGTGAACAGTGTTATGGGTCACGGTAAAACTCACTGAGATACGTTATCTCACTCTTTCATATGTTGTTGTTTTACAGAGAAACAGGGAAGGAAGAAAGCATAAAGGCACGAATAAGTGACGTGCGTGAGGAGAGGATTGAAAACTTAGTCATTTCAATCTGAGTTTATGTATTCCCCTTGTTGTCTTTGTATACGATTTACGACTTGAATTATTTAAGTTATGTAGGGTATTGAAGTTATGGAACCAATATGGTTTAAATTAAGCTATGACAGGTTATGATCGTTTGATATTATTATTATCAGAAAAAATTTAGTGGTGTTCAAATATCTAAGCAGGAATTAATTCTTTGATGTGTGTTGATTTGTGCATTAAAATATTTCTACTAGTCAGAGATATTAAGGTGTTACATAATGTGGCTTTTCCGGCGGATTTATTCCGCCGGAAAATTGCTCGCAAGTAACGGTTTCCAACGGATTTTCCCGCCCGAAAAACCGCCAAATCCGTCGGAAACGGTTTTGATAATCCGCCGGAAATTACTGGCGAAAAATCCTCCGAAAATGCCGCAAAAATCCCTTCTGTTAGCCAGTTAATTGACTCCTTTCCAGACTGACGGCCAGGTAGACAAAAGACAGACAAAAGTAAATGATATCTTGGACATTCAATCTCCATTTCGTTTCAACTACTTCTAAGAGCAAATTCATTCTCGAAAAAATAAGAACAAAAATGGGTTGTTTCACGGTGTAAGTAAGAAGGACATATCGATCCTTCAACTGTAGCTTTATTTTTAACTGATCTTTTTGAATCACCCATGATATGTGAATAATAATCTAATCTAATTTATATATATATATATTTATATAAACCTCTTTCATATATTAACCGACCTTTCAAATGGATACATCCATCTATATTGGACAGGTCCGCCAAGTTTAGCTTCATATGCGAGATGAACAGGAAGATGCTCCATAGAATCAAAGAAACCAGACGAAAATATTCTCTCCAACTTGCATAAGATAAATGGGATGTCTTGTTCAATTTTTGTAAGATCATCCGCTTTTAATGCTGCAAAACACAAATTCTTAAAGTATTGACTTATTTCAATGAGCTGTTTCAAAATGTGTGTTGGCAACAAAGTAAAGGCAATAGGAAGTAAGCACTCTATGAATAAATGACAATCATGGCTCTTCATCCCATGTAACCTCCCATTATCCACATCGGCACATCTTGCTAAATTGGAAGAATAACCGTTTGGCATTTTTAACTCAGAAATCCACTGATAAACTGCTTTCGCTTGCTCCGTAGATAAAGTATAATTGGCTTTGAGTTTCAATGCCTACCGTTAGCTTGCTCAACCAACAACAAATCTTTTTGTCCACAGTAATGATCCACGTCCTTCCTAGCCTTCTCATTGAATTTCATTTTACCTTTCGCGTTCATAATAGTGTTAAATATGTTATCAAATAAATTATTTTCAATATGCGTTACATCGAGATTGTGTCTCAATAGATTATCTTTCCAATATGGAAGTTCCCAAAAAATACTTTTTTTTGTCCAATTATGTCATAGACCACAACCATCAGGACGAGAAATAACACCCGCAACGATTTCCATAGGAGGGATATCCTTGGCACTGTTCCAAACTTCTTCTAGTGTCAACGTACGAGGAGGTTCAGCTGTTTCAACATTCCTCTTGATGAATGCATATTTTTGCTTTCTAAATGGATGATCGCTAGGTAAACACCAACGGTGCGAGTCAAACCATGAAGTTTTTTCACCATATTTAAGAGTAAAAGCCTTTATGTCAACCATGCAAATCGGACACGCCATCTTACCATGTGTCCCCCATCCAAACAACATTCCATAGGGTTTAGACATAAAATTTTGTCTACGTGCTGCATCATAAGTTAAAACACCATTCTACAACCTTTTTAGGTCATCAATCAAAGATTGCAAATATTTCAATACCAGCTGTTGGATTAGTTGGCTGTGGTATTATAGCATTTAAAAACATGTAGGGTTTAGACATACACATTTCAGGAGGAAGGTTTTATGGGGTAACAGTAACTGGCCAACAAGAATAAGGTGTTGTTGACGCTTGAATATATGGTGTTAAACCATCAGAGCATAAACCAAGCCGAACATTGCGTGGATCATTTGCAAAATCTGGATGAACACGATCAAAATGCTTCCAAGCTTCACCATCATATGGATGACGTAATTCACCAGAATTATTTCCATTTTCATAGTGCCACATCATTTTACCCGCAGTTTCCATTGAAGTAAACATCCTCTTCAGCCTTGATATAATCGGCAGATACAACATTGCTTTCCTTGGAACTTGTTTGCCTCTGCTTGTGCCTCTCATGCTGACACGATACTGTGACTCTCTACAAAACTTGCATTCCAGCAACTCTTCATCATTTATGCCAAACTCATTGTTATAATAGATCATGCAACAAGACACACAAATTCTTATGGAATTTAAGCCAAGCTTCGATACCAATCTTTTAGCATCATAATAACTCTGTAGCAAAAGTCCTCTAATGGGGGTTGCATCCAACATCATTTTAGTCATATATTCCATGCACAATTCCGCAACATTAAATTGAGCTTTAAGACCCAACAACCGAACACACATTGATAATTTAGAGTCTTTAGATCCTTCAAATAATGGTTTATTTGTCTCACTCAAAAACATATAAAACCTCTGAGCTTCCTCATTTGGAACTTCTTCAGGATCATATTGTCGTTCTTCAAAATCCAAATTTACACCAACAACATCAGATTTCATCCCCTGAACAACGTCAAACAACTGATATCCTGTAGACGTAGGATTACTACTTGATGTGGAAGCTTCTACGACTGGACTTGTGGGACCTTCTACTTGGACATGAACATTATTAACCGCGGGACCTCCAGGTGCTACCTCGCCATGATGGGTCCATATTGTAACACCCTAATATTTTGACCTAGGAAGAAATACCAGAATGCACATATTCAACATACATCGGAGGGCTAATTCTGTTGTCGTCAAACTCTTAGGTCCTAGCCGTTGGGTCGGCCAGAGGTTTGGACAGTCTTTGATTCCTCATTTCTTCAAGCAATTGTGTTGAGGAGGGAACTCTGCTCCTCAGCTGTGGGTATCCAGACTCCTCGAGAAAGGGTCAGGTTGAGTGAGAGGGACGCGAGGGTTGGATTATATTACTGACTAATGCATGAAAATAAAAGATAAAGTGCAGTAAAAAAAGATAAAGTGAAATAAACGTAGAGTTTTTGATTGATTTGGATGTGTCTGTACAATTACTCTATTTGCTAAATATATACACAGGCCCTCGTCGGCCACTATGCAAACTAACACTTGCCTGCCGTTGGATCAATCTAAGATCAATGGTTCTCATTGCTTCCTAGCCCCTCAAAGAGGCGGAGTAACCTCCCACGATCCCACTAGCACGGTTAGTGGGGTAAATGCTCGCTGCTACGCATTTTCTGGCCTCACTCTCCCGCTTGATCTTCATCCGCTCCCACGTTCCATCTTTGTTCCACGTCTTCCTTGCCTTCCAAGCAACGCCTTAGGTAATAACTTAGTCATCCGATTCACCTTGGCCGTGCACTCTATAGGCTGAGGTCGTTACTCTCCCTTGGCTTAGTCCATTGGCCCTCGGGCGTGACCCTCCCTCGGGGAGTTTTATCTTTTAGTGTGCCCCGAGGACCTCTTTTTGACTCCACTCTATTTGGCAAGTACCCCTTTTATCTTAGTCGTGTGGCTTGCCTTCACACCTTAGTCTTTCTTCCCTTTTCCTATCCCTCAGCCTACGACTTAATTATTTTTGGGTGTTAACAAATTCTAAATTAATGCATTGAGCAAAACTAAACATTGATGAAAACTCATCCAATTATCCCTTTAAACCATCACAAATTCTAAAATGGTTACTCAACAACCATAAACCAAAGGTCCAAAGTCATTATCCACCTATTGTTCAATGTCTCGACTAGAATTAATATAAATGATACACAACTTTGATACATGGTCTAAGTCATAATATCGAAAGTACATAATAAACCTAGGGAAACTAAGCAAGGTAAATATCGGATCTCCAAGATTCCTCAAGTCTCCATGACTTAGCACAACTACTACTCATTCTTCTTCTCCTTTGCTTTTCCCTGTTTATCAGTAAACACCACAAACATAAACAATTAGATAATAATCTTAGTGAGTTCTTTTGTGACCCCCCACAACTCTACTCTCGGTGTTTTATTACTCTTTTACTCGTAGCCCAGTCCAGCAGCTACACTTATCTTGACTTCGCACAACGCCGGACAACCACTACACAATTCCCCTGGAGAACCCCCTCCCTAATATCTGATTAACGAGCAAACATGGAACGGGCCTAGGTTTTGGGCTCATGACTTCCCTCCCCTAGTATGCTATAACTCGAGGTCGTCACCCCATATATTTAATCATTAATTCGGACACCAAATCCTTTACTTGATACAAGATTATTGTTGAGGCAAAATCCCTAATTGGTTTTGATGATTAACAAACTTCAAATGTGAGAAGCTTAAGTTATCTGATTTCATATGCTATTAATGCCTCTTCTTGAGTGACAAATAAGTACAGGTATAATGAAATCTAATCTCAAGAAGGTACATGCTTATGAGAAGCATCATATCTGAGAAGACTTAAAATAATGTTGCTCACAAGTCCTTCAAAGAAGAAACCTTCTCTTGACAAGATCAAAGATCAAGACCATATGGGTAAACTTGAGAAAGATCATCATGAGAAGCATTATCTCTATCTGGGGCAACATGAGAAGGGTAAACTAGATGGATTAACCTAAAAAGCCTCATGACAGAACTATGAAGAAGGAGATGAGAAGTAACAGATGAGAAGAGTCAAGTTGAGAAGCATCATGAGAAGAGTCATGACAATCAGACAGGTCATGAAGTGAACAGTCAAGTTGAGAAAGGTCATACCATAAATATCTTCATTAGAAGTCTCAACTTGAGAAGCATCATCTTCAACAACTGTCATAGTTGAGAAGAGTCGCAGTTGAGAAGAGTCATAACAACTGGAAACAGCTGTCTTCTTCAGAAAAGCAGAAACACAACTGTATTAAGTAGATAGCCTCTCAAACGGCTATATGCTTTTTCCAACGACTCTTTTCTATAGACCAAAGGTTATTACACATAATTTCAGCTATAAACAAACGCTCTTGGCCATCGTTGATCCGTGTGAGAGTAAGCTCAAATCTTCCAACCTTATCAAGTGTCAAAGTTTTCTTTCATCCATACTCAGCTGCTACAAAACAGAAGGGATTCACTTGATCTCTGAGTATGTATAAATGCTTGTGTTGTTGTATTTGTGGAATACTCCATTTATATCAACCAAGCTCTAGAAATTCCACAAACCCAAACACTTAACTGAAAACCTGTAGGAAACCTTCTCAAGTAGCATGTGTTGCTGTAGTGCTTGAGAAGTGAGTGCTTCTGTGATAGAAGCGATCTAATAGATTAGAAGGATTCTATTAGGAGTGTTAACAGTAGGTAGAGTTGTGTGAAGAAAACCACAAAGAGTACTTTTAGACTAGGAAGGTGTAAAAGTTGTAAACTATTTGGAAAATAGTGGAAATACTCACAGGGAGTGAGGATTGGATGTAGGCTAGGGTTTTGGGTGAACCACTATACATAATTGTGTTATTTACTGCTTTTTCTAAGTTATTTTACACTTTGTGACAAAACTCTACTTCAGGAGAAACTTTATGAAAACTGAGAAGACAACTTGCTGATCCTTTTCTGCTAAGAAATGTTTTAAACTAAAACACAATTTTCAACCCTTCTCACATCTCTCCTTAACTAATAGCAATACAGGAAGTCTCTTGATGTTTTGAATATAAATGTATTACTATTAATCACATATGCTTACACTACTTAAATGATCAAAGAGTCAAGTACTTAATAGTAAGTGTTGAAGACAGAAATTACTGACCCTTCTCAACTCTGTTATATAGTTGAGAAGACAGTTTATTCTAAACTTTCTCTACTCACTATCAAAGTTAAGAAGATTGTTTCACTCACCCTTCTTAACTTATAGCACTCACTATCTTAATATTTAATCATACTTGTGTATATCGTTTCAGGTGAATTTAAAAAGGGTCACAATTCCAACCCCCCTTCCTTGTGACATTTATTGACATCAATTATGTTTTCTACACGATACAAGATACACGGTTTAACCCTAAAACATATATCATATAACTTGTTTCGCATCATATTAATAATAGTTATATCGCTCATTCAAGTTTAATCTTCATTGGGGAGGGACAAGAGATGAAGTGGGAAAGGATTGGAGACCAAAGGAATAGCATTGGAAGTACTTAAAAATGGGTGATAGAGGGTTTAACCCGGATCGGGCCCTAAGGCGCACAAATTGGGCTTGTCAAAACAAATTTTGAAGATGTCCAATAGAAGAGGACGAACGGTCCGGGCCTGGAGGCGCACGGACCGGGCTCCTCTATCAGTAACTTACAGTCATATTAACACTTCCAAATTTTCTTTTTCACTTCTATATTTTTTTTTCTTTGATTGGTTTTTCTTTTATTTCTTTGGAGGAGAAATGGCAATACAACTAGCTTATGCCCATGAGATATATGATATGGCATGTAGGACAAAAACCTGCAAATTCAATAGTTGCTCCAATCCGATTCCAAGTTTAGCAAAAACAAGAAAATTCATTTCTAGGTGCCAAAGGAATAGAAATATAGGCTCAAAGGGGCAACTAGAGGGAAATTTTTATCAAACACTAATTCTGAGGCCTGAAGAAAAATTCCTAAAATCCCCTGATTCTTTCGCATGCTGCAAATCATTTTTCGCTTCAAAACGGTCAACAAACAAATTCTGTAATGATACAATTTGAGAAACATACACTTAGCAAAGAAAAGGGGTACAAAATATATAATTTCAGTAACATCCCCTTGTGAAGGCTCTATATCTCACATTTTAGTAGTTGGTTCGCACAGAGTACAATTTGGACGTGCTAATTCTCAGCTTCCAATCATGACAACCTCACATTTACATTCAGCACAAGTCTATCATACAAATTAGTTTTGTGGTCCCGGAAAGACTAAACTTCTATGTTTTTTATTTCTTTTTCAAATGCAATTATTAACAAGTGCTAAAAAGTTTTCACATTCAACTTGCAAGAAAACAACAACAATTCAAAACATGGGAGAATTTAAGACTCACTAAACTCAAAACAGCAAAAATAGACAGAATTAGCAAAAAGCAGGAAAAACGAAAAAGGGAAAAGATATAAGACAAGTTAAATACCCCCCCCCCCCCCCCCCCCCCCATGCTTGGACTAAGCATTGTCCTCAATGATTTGAAATAAAAGCAACACGAGAGGGTAAGAGGGCTCACAAATACTACTACTGACCAGGCGGAGGAGCCTGGTGGATGTTGAAGTGTTGCATCAAGGTTTGAAGCATGTCTGACATGTGCTCCATCTGCTGACTTTGATGCAATTGGTCTTCTCTAATGAAGTGCAGCTCTCCCCCCTACCTTACCTGTTTAGTTTCAATTCTTGCACACCATGCCTCCAGATTAAAATTTTGATTGTTTGGAGCATTCTGACCATTCTGCTCAGCTGGTTTTTGCTCTTCTTGTACCTGTTCATTCTCAACTGGCTGGTTTACCCCAACAGCAATGGGATAGAGCCAATTATCAGGATTGGTAACATCAGTTCTTTCCGGATTAGGCAGCTGAATTGACTTTTGTCTTGAGATTAAAAGATAAGAAGGAACCCTTAACCCTCTTTTGACTTGTTCAACCATCTGAATAAGACCACAATACTCATAGTCCATTTTCAATTCACCAATTCCCTGCAAATGCTCAAAATTGTCTTCTAAACCGAATTTGCTCACAATAAAAGATATCATACCACCAACAGCAATGACCCCTTTTCCATGTTCTGCTAAATGAGCCAAATAGCTAACCAAATAGTAACACGTATTAACCGGATGCGAATGCACCATAGCCCACATCAAAAACAACTCAGTAGTCCGCACTCCTCCAGTCTCACCTCTACCAAAGACTGTACAAGCCATAACCCTATGAATGTATCTGAAAACGGGGTTATGAATTCTGCTTGCCTTTGCTGTCCTAGGATCATAACGCTCTTCCCTAGTTATTAAAGCCCAAAATGCATCTTCATCAAACCCTTCGGGCTTAAGCGCCGGGTTCTTAGAATTTTGAATTGACCCCTCATTTGTAAAACCCAGAACTTCAGCAAATTCAGTCAAAGAAAGATCAAAATCACAATTAAACAATCGGAATGACAACCTATGATTAGGATTCTCAATGTTGGCCCTATCCTCAAAAAAACATAAGGAACTCAGAAATTCTAGGGTCAATTCTTCATAGGTGTCCCAAGCGGGGTCCAAAAAATTTATCCAGCCCAAATTATTCAACAACATTATTATATTTGATTCTATTCCCAGGAATGAGAGTGTATTATCATTAAATGGAAGATAGCTGGTGGGAGTAATGGGCCTATCCTTCAAGGACTCATGGCGCTTCCTTTGACGTCCATTTTTGAAAACAATGCCGTTATGATTGCTTGAACAAGCACCACCCCTCCTCCTTGTAGTCCCAGAACTTCCAGCAACATCACCGGTTCTTGCTTTTTTAGGAGCCATTTTCGTACTTGACTTGGTGGAGATTTGGGGCTTTTTGAATTTTTGGTGTTTTGGTGAATTTTATGCTTGCAATAGGTGCTCTTGGTGATGGGTTATGAAGAATAGGTGGCAATTTGATGATTTGGTGAGGATTGGGGGTGGATTTGTGAAATTTTTGGGTGAGGGTTTGGGTTATACGAATTTTGGGTTTATGAAATGAGTGGATGGATGATGATTTTGATTGTTGGGTTTTGTTTAGGGAGTGATGGGTGTTTGATTTGTGTGATTTTGAGGGTAATTTGGTGAGTATTTTGTAACTTGAGAGCTTTGAGAGGTGTGGCTATGGAGGTTTGAGTGTTAGAGAAGAAGAGAAGTTGAATGGGGTTGAGATAGTGAGAGAAAATCGTGACTTACCTGGACTTGATTGAGAACACGGAATGGCTTGACCACCACGCACGGCGCGTGCTGCTTATTGCACGGAGCGTGCATGATCTTCAGTATAAGACGCAAATTTTTTTTTTTGCAGTTGCACGGGTCGTGTTGGTTGTTGCACGGATCGTGCAAGATCTTTAGTATAAATGCGCTTTGTTGAATCCCAGACTGCACGGGTCGTGCCATATTAGCACTGGTCGTGCCACTTCTTTTGTTTGAAAAATGCAAATTTTTCTCCAGCCAGCACGAGTCGTGCATTGTATAGCACGGGTCGTGCTCTCCCTGCTTGATAAAAACTTCAATTTTCTTGCCATTTTCACACATTGGACCCCAAACTCATGAGCCTCCCTTTTACCATGTTGATGACTAGTTTCCTTCCTGCAAAATGAACAAAGTTAACCCGTGGGTTGCCTCCCAAGCAGCGCTCTTTTAACGTCACTAGCTTGACGGTTAAAAAGATTAATTTGCTCAATTTGGGTCACAAAGGACCAAAACATTTCCCTTTTCAATTTCTTCTCCTACCAAATATGTTTTCAACCTCTGACCATTAACTTTGAAAGCTCTAGTCTTTTCGCTCCAAATTTCCACAGCCCCGAAAGGGAAAACCTGACGGACTTGGAATGGACCAGACCATCTTTATTTTAATTTTCCTGGGAAGAGCTTCAGCCGAGAATTGAAAAGTAAGACCAAATCACCTGTTTTGAAACTTCTATGAAGGATCCGCTTATCATGCCATCTTTTGGCTCTTTCTTTATATATTCTAGCATTTTCATAAGCATCCAATCTTAACTCTTCCAATTCATTCAACTGAAGTTTCCTTTTCTCACCAGCCAAACTCATGTCTAAATTGAGGGTTTTGATGGCCCAAAAAGCCTAGTGCTCAAGTTCTACCGGAAGATGACAAGACTTCCCATAAACTAGTTTGAAAGGAGTCATTCCTATGGGAGTCTTGTAAGCTGTCCGGTATGCCGAAAGAGCATCATCAAGCTTTATTGACCAATCCTTCCGAGAGACAGACATAGTTTTTTCTAAAATACTTTTTATCTCTCTGTTTGAGACCTCAACCTGGCCACTAGTTTGGGGATGGTAGGGTGTTGCAACTTTATGCTTGACCCCAAACTTTTGTAAAACCTTTTCAAATTGTTTTGAAATGAAATGGGATCCCCCATCACTTATAACCACCCTAGGGACCCCAAATCTTGGAAAAATGACTTTTTTGAAAAGCTTTATGACCACTTGTGCATCATTTGTTGGAGAAGCAATGGCTTCGATCCATTTAGACACGTAGTCAACCGCAACAAGGATATATTGAATTCCGAAAGAAGACGGAAATGGTCCCATAAAATCAACTCCCCAGACGTCGAAAATTTCAACCTCTAGAATGTTGTTTAGGGGCATTTCGTTCCTTTTGGAAATGCTCCCAGTGCGTTGACACTGGTCACATTGAGAGACAAAACGATGCACATCTTTAAATAGAGATGGCCACCAATAACCAGAATGGAGAATTTTAAAAGCAGTTTTGAGAGCTGGCGTGGCCACCATAAGATGAAGAGTGACAAAACATTAGAATGTTACTTACCTCATCCTCCGGGATGCATCTTCTGAAAATACCATCTGACCCTCTTTTGAAGAGATAAGGGTCATCCCAGTAATAATGCTTGACATCAGAGAAAAACTTCTTCTTTTGTTAATAATTCAGGTTCGGAGGTAATACCCCAGCCACAAGATAATTCACAAGGTCTGCATACCATGGTGCTTCAGCTTGCACCAATGAGAAGAGCTGATCATCCGGGAAAGCGTCGTCAAGTGGTAGCTCATTCTCATTATTTTCCTGTAATCTTGATAAATGGTCGGCCACCACATTTTCGGTGCCTTTCTTGTCCTTTATCTCAAGGTCAAACTCTTGGAGAAGTAGGACCCACCGGATCAACCTCGGCTTAGCATCTTTCTTGTTCAACAAATATTTGATTGCCGAGTGATCCGTATAAATAATGATTTTGGATCCTACTAAGTATTGCCTGAACTTGTCAACGGCGAAGACTACGCCAACAATTCCTTTTCAGTTGTGGCATAGTTTACCTGAGCTTCATCCTAATTTCTACTTGCATAGTAAATGGCATGCATTTTCTTGTCTTTCCTTTGTCCAAGCACTGCCCCAACTGCGTAGTCACTTTCGTCACACATGATTTCAAATGGAAGGCTCCAATCGGGTGGCTGCATGATTGGGGCAGTGATCAAGGCTTCCTTTAACCTGCAAAAGGCTTCTAAACACGAATCATCAAACACAAAAGCTGCATCCTTAAGGAGCAAGCTTGTTAGTGGTTTAGAAATCTTAGAAAAATCTTTTATAAACCGGTGGTAAAAACCCGCATGTCCCAGAAAACTTCTCACCTCTCTGACCGAGGTAGGAGGTGACATTTTTTCAATGATTTCAATTTTTGCTCTGTCAACCTCAATACCTCTTTCAGAAACTAAGCGTCCGAGCACTATGCCTTCTCTTACAATAAAGTGACACTTTTCCCAATTCAGAACAAGATTTACCTTTTCGCACCTTTCCAAAACTTTTTCTAGGTTGGCTAAACAGTTATCAAAGCTAGAACCATGGACCGAAAAATCATCCATAAAGACTTCCATGATATTTTCAACAAAATCAGAAAAAATTGCCATCATACAACGTTGAAAGGTGGCAGGGGCATCACAAAGACCAAAAGGCATCCTTCGGTAAGCAAAAGTGCCGAAAGGACAAGTGAAAGTTGTTTTTTCTTGGTCATTTGGATGAATAGGTATTTGAAAGAATCCAGAATACCCATCTAAGTAGCAAAAATGTCAATGCCTTGCCAACCTTTCTAACATTTGATCAATGAAGGGAAGGGGATAGTGATCTTTACGGGTCGCTTTGTTAAGCTTCCTATAATCGATGCACATTCTCCATCCCGTAACAGTTCTAGTAGCAATAGATTCATTTTTCTCATTTTTGACAACTGTTAGACCTCCCTTTTTAGGAACCACTTGAACAGGACTAACCCATTTGCTATCAGAAATTGGGTAAATTACCCCAGCATCAAGGAGTTTGACAACTTTTTTCACAACTTCTTTCATATTAGGATTTAATCTCCTTTGATGCTCAATTGATGGTTTATAGTCCTCTTCAAGCAATACCTATGCATACACAATGAGGGATTGATTCCCTTAATATCCTCAATAGTATACCCTATGGCTTTAGGATATTTCTTGAGAATACTAAGGAGCTTATTTGTTTCAACCTCGTCTAGGTTTGCATTTACAATAACAGGATAAGTAGAGTTTAGGCCCAGAAATTCATACCTCAGAGATGATGGAAGAGGTTTCAACGCAACCTTTGGTGCTTCCTTCGGAAGAGAAGCAGATTTCTCCTCAACCAATTCTTCAATGCCCAAGTCTTTTATAGGAGGATTTTCATCCAACATTTTAGCATAGGCTTGGGCATCTCCAGTTAACTTTTCACCTGCATTATTGATCAAGCATACTTCCAAACCATCGCTAGAAGGTGGTGCTAGAGAGCACTCCTTCACGCAATGATCTACAACATCAAGCATACAAACAGATTCCGATGTGGAAGGACTAATTTTAAGATTTTCAAATTCAAACAAAATCTTTTCTTCTCCTACATTAAATGCCATCTTACCTTGCCTTACATCAATTATAGCACCAGCAGTGGCGAGGAAAGGCCTCCCCAAAAGTATTGGAACTTGAGAGTCTTCCTCCATTTCCATAACAACAAAATCAGCTAGTATAAAAATATCTCCTACTTTGATAGGAATGTCCTCAAGAATGCCAGCAGGATGCTTAATGGAACGGTCAGCAAGTTGTAAAGTCAAGGTGGTTGGTTCTAACTCTCCTATACCTAGTCTTTGGCAAAGGGACAACGGCATCAAGCTCACACTAGCCCCTAAGTCACACATAGCCCTCTCAATAGTCTCGCTCCCTATCACACAAGGTATGGAAAAAATGCCTGGGTCCTTAAGCTTTGGTGGAAGTTTGTTTTGAATTATAGCACTACATTCCTCCGTCAGAGCCACTGTCTCATTGTCATCAATTTTTCTTTTCTTGGATAAAATTTCTTTTAAATTTTTTGCATATCAACAAACTTTTTAAACTGTTCTTCTAGCTTATACTTGGCAAACCTTTGAGGGAATGGTTTCTTGGGTTTGTAAGGGGGTGGTGAGACATAAGGTGTCTTTTTCGCTTTTTCAACTTCAGCTACCTCACTCTCATTTTGAATTTCTTTTTCTTTCTCATTCTCACTCACACTATCCTCACTAGTTCCCTTAGGTTCTTCTAATTGTCTACCACTCCTTAAAGTGACGGCATTAAGTTGGCTTTTGGGGTTTGGTTCAGGTTGTCCAGGAAACATCCCAGTGTTTCTTGAGGACGAAGCGACTTGTTGAGCCATTTGTGAGATTTGAGTTTCCAACATCTTGTTATGGGTTTGAATCCACTTTTGATGTTAATTTGATGAGAGTATCATTCAAAAATCCAGCTTGGTTTTTAAATTCTTCATTTTGCTTTGTTTAAGATAAAACAAAATTTTCCAACAATGTTTCCAAATTGGATTTTTGAGGAACTCTTTGATTATTTTGATTTTGAAATCCTGGGGGTGTTCTAGCTGCTGGTTGAAAACAGGGGTTGGATGGAGGATTTTTATAAGAAAAATTTGGATGATTCCTCCATCCAACATTATAAGTATTAGAAAATGGATCGCCCTTCTGAGCGTAATTTGCTTGCTCTGGGCCAGCAGTAGATACCCCCAGTTGGCATTCAGCACCAGTGTGGCCAACTATGCCACGGATTTCACAAGGTGGGGTAGCAGTATTAGAAGAAGGTGAAACAGCATTTACAATCAACTTATCAAATTTAGCAAACAATGCATTTACCTTAGAAGCTAAATGATCAAGGGCAGAGACTTCGTACTTACCTGGTTCTTTCTTTTGTGGAGATGGAAAAGTGATAGCTCTCTCGCTTGTCCATTGATAGTGATTCTGCCCCATGTCCTCAATCAACACGTAAGCTTCTTCAACGTTCTTGTTCATTAGAGCACCACCAGCTGCGGCGTCTACAGTCATCTTTGTAGTGTACAACAAACCATTATAGAAAGTGTGTATGATCAACCACTTCTCTAGTCCATGATGGGGGCAAAGCCTTAGCATTTCCTTGAAACGCTCCCAAGCATCATAAAGAGATTCCCCTTCATTCTGAGTGAATCGTGTAATTTGATTCCTCAATTGTGCAGTTTTGCTCGGGGGAAGAATCTAGCAAGGAATACTTGCCTCAGTTGATCCCAAGTTGTGACAGATTCATTAGGCAAGGAGTGAAACCAAGCTCTGGCTCTATCCCTTAATGAAAAAGGAAAAAGTTTCAGTCTTATGGCTTCAGGAGTCACACCATTCAATTTTAAAGTGCCACAGTACTCAAGAAAAATTGAAAGATGAAGATTTGGATCATCAGTAGATGATCCAAAAAATTGATCCTGTTGGACCATAGAAAGTAGAGAGGGTTTGAGTTCAAACTTATTAGCATCAACATTTGGATGCACAATAAAACCATGGGGCTCTGCCGTAGAAGGCGTAGCATACTCTTTGAGAGTACGATTTTGATTAGCAGCCATTTCTCGGTTATTGTGCAATTCTCTTCTTCTTTGGTGTAAGAATCTTTCAATCTCAGTAATTGGTTGAACAATATCTTCGAGATTCCGGACTCTTCGCATTCAAGAATGAGAGAATCCCAAAGAAAAGTAACAAAATAAAAGAAAATTTTTCAGTCTAACCGGTACCAAAAAGTCGATTAATATCACTAACTCCCCGGCAATGGCGCCAAAAACTTGATAGGCCCGCAAGCGCACGGTTCTACCGAGTAGTAAAAAGTATCGATCCCATAGGGAGTTAAGCAATTACCAATCTAATTTTTAGTTTTGATTAGCTGAAAGGAATAATTTATAGGAAAGGGAATGATTTTTGATTAAAAACTCAGAACATAAAAATGTCCCGGGATTGTGGTGAATCGCAATAACAGAACCTAAATGTCCCTTAGCTATCCTTTATCTTATTTTGAAATTATTCTAAGGACAAGGTATTCTTTTAGTGTAATTCTAGTTTCCTTTCGGAACTAGAACGTGTCTCGAAATAGTGATGAAGCCTATTCTCATGGTTGATCACGGCAGAGACCCATTAAGTACAACCTTATTGACCCAAGACGATCAAAAGCATTTTCATGTTTGATTGCCTTGTCTAACCTTGTGGATCCAATGTCAAGCTTCTCCTCTCGGTACTTCACTTGACATTTGATATATGAATTATTACAACGAGGTTAGATTAGGTTTAATTTCTAATAAGATAAAGTGTAAGTGAATTGAAAATGGACTATGAGTATCAAAGTGTAAGTGTTACAAAGTGAAGAGAGGACCCTTTTCATCTGAAATGAGGGCTTTATATAGCCAACAATCAGTGCTTGATCAGATCAGTTCGCATAAATGACCATTAAAAACCACTAAGAGAAGAAAATGAAGAGTTTCAAAACTGATTTATGCATTCTGAAGGTCGCACGGGTCGTGCTAAGTCTGCACGGGTCGTGCTAAGTGAGAAAATACGTGAATCTGAAGTTTCAAAGGGCTGCACGGGTCGTGCTGTTTCTGCACGGGTCGTGCTACTTTTTCAGGATGAATTTCTTTGGCTTTTCGGCTGAGCACGACTTGTGGCACGAACCATGCCAAATTCTGTGTCTTGGCACCATTTTTCTCCTTGTTTTGCACCATATTTCCTTGCTTAGCACCATCCTTTATTCTCTTTTGATCTTTGGCCTTGTTGCATGCAAAATTTCTTCATTTCTTCATTTTAATCCCTGAAAATACAAACTAACAACTTGTAGTAAAATAGCTCAATAAAAGAACTAAATTCTCACAATTTTTATTCAAACTAAACACTAAAAACACTCTAAATTTGGACTTTATCATTCTCTCAACCATCTACCACCCCTGATCCCAACCCTAACCTACCTATTCCTATAAACCAAGTCATCCAAAACGTCCAAGATATCATTTACAGAACCCACTACCTTACCACCCTCAAGATCTAGCTTTGACCACCAAATTCCACTAAAAGATGACACTACCCCTTTCAACATTCGTCCTTATAGATACTCCACCACCCAAAAAGACATGGTTGACGAACTAGTGAATGAAATGCTTCAGCAGGGCATTATCCAACATAGCAACAGTCCCTTTGCTTTGCCTATAGTCCTAGTCAGAAAAAAAGATGGCGCCTGGCTCCTGTGTGTTGACTATAGGCTCCTCAATCAAAGCCCCATCAAAGATCGTTTCCTTATTGCACTCACTGATGACTTAATGGATAAATTAGGAGGAGCCATTATCTTTTCAAAGCTTGACCTCAAAGCTGGTTATCACCAAGTGCGCATGGTGCCTAGTGAAGAGTCTAAGACAGCTTTTAAAACTTACAATGGTCACTATGAATACCTTGTTATGCCCTTTGGTTTTTCCAATGCCCCTGCTACCTTTCAGGTTCTCATGAATCACATTTTCAAGCCATTCCTTACAAAATTTATCATCATTTTCTTTGATGATATCCTTATCTACAACAAATCAATTCCTGACCATGTCTCTCATCTCACCCTATCCTTTCAAACCATTAGGGAACACTCTTTACACCTCAACAAACAAAAATGTTGTTTTGCAACTTCTAGAGTTGAATACCTTGGTCACTTCATATCTGCTGATGGTGTGGCTACTGACCCTTCCAAAATACTTGCTATTACCTCTTGGCCTTTACCATCCACCTTGAAAAAACTTAGATGGTTCCTTGGCCTAGCTGGTAACTATAGAAGTTTCATTAAAGACTTTGGCAAAATTGCCAAACACCTCACTAACCTTTTGAAGAAAGACAGTTTCCACTAGTCCAATTTTGCCACCATGGCTTTCACCTCTCTCCAAAATGCCCTAAGTTCTGCACCTGTCCAAGCCTTACCAGTTTTTAGGCAACCTTTCATTATAGATACAGATGCTTCTGGCAAAGGAATTGGTGTTGTCCTAATGCAAAATCAGCATCCAATTGCGTCCATTAGCAAGTCCCTAGATCCTAGATAGCAAGCCCTTTCAATCTATAAGAGGGAACTCTGCTATAGTTTATGCAGTGCAAAAATGAGGGGCTTAACTATCTCATGCACCTTTCACAATCAAAACTGACCAAAAGAGTATCAAACAGATCCTTGAACAAAGACTAAACACACCATTTCAGCATGCTTGGGTTTCCAAACTCGTGCGTTATGAGTTTGACATTCTATACAAAGAAGGCAGCAATAACAAAGTTGCAGATGCACTATCTAGGAAACCTCAGGTTGAATTAATGTCTTTAGTCCTAAACAATGATCAAGAAGGCTTATTTGAATTGATAAAAGCTTCATGGTCCTCTGACCCAACTTTCAAGAAACTTATTGATGAGCTTGAACCTCAACCCTCATCTCACCCTATGTTTACATGGATTCGTGCTGAACTTAGAAGGAAAGGAATGTTAGTCATTGGGGTTGTGCTTGATGTAACATCCCAAAATAATTATTGAGTGTCTAATTAATTGAGTAATTTCATTATCTATGATTTCTTGTTGATTTGTTATTTGGTTGAATTTGACGATAAATGTGCAATTTATGTGAATTCTGTGTTGGGGAAAAAAATGAAATAAATAAAAGAATTGGGTATATTAGAGAATTAATGGTAGAATGAGGGATTTAGGGGTTTTTCACTCACCAAACACTCACTCACTCACACCCCACCCCCAGCTGACCCAAACTTAAGCTAAAGACACATTAATTGTTTTGAAAAACACAAGAAAGAAAGTGAAAAACAGAAATCAAGAGAGGAGAGAAAGAGAGGAGAGTTGTGAAGAGAGAGAGGAAGAAGAAGGAGAGTTCTCCCTCATTTCTTGATGCATGTTCATGATTCCACCAGCTGAAACAAGCTCAAACATTGTTTCCTTATCCCCATAGAAATCGGGCTTGAGGGGAGAGAGGGAAGCTCCCACTTCCATTGTTGCTACTTCACTCATTTTGGAGCTAGGAGGAGGTTCTAAGATCCACAAGATAGTACATTTCAGTTGGCAAGGGATTTAAAGAAAGTAGCTTGGTTTTGGGTAGATTGGTTTCAGGTTTGAGAATATTGGAGGTGTTAGGAGCTCGGTTCGTGAGTTACGGTTTTCAATTCGTCAAAATTTCGAGTAGCTCGTCAACCGGGTGAGTGTCCTCACCACGTTATATGTTTTAAATGTTTTGTAGGTGTTCTGAATTGGTAGCATGTTATTGAATTGGTTGCTGAATTTGGATGATTGATACGTGGTGTTAAGTGTGCATAATGTTGTGCTGAAACTCTGTTTGGGACTGTTTGACATAGCTTCAGTGTTTCTATAATTCTGAACTTTCTGTGTGTCCAAAATTTTTAAGGTTTGCTTTCCTGGAAAATAGAACAATTTTCTACAATTTAGACACTGAGTTTAATAAATTTGGATAAGTATAACTGGAGAAATTGTAGTCAGAATTCAGATCAAAAATCTAGGACTATACTGGTGTAGGTTCGGTTATACAGTAACTGGGAATAATATAGAGGTCCAAAAATTATGTGGTTCACCTTTTTAGAAACTACACTTAATGCTTGTCAAATTGGTACTGGTTTGGTTGCATTTGGAGTTGTGTAACTCGAGTTATAAGTATACCAAGTTGGGTCAAATTTCTGAAGTTAAACTGAGTATAGGTTCAGTGTTTTGGGTTTTGTGGTCTCAATTGAACTCTGTTTTGAACAATTCTTGTCCCGTTAGAAATTAGACTCAATTTTATTCTGGTTAGGCTCAAGTTTCATGTCATTTGGTCAAGTGTTGGTCATTTTAGAATTGCTTGAAGTCAGGGGACAGATTCTGTCCAAATCTGAGAACCATTTTGTCTATTTTTGAAAACTGTACTAATTGGTTCATTATTTTGCAAAACAAAAGTCATATTCAGAAAATAGACATCCTTATCTTTCTGTAGAGGGGTCATTTGTCGAATTTTGTTGTTGTTTGGTCGGTCAAATAATTTTCCGAAATTTATGCATACTTGTTGAAAATTTACTGCACCAATACTGTCTATTGAAATGTAAGAATGAATATTTGTTTGCTAAATTTCGATATCATTTTCTATGTTAAATGAATTGTTGATGGGTTGAAATACCGAATATCGAGTGAGAATCCTTCAAAGGTCTTGAAATTGATTTCCTGAACATGTGTAATATTGTTCATTGATTAATAATGTATTAACGGGGTGACGACTCTGAGTTATTTAGCATACTTGGTGGAGGGAAGTCATGAGCCCGGAAGCCAAGGCCCCCGCATTATCCCTCATTGGTATGTTGGATTGGGGTTTCCGTGATCTCGTGAGATTTCGTTTCACGGATTGTGCTAAGCCAAAGAAAATGATAAAATGATCTATTGATATAACCGGATTGGAGTTTCTCGGATTAATGGGAGCTCCCGCATTATTCGGAATGGAAATATAATGAATCTTAAAAGGAACTAATGAGAGGAACCGTAAGGGGTCTCGGAGGCGCTCATTGAGATTTGTAGTCTCACTGTTTTATTTGTGGTGTTTTCAGATGGACAGAGTAAAGTAAAGCAAACGGAAGAACAAGTAGTTGCTGGTGTAGTTGCATAGGTTATTGAGAGATCCTTCCGGATCGATGTAGTATGTTTGCTAGCTTTATTTCTCTGGATGTAATTTGGAATTTGATTCTAGGATAGAAAACCCTTGATTATGTAATCAAGGTATTATTATGTATTGTGAACGTTATTTGGGAATTTGGACATTCACAGTTATATAACTGAAATAGATTGATATCCGTTATGTAAAAGAGTCGAATTTTTGATAAATTTCTACTTAGTGAACTAATTATGAAAATCTTATCCTATAGGGGGTTTCATGTACAAATTCTTAAGCAGGTTCACGTCTCTGATTTTATTCAAATGGTTAATGTTCTAAATTTATGACGTCTAAATTTAAGGATATTACACCTGACTTACAGCAGAATTAAATCTTTGTATTTTTGGAAGGGTATGGCAAAAGAAGTTCAACACTACATCAGAAACAGTTTAGTCTATCAGAGGGCAAAACCAGATCTCACTCCTTCCCCATGTACTCTACAACCTTTACCTATACCTAGTCAAATTTGGCAAGACATCACTATGGATTTTATTGAGGGTCTTCCTTCTTCTAATGGTAAACAAGTTATATGGGTAATTGTTGATAGACTAAGTAAATATGCTCATTTTATTGCACTTTCTCGTCCTTATACTGTTGCTGATGTAACACCCCCCTTTTACTATTACAATTAAATAGACAATTATCAGAGTCACCTCGAAGGGCGCTACATTTTTTCACCATTTTTAAAAAAGGAAAATCTCCAAAATAATTTATATAAAAGAAATCACCAAGCAGCGGAAATATTAACCAGTTTAAACATCTCCAGAATTAACAATTAAAGACATCTCCAAAATAAATTAAAACAATTTCCAATAACTAAAATAATAGTTCAAAACGATAACTAACGACTCCCCGGTGCTACATATCAGAGCTGACACAGACCCAAACGAGAGAGGAAGCAAAACCTAGCAATTCCTCCACGAGCACTAGCGATCACCTGCAGCGTTGCGGCATGAGAGCAACATTCCAAGCAGAAGGGGTGAGTCTAACAGAGATAATAAGCAGATGATAAAAATATGCTAGCATCAGGTAACTACGGCAACACAATACAATTACACCATATCACAGCACCAGATACCAAAGGAAAAATCCATTTGACAGTGAACCACCAAAATTATAACATTCATAGACAATGGGATGATATGCAACCCCTCCAGTGGGCATATGCATGCGGTACCGATCACCAAAATGAGCCACGACGGGCATATCACCAATAAACACCAGAGGCAGAGCCTATATCACCAAAACATGCATATGACAATGCGACACCATGATTATGCACCAACTCACCATAACAAGTATTTAAAATAAATACTATATCACCAGAATCAAAACAAATGATTTCACCAAAAATAGCACCAAGTTGTAGCATCACAGCTACCACTAAACTCTCCTGAGCATACCAGCACCGCACCTGAAATATTAACACCAGACGGCTCCACAACGCGGACATAACGCACGCACACCACGCACAAGACTGGCGCACAGCGCCTAGGCACATCGCACCTACTTCAGCGAATTAATTAAAATAGCAAACGACATCGGATTTCAACAAATAAATACTTGTTGGAAAGCCCTATGGGTCTGGTTATCATCCCTAAGTTTAGTTTTTGAAGGAGAGTGTCCAATAGGTACAGTTTTCGAAAAGCACACAGGCTAGTTGCAAAAGAGGACAGTTTCTGTCCTTCAAATTCAAGCAATTCCAAAGTGACCAAGACTCAATCAAACTGCATGAAACTTGTGCATAAACTGGGGCAAATTTTGTCTAGTTTTCAAAGAAATTGGATTCGTTCGAAAAGGAGTTCTTTTGAAAACGTGGTAACCAAAACACTGACCCTGTGTCCAGATTGTTTCCAGAATCTTACTCTAACTTGTGGAATTCATATCTCGAGCTACACAACTCTAAACGCAACCAAACCAGTGCCAAATTAACAAGCATTAAGTCTATTTTCCAGAAAAATAAACCACATAATTTTTCGGTCAATACAACGTTCCCAGTCACCGAAATACCGAATCTATACCCAAATCGTTTCCAGAATTTTAACCTAACTTGTATCACCTATAACTCGAGCTATACAACTCCGAATTTGACGAAACCAGTGCCAAAACGACCGGCGTTAAGTCTATTTTCAAAAACAATCAACCTCATAATTTTTGGATCTACCAAACAGCGCCAATTTTAGAAAAACCGAACCTGTGTCCAGAATCGCTAAATTGCCAAACACCAAACCCTAACGGCAACGACACCGCAACCACCACAACAAAAACGACAATTCGACAACGCGACAACAACAATCAACCACGCACAGCAACAACAAAAACACGAACAATAACAACACCATCATCGTGATACAACAATCACGCAACAACAAATAACGAAACAAATCACAATAACGTGCAATAATCATCAAAGCACCAATCTCAACGAAAACACGATATGCAACGACACGAACAATTCAACAAAACCCTAGACTACCCACACATAATTATCATCAACCCATTATCAAGGTTAAGCCCACCCTTACCTCAACTATGGTGGCGCAAACTCCCTCCTAGCCTCGTTCCTCGATCTCCGAATACGGCGACTCCCCCAAACTGCAGCTTCAGTGCGAAGCCAATATCTCTCTCCTCAGAACTCGTTTCGAAGATCCGAACGGTGAAAGTGTAGAACTATATCTTACGAACCTGCTGCCCAAAAACGAAGACGATCCAACGGTTAACGAAACCGGAATCGCAATTTTACGGTGACAGGTTTGAGAAAAACGGGAATTGTTTTCTCTCTTCTTTTCTCTCTCTTTGGTGGCTGCTCTAATCCGAAATTCCTCTCTCTCTCAACCCTAAATTAATCCTCTCCACTTATAATAAGTGAGAAACATAATGGGCTAAATTATTTGGGACTTTATCCACATAGGAAGGGAGCCCAATGCTATTTTTAACTAGCCCACAACACGTGATTATCATCTAACTCGTTTTCAACATAGCTACTACGCCCATAATTTCAATTCTTACAATCATCCTACGGCAATCCAACTTCGAAATAATTTGATTAAATTTTAGGGCGTTACAACTCTCCCCCACTTAGAATATTTTCGTCCTCGAAAACATACCTGATTCAAACAGCTCCGGATAGGACTCTCGCATCTTGCTCTCCAACTCCCATGTCATGCTTTCACCAGCAGCTCCTAACCAGACCACTTTTACCAGGTTTATCTCTTTGCCACGTAAAGTCTTCACTTCACGATCTTCAATTCGCACAGGCATTGTCTCCACAGTGAGATTATCCCGCACATGCACATCATCCATCGGAATCACATGGGACGGATCCGAAATATACTTCCGAAGTTGCGACACATGAAATACATCGTGCAAATTCGAAAGATTAGGCGGCAAGGCCACCATATAAGCAACATTACCAATTCTCTCAGTGATCTGATACGGTCCAATGAAACGAGGAGTCAACTTCTTTGTCTTCAATGCACGCCCAACACCAGCCATAGGCGTGACTCTCAAAAACACATGATCACCAGCTTGGAATTCTAAATCCTTCCTTCTCTTATCATGATAGCTCTTCTGTCTACTCTGCGACGCTTTCATTTTCTCACGGATCAATTTCACCTTTTCAGTAGTCTCTCGAACAACCTCGGGTCCAAGAACAATACTCTCCCCAGATTCATGCCAACACAACGGAGTCCTACATCTCCGACCATACAATGCCTCGAACGGTGCCATCCCGATGCTAGAATGGTAACTATTGTTGTAAGTAAACTCGATCAACGGAAGGTGAGTATCCCACGCACCTCCCTGCTCAAGAACACAAGATCTCAACAAGTCTTCCAACGACTGAATGGTCCTCTCTGTCTGCCCATCAGTTTGAGGATGATAAGCTGAACTCAACCTCAATTTAGAACCCAACGCTTCTTGCAAACTCTTCCAGAAATCAGAAGTGAACCTAGGATCTCTGTCAGACACAATGCACAAAGGAACACCATGCAACTTCACAATCACCTGAATATAAATCTCTGCCAATCTCGACACCGGATACGTGATATTGATAGGAATAAAATGAGCAGACTTCGTCAATCTATCCACAATCACCCAAATCGAATCGTGCCCCCTCACAGTATTAGGTAACCCTATCACGAAATCCATAGAAATACTATCCCACTTCCATTCCGGAATCTCCAACGGTTGCATCAACCCAGCAGGCTTCTGATGCTCAACCTTCGATTTCTGACAAGTCAAGTAGGAATACACAAACTGCGCCACATCACGCTTCATACCAGGCCACCAAAACATCTTCTTCAGATCCTGATACATCTTTGTAGCTCCCGGATAGATACTCAACTTACTCCTATGACCTTCTTCTAAAATTGCTCTTTTCATCTCCTCATCATCAGGAATGCAGATTCTCCCACGGTACTTCAATACATTCTGCGCATCCAACTCAAAGTCTTTATTCTCGGATTGATCAATCCCAACCATCAGGTCAACTAATTTAACATCTAACTTCTGAGCTTCTCGAATGCTAGCCATGAATTCATTATCCATCTTCAACATCCCCAATCTGACACTCTGAGGCGTCACTTCACAAACCAAACTCATATCCCTGAACTGCTCAATTAATTCGAGTTCTCTAACCATCATTGCTGACATATGCAACGTCTTTCGACTTAAAGCGTCAGCTACCACATTAGCCTTTCCCGGATGATAGTTCAAGCTAAAGTCATAGTCTTTCAACAACTCCAACCATCTGCGCTGTCTCATATTCAACTCTTTCTGATCAAACAGGTACTGCAAACCCTTATGATCACTGAACACCTCAAACCTCGAACCATACAGATAATGTCTCCAAATTTTCAACGCGAACACAACTGCAGCAAGTTCTAAATCATGGGTAGGGTAGTTCTTCTCATGAGTCCTCAACTGTCTCGACGCATAGGCAACTACCTTACCATTCTGCATAAGCACACCTCCCAACCCCATCTTGGAAGCATCACAATACACCACAAACGACTCTTCCGGATTAGGCAACGTCAGAACAGGAGACGTCGTCAACCTCTTCTTCAATTCTTTGAAGCTCTCTTCACAACAGTCATCCCAGATGAAAGCTTTACCCTTGCAAGTCAACTGAGTCAACGGAAGTGCCAACTTCGAAAATCCTTCTATAAACCTCCTATAGTAACCTGCCAGACCCAGAAAACTTCTAATCTCAGTAACTGACTTCGGAGACTCCCATTGTAACACGGCATCAACCTTAGACGGATCCACGGCAATTCCATTCCCCGAAATAACATGACCCAGAAAGCTAACCTCCTTCAACCAAAACTCACACTTAGACAGCTTCGCATATAATTTCCTGTCCCTCAGAATTTCCAATACCAATCTCAGATGTTCTGCATGCTCCTCTTCTGACTTAGAATAAATTAGGATGTCGTCAATGAATACCACCACAAACCGATCCAGATACTCACGAAAGATACGATTCATGTACTCCATGAACACTCCCGGCGCATTAGTCACACCGAAAGGCATCACGGAATACTCATAATGCCCATAACGGGTTCTGAAAGCTGTCTTCTGAATGTCTTCGTCTTTCACCTTGATCTGATGATAACCCGATCTCAAATCTATTTTACTGAACACCTGAGCACCCACCAACTGATCCATTAAGTCATCAATCCTCGGAAGCGGATACTTGTTCTTAATAGTCACCTTATTCAGCTGCCGATAGTCTACGCACAACCTCATACTACCATCTTTCTTTTTCACCAACAACACTGGAGCTCCCCACGGCGACACACTTGGCCTCACAAATTTCTTTTCAAGCAGATCCTCGAGTTGCTTCTTCAGTTCTGACAATTCAGATGCAGACATTCTATACGGCCCGCAACCCATTTTCAAACTTGATGCATTTGGAGAATTCAGCACCAGCCTCACCATAATGTGGATAGAACTTCGCCAATTCAATGAACTTGGCAGCATACTCAGTCACCGACATATTACCCTGCTTCAGCTCCAGAAACTCAATCTCTTTCTTCCCACGGACATCTTCAGGATAATACTTTCTCAGAAATTCTCTGCCGAACGCAGCCCAAGTGACCTCTTCATTCACAGTCGCCAACCTCTGCCTCACCTCCAACCACCAGTCATCAGCCTCCTCTGCCAGCATATGAGTACCATACCTGACTTTCTGCGCCTCAGAGCAATCCATAACACGAAAGATTCTCTCCATCTCTTTCAGCCACGCCAAAGCACCATCAGGGTTATACTTGCCCTTAAAGGTAGGAGGATTCTCCCTCTGAAACGTAGCCAAACTGCGCGACCCAGCATCACCAGCAGCACATGGGTTATTCTCCACAGCTTGAGCCACAGCCTGCAAAGCAACAGCGAGTGCAGCATCGTTCCGTCCTGCCATCTCAACCTAACACTGCAACAGAAACTATAACCAGAAACGAGTAACAATTACTCAAGTGTTACTCGACTCGACGACTCGACAACTTGGCCGGACAGACCGAACTGCTCTGATACCACTAATGTAACACCCCCCTTTTACTATTACAATTAAATAGACAATTATCAGAGTCACCTCGAAGGGCGCTACATTTTTTCACCATTTTTAAAAAAGGAAAATCTCCAAAATAATTTATATAAAAGAAATCACCAAGCAGCGGAAATATTAACCAGTTTAAACATCTCCAGAATTAACAATTAAAGACATCTCCAAAATAAATTAAAACAATTTCCAATAACTAAAATAATAGTTCAAAACGATAACTAACGACTCCCCGGTGCTACATATCAGAGCTGACACAGACCCAAACGAGAGAGGAAGCAAAACCTAGCAATTCCTCCACGAGCACTAGCGATCACCTGCAGCGTTGCCGCATGAGAGCAACATTCCAAGCAGAAGGGGTGAGTCTAACAGAGATAATAAGCAGATGATAAAAATATGCTAGCATCAGGTAACTACAGCAACACAATACAATTACACCATATCACAGCACCAGATACCAAAGGAAAAATCCATTTGACAGTGAACCACCAAAATTATAACATTCATAGACAATGGGATGATATGCAACCCCTCCAGTGGGCATATGCATGCGGTACCGATCACCAAAATGAGCCACGACGGGCATATCACCAATAAACACCAGAGGCAGAGCCTATATCACCAAAACATGCATATGACAATGCGACACCATGATTATGCACCAACTCACCATAACAAGTATTTAAAATAAATACTATATCACCAGAATCAAAACAAATGATTTCACCAAAAATAGCACCAAGTTGTAGCATCACAGCTACCACTAAACTCTCCTGAGCATACCAGCACCGCACCTGAAATATTAACACCAGACGGCTCCACAACGCGGACATAACGCACGCACACCACGCACAAGACTGGCGCACAGCGCCTAGGCACATCGCACCTACTTCAGCGAATTAATTAAAATAGCAAACGACATCGGATTTCAACAAATAAATACTTGTTGGAAAGCCCTATGGGTCTGGTTATCATCCCTAAGTTTAGTTTTTGAAGGAGAGTGTCCAATAGGTACAGTTTTCGAAAAGCACACAGGCTAGTTGCAAAAGAGGACAGTTTCTGTCCTTCAAATTCAAGCAATTCCAAAGTGACCAAGACTCAATCAAACTGCATGAAACTTGTGCATAAACTGGGGAAAATTTTGTCTAGTTTTCAAAGAAATTGGATTCGTTCGAAAAGGAGTTCTTTTGAAAACGTGGTAACCAAAACACTGACCCTGTGTCCAGATTGTTTCCAGAATCTTACTCTAACTTGTGGAATTCATATCTCGAGCTACACAACTCTAAACGCAACCAAACCAGTGCCAAATTAACAAGCATTAAGTCTATTTTCCAGAAAAATAAACCACATAATTTTTCGGTCAATACAACGTTCCCAGTCACCGAAATACCGAATCTATACCCAAATCGTTTCCAGAATTTTAACCTAACTTGTATCACCTATAACTCGAGCTATACAACTCCGAATTTGACGAAACCAGTGCCAAAACGACCGGCGTTAAGTCTATTTTCAAAAACAATCAACCTCATAATTTTTGGATCTACCAAACAGCGCCAATTTTAGAAAAACCGAACCTGTGTCCAGAATCGCTAAATTGCCAAACACCAAACCCTAACGGCAACGACACCGCAACCACCACAACAAAAACGACAATTCGACAACGCGACAACAACAATCAACCACGCACAGCAACAACAAAAACACGAACAATAACAACACCATCATCGTGATACAACAATCACGCAACAACAAATAACGAAACAAATCACAATAACGTGCAATAATCATCAAAGCACCAATCTCAACGAAAACACGATATGCAACGACACGAACAATTCAACAAAACCCTAGACTACCCACACATAATTATCATCAACCCATTATCAAGGTTAAGCCCACCCTTACCTCAACTATGGTGGCGCAAACTCCCTCCTAGCCTCGTTCCTCGATCTCCGAATACGGCGACTCCCCCAAACTGCAGCTTCAGTGCGAAGCCAATATCTCTCTCCTCAGAACTCGTTTCGAAGATCCGAACGGTGAAAGTGTAGAACTATATCTTACGAACCTGCTGCCCAAAAACGAAGACGATCCAACGGTTAACGAAACCGGAATCGCAATTTTACGGTGACAGGTTTGAGAAAAACGGGAATTGTTTTCTCTCTTCTTTTCTCTCTCTTTGGTGGCTGCTCTAATCCGAAATTCCTCTCTCTCTCAACCCTAAATTAATCCTCTCCACTTATAATAAGTGAGAAACATAATGGGCTAAATTATTTGGGACTTTATCCACATAGGAAGGGAGCCCAATGCTATTTTTAACTAGCCCACAACACGTGATTATCATCTAACTCGTTTTCAACATAGCTACTACGCCCATAATTTCAATTCTTACAATCATCCTACGACAATCCAACTTCGAAATAATTTGATTAAATTTTAGGGCGTTACAGCTGACCTTGCTCAATGTTTCTTAGATAATATATTTAAGTTACATGGTATGCCAATTTCTATTACTAGTGACAGGGATCCAATTTTCATTAGTAAATTTTGGAGTGAGTTTTTTAAACTTCAAGGTGTACGCTAGAACAAGTCATCAGTTTATCATCCACAAACTGATGGTCAATCTAAGATTGTAAACAAATTCTTAGAGACCTACCTACGTTGTATGCATTCTGATAAACCCTCCACATTGTCTTCCTTGCTCTCCCTTGTTGAATGGTGGTACAACACAAACTACCACATTGCCAAAGACTCCACTCCTTATGAAATTGTCTATGGGCAACCTCCACCAATACACCTACCATACCTCCCTGGTGAATCACAATCTGTCTCACTTGATAGAACCTTAGTAGCTAGAGAAGAAACATTTAAACTACTCAAATTTCATCTCATAAGGGCTCAAAGCATAGGAGTGACTGAACTTTCTCTATTGGGTATTATGTCCTATTGAAACTACATCCTTACAGGCAACTCACCTGCAAAACACACCACATTCATAAATTGCTCCCTAAGTGCTTTGGTCCTTTTAGAGTCATTGACTGTATTGGTTTAATTGCTTACAAACTCTAACTTCCTGACACTTCTTCCATACATAATGTCTTCCATGTCTCCAAATTACAACCATGCCCCAACCCTCACTATACTCCTATTATCCCTCTTCCAGAAGGTACCTCTATAGTTTCTACAGAAGCCACACCAGAAGCAATTCTGGACAGGAAAATGGTCAAGAGGGGCAGATTAGCAACAACAAAGGTTTTGGTTAAGTGGAAGGATTGTCCAAAGGAACTAGCTACATGGGAATTTTACTATGACCTTATCCACAACTTTCATAATTTTTACCCTTGAGGACAAGGGTGTGGTCCAAGAGCCGGGTATTGTCATTGCATTATCTGGTAATTGTCTTATTTTCCTACAAGTTGGTGCCTTACAGTGGTCACCTGCCATCCAGTGACAAAATGAGAAATATAATGTGTAGGAAATTTTAGTACTATTGTAGTGTTTGTAGTATTTTTTGTCTGTTTGCATGAGTCACCAAGCAATAGAAGCTGGTGAACTATCAATTTTAGCATATTCCTAGGGTCTCTATACGAATTCGTACAAGAATGAGTCACCATTAGCTGGAATCATTCAGTTCTATCCAATTAGGGTTTTTTGTACAGCTTGATTGGGAAATCATTGTACCCAACTAGCCTATAAATACACCATGTCAGAAATGAATGAGTATCAATGAAAATCAATTAAACTTCTCTTACCTTCTCTTCCTTACAAGCTTTATTTATGCTTAAGTTACTCTCTCCCTTCACTGTTTCATCGAGTGGTGCTGCTCTACCACCATTCGTGAGCTATGAGCAGATATTAATGGTTAACACCCTAATATCCTGCCACATTTTCTTTCCCGTTTGACCCTGTAAATTTTATGTGTGCTCACTGGTTGCTGCCCAATATGAGTAACTCACCCCATAATCTTCTAGCTTCGAATTGCAAATGAATGGACAATGTTATAACATTTGTGAAAGAAATTGTGTTTATGAGTATTTGACCTTGCTTTCCAAATTTAGGGTGAAGATGGTGCCGTAGCTAGAGATGATTTTCCCACATTTAGGGTGTTATAAGCAAATGAATGTATTATTGGGACTAAAAGGGATACTCCAGTCCTTACAATTACCTTGAGGCCTCATTAAAATCTCCCTTAGTCGAAACCCGTGGGAAAAAGTAGTTGATGTAGTGAGTAAGAAGTTAGACGATTCGTGAGTCAGTAGAGAGTTGACTTTGACGAGGATTGCATAGTCATCCTCTAATTTAGGTATGCGTGATTGAGTTTGGTTTGGCAATCGTGTCTGTGTGAATTGATTTGTCTGTTGTAGAACTTGATTTGTTTGTTGGTTTTGCTAACTACCTAAGACGTTATTCGTTGGTTGGTTGTGCTAACTGCAAGTTGCATGAAGGTTCGTCTTTGCATGGCTGCGTATTAAGTGTCGAGAGCGCGTGTCTCTGGAATTCTCGCTGAGATTTTTATCTTATTACTTCCAATCCATTTTTTAACCAATTGGGTGTATTGAAGATGAATTATTAGTAATTTGTACTAGAGTAGCGATATAATTTTTAAGAAATGTTTTAATTAGGTAGGGTTAATTTGTATAAAAAATACTTTTGTATTATGGTGTTTTTAATTAAGTAGAAAGTAATTCACGCTATTTAGTTAATATTGTATGATGTTTTAAAGTTGCCTATAATTATTTAAAGAGGGATAATGTTTTTAAAAAATCTATAGGTACGTGATTTTAGAATGAATAAACAATATTTCTTTTATCATTGGAAAAAGAATAAATTATGAGCATAACATTCTTAAAGGAATAAATGTTTTTTGTAACATCCGGAAATTTTAGAACAAGATCAATTAGAATTTGAAGAAATTCATCTGGTAAATTATTTAATTACCATAGGAGATTTCCTCATAGTTTTATTAATTATGGTTTGTTAAAAGAGTGATATTTATTGTTTGTTTATTTAGTGGGCATATAAATAATTAATTGAGATCCATAAAATAATATTGTAAGGCATAGGGAAGGAAATGCCATTAGCTTTACTTTTTACACTTACGGATCCAAATAGAAAATGCCACTAGGGGTAGCCCAACATAAAAGCCTATGATTTAAAAGTGTTGAAAACCTAAACCTAGGAGTAAGGGATCAGTGTTGCTATTGAGGAAGCAAGGAAAGAGTATTGACGGCTGCACTAGTTGATTGAGGAAACGTAGAAAAGAAAGAAAAGCAGCTTGTAGCAGTAGGCTTAATTGGTCTAAAAGGTGAGTAATCACACCCCTTAAACTCTTCCATGGTACATAATTTTGTGAAATTGGATTCTTATTGGAAATTTTTGTATAATAATTATTGTGTTGGTATCTATTTTGATAAAAGCCTAACTCTATTAAATTAAGTACTTTAGGGGATACGATTTTTAAGACCATAACAAAAGAAACGATTATCTGATGATTTCCAAGTAACTTGTTATAGACTTATAGATTTTCGAAAGTTTCAACGTGTTAACATTCACCAGTTTTTGTAATGCTTGGAACCATCCTTTTGTTATAATGTCTTTAGCCCTCTTTTTGTTAAGCCTCCATAATCTAGCAATTAGAAAGTCTGTTATCTAAATTTTAAGGCTGTGAGTGAACTATCAAATTTGTAACGCTGGAAGATTTTTATTGTGCCTAATGTTGAATTTAACTGTGTTTGAACTTCCTAGAGTGTCCTAATTGTTCATTTTGTTTTCTTGCTGCTTGTGTTTGAGATGAGCTTCAAGCTCCATACGGATGGGTCTTATACCCCACATTAGACGAGCCGGTGCTCCATACGGATGGGTCATAGACCCCATATCAGACGAGCTGATGCTCCAAACGGATGGGTCTGGGGCCCCAAATGAGACGAGCTTTGAGCTCCATATGGATGGGTCTTATACCCCACATTAGACGAGCCGATGCTCCATACGAACGAGTCTTGAACCCCAAACGAGACGTGTTTCGAGCTCCATATGGATGGGTCTTATACCCCACATTAGACGAGCTGGTGCTCCATACAGATCTTTATTGTCCTTGATTTTAATCCATTAATGTCTGTAGAACAAATGTGTGAGATTGACTTGTTGAATTATTTTTACTATTTTAGTTCAGAAGTACTATTGAATTTTAGCAGGTGGTCTCTGGTTTGATATTTTAAGTTATTACTTTATTGTGAACGTGTTATTCAACTATTCGTTATTTTTAGAGATTATTTTTGAAGAACGCAGGTACCATGGTCGATTTTTCCGGTTACCGCACCGGCTGAGAACAGTACTCCTTTTATAACTGTGTGTATTATTTCACTGGGATTTCGTATCTCATTAGGGTATTGTTTTCAGAGACTGAGACCGAAGCTGCTGATGACGTTGGGACTTGAAGATTCGGCATCGTTAAGAGAGGAGTTCTATTAGCTTGGGTTAGTTGTTCGCGGACAAGTAGATTTCATGACCAAGTCATGCCTTATTTTATTTTAGTTGGGGATTAGTTACTAAATGCCCGATTTGAAGCTTTTCGTTACTTATGGATTTTTACTATTAGACGATTTTATTTGAGGATTTTATCAAGTAATACTTTATTTTTGGGACAAATTAATTTATATATTGTCAATTATTTTCTTCTTACATTTACTTATTTCCTAATACGTCATAATTAGACCCACGTAATTAGACGCTACATTTTTGGTATCAGAGCCAGGTCGAACCAAGGTCGGACCGTGGCATGGGTCTACTTTTCTATTTATTATATTATATTATATTATTATTACCATTATCTTTTTACTTTTGTTTTTCTCCGTTTTACATTTCAAACCAAATTGGGCACATAGGATTGCTTGTTATAGTCATGAATTCTGCATGCTATTTTGTTGGATATTGGGCCTGGGCAACTCAGTGTTTGATTGATGGTGTGCAGATTTATGGAGGCTAACGAGCATGGGATGAACAATGCACTTGCTGATGCTCTCAACTTGATGGCTGCAGCCATGCGAGAGCAGACAGAGGCTCTACGTCAATTGAGAGGCAACACGGGCGGACCTAATCTCGGAGCAACATCAACCATTGACCCCCGATATGTAGGGCTTTCTGAATTTCGAAAGAACAACCCACCACCATTTCGAGGCAGTTCTGATCCTGTTGAAGCAGCGGAGTGGTTACAAAAGTTAGAGAAGATTTTTCGAGTCATGCGATGTGCTGATCCTCAAAAAGTTGACTTTGCCACCTATGTGTTGGAGTCTGAGGCAGAGCATTGGTGGAATGGTACTAGAGATGGTCTGTTGATGCATGGAGATCCAATTACTTGGGATAGGTTCAAGGAGATATTTCTGGAGAAGTACTTTCCCCACAATGTTCGTATCCAGAAGGAGAAAGAGTTCATTGATCTTCGCCAAGGGGACATGTCCGTTGCTGAGTATGTTACTAAGTTTGAGGCCTTGTCAAGGTACTCCCATTATTTGAGGAATAATCCGCAAGATGAATGGAAGGAAATTAAATTTGAGCAGGGGTTGAAGCCTGATATACAAAGCTTTGTTGGAATTTTAGAGATTCGCGATTACCCCACTCTAGTGAATAAGTGTAGGGTGGCTGAACAGAAGATGCAAGCACTGGAAACTAAGATCCCTAGGGAGAGGTTTAACTCTGGTGGAAACCACAAGAAGGACAACAAGTTTCAGAAACACTTGCGATTTGCGCCTGCAATTTCCAAGGACAAGCAACTACAAGGAGCTTCGGCCAGTAAGAGTAAGGGATGCGGGAAGTGTGGCTTCAATCATGGGGATGAAGCGTGCCCAGCGGCACGAACCACTTGTCATAAATGTGGAAAGCTAGGACACTTTGCTAGATGTTGTAGGAGTGGGGAGCAGACCCGTCCAAGACCGCAAAGCCAAGGGAGAGTCTTCACAGTCCAAGGAGAAGAGGTGAAGGAGTCAGATGGTTTGATCCAAGGTATGGGTTTTATTGAAAATAAGAAAATTAACATATTGTTTGATTCAGGTGCGACGCATTCTTTTATATCATTGTCTTGTGTGAAAACCTTAGGGTTGTCTGTTTCTCGTTTACCTTTTGATTTGCGTGTCACTACTCCTGCTGAAAAGAATCTTGTTACCTTCTTTGCTTGTAAGGGTTGTACTCTTGTCTATCAAAATCTACCTTATACTGTTGACTTGATTTGTTTGCCTATGTCTGGATTAGATGTTATCCTCTGAATGAATTGGTTGTCATCGAATAATGCTATAATAAATTGTTCAGACAAAACTATTTCTATTGCATCTCAACCCAAGACTAATGAATCACCTATGTCTGAATGTTTTGTGTCCGCTACAGCGTGTCATAAGTACTTAGTCGACGAATCTCAGGGATACATGCTCTTATTTTCTGCTAAGGTAGAGGTTGATAATGATATGACCCTAATACCTATAGTTTGCGAATTTCCAGATGTGTTTCCTAATGATGTATCTTGTCTACCCCCAGATAGGGAATTAGAGTTTGGCATAGATTTAGTGCCTGGGAGTGGCCTAGTGTCGATGGCACGTTATAGAATGGCACCAGTAGAATTGGAGGAACTTAAGAAGCAACTAGAAGAGTTATTGGGAAAGGGATTCATTAGGCCTAGTGTGTAACCATGGGGAGCGCCAGTACTTTTAGTAAAGAAAAAGGATGGAAGCATGAGGTTGTGCGTAGACTATAGGAAGCTGAACCAAGTGACCATTAAGAATAAATATCCCTTACCTAGGATAGATGACCTTTTAGACCAGTTAAGGGGAGCTTCAGTGTTTTCAAAGATAGATTTGAGGTCGGGATACCACCAAATTAAAGTTAAGGGTGAGGACATTCCTAAGACAGCTTTTAGGACAAGATATGGGCACTATGAATATGTAGTAATGCCCTTTGGAGTTACTAATGCCCCTGCCATTTTCATGGACTATATGAACCAGATTTTTAGACCTTTCCTAGATAGGTTCGTTGTGGTGTTCATAGATGATATTCTAGTCTACTCAAGGAATTTGGAGGAGCACAGGGAACATCTGAGGGTAGTGTTGCAGATCTTGAGAGATAAGAAGTTGTATGCAAAACCTGAGAAATGTGAGTTTTGGCTTGAGGAGGTGAAGTTTTTAGGACATACAATCTCTAGTAAAGGGGTAGCAGTTGACTCCACTAAGGTAGATGTAGTTTTAGGTTGGGCTCAACCCAAATCAGTGACTGAAGTTAGAAGCTTCCTAGGATTAGCAGGGTACTATAGGAAGTTCATAGAGGGATTTTCTAGACTAGCTTTACCGCTTACTAAGTTGACCAGAAAAGGGAAGAATTTTGTGTGGGATCAAGAGTGCGAGGATAATTTCCAAGAGCTTAAGGGGAGGTTAGTTTCAGCACCTGTTCTAACTATACCAGACCCTTCCATTAATTTTGTTGTTTACTGTGATGCTTCTAAGAATGGCTTAGGGTGTGTTTTAATGCAAGAAGGGAAGGTGGTAGCTTATGCATCTAGACAACTTAGGCCACATGAAGCAAATTATCCTACACACGATCTTGAATTAGCAGCTGTGGTCTTTTCCCTAAAGATATGGAGGCATTATTTGTATGGGGCAAAGTTTGAAGTTTTTAGTAATCATAAGAGCCTTAGGTATTTGTTTGATCAAAAGGAATTAAATATGAGGCAAAGGAGATGGATGGAGTTTCTAAAGGATTATGATTTTGAGTTGAAATATCACCCAGGGAAGGCCAATGTGGTAGCTGATGCTTTGAGTAGAAAATCTTTACACGTGTCTTGGATGATGATACAGGAGGCCAACCTAATAGAGGAGTTTAGAGATATGAATCTAGATATGACCCTTAGTTCCTTAAGCTTGAAACTGAGCGTGTTACAAATTGATAGCACCCTGAGGGAACTTATTAAGAGGGAACAACTTTTAGACCAGGAGTTACAGTCTCGTGTGGACAAAGAGGACTATGCCTTGTCGGTCGATGGTTTATTGATGTTTAAGAATCGGATCATTGTTCCTAAGGAGGGGAGTTTGAGGGATAAAATTTTAGAGGAAGCTCACAAAGGTAAATTCACCATACACCTGGGGACTACTGTAACGCCCTAAAATTTAATCAAATTATTTCGAAGTTGGATTGCCGTAGGATGATTGTAAGAATTGAAATTATGGGCGTAGTAGCTATGTTGAAAACGAGTTAGATGATAATCACGTGTTGTGGGCTAGTTAAAAATAGCATTGGGCTCCCTTCCTATGTGGATAAAGTCCCAAATAATTTAGCCCATTATGTTTCTCACTTATTATAAGTGGAGAGGATTAATTTAGGGTTGAGAGAGAGAGGAATTTCGGATTAGAGGAGCCACCAAAGAGAGAGAAAAGAAGAGAGAAAACAATTCCCGTTTTTCTCAAACCTGTCACCGTAAAATTGCGATTCCGGTTTCGTTAAACGTTGGATCGTCTTCGTTTTTGGGCAGCAGGTTCGTAAGATATAGTTCTACACTTTCACCGTTCGGATCTTCGAAACAAGTTCTGAGGAGAGAGATATTGGCTTCGCACTGAAGCTGCAGTTTGGGGGAGTCGCCGTATTCGGAGATCGAGGAACGAGGCTAGGAGGGAGTTTGCGCCACCATAGTTGAGGTAAGGGTGGGCTTAACCTTGATAATGGGTTGATGATAATTATGTGTGGGTAGTCTAGGGTTTTGTTGAATTGTTCGTGTCGTTGCATATCGTGTTTTCGTTGAGATTGGTGCTTTGATGATTATTGCACGTTATTGTGATTTGTTTCGTTATTTGTTGTTGCGTGATTGTTGTATCACGATGATGGTGTTGTTATTGTTCGTGTTTTTGTTGTTGCTGTGCGTGGTTGATTGTTGTTGTCGCGTTGTCGAATTGTCGTTTTTGTTGTGGTGGTTGCGGTGTCGTTGCCGTTAGGGTTTGGTGTTTGGCAATTTAGCGATTCTGGACACAGGTTCGGTTTTTCTAAAATTGGCGCTGTTTGGTAGATCCAAAAATTATGAGGTTGATTGTTTTTGAAAATAGACTTAACGCCGGTCGTTTTGGCACTGGTTTCGTCAAATTCGGAGTTGTATAGCTCGAGTTATAGGTGATACAAGTTAGGTTAAAATTCTGGAAACGATTTGGGTATAGATTCGGTATTTCGGTGACTGGGAACGTTGTATTGACCGAAAAATTATGTGGTTTATTTTTCTGGAAAATAGACTTAATGCTTGTTAATTTGGCACTGGTTTGGTTGCGTTTAGAGTTGTGTAGCTCGAGATATGAATTCCACAAGTTAGAGTAAGATTCTGGAAACAATCTGGACACAGGGTCAGTGTTTTGGTTACCACGTTTTCAAAAGAACTCCTTTTCGAACGAATCCAATTTCTTTGAAAACTAGACAAAATTTGCCCCAGTTTATGCACAAGTTTCATGCAGTTTGATTGAGTCTTGGTCACTTTGGAATTGCTTGAATTTGAAGGACAGAAACTGTCCTCTTTTGCAACTAGCCTGTGTGCTTTTCGAAAACTGTACCTATTGGACACTCTCCTTCAAAAACTAAACTTAGGGATGATAACCAGACCCATAGGGCTTTCCAACAAGTATTTATTTGTTGAAATCCGATGTCGTTTGCTATTTTAATTAATTCGCTGAAGTAGGTGCGATGTGCCTAGGCGCTGTGCGCCAGTCTTGTGCGTGGTGTGCGTGCGTTATGTCCGCGTTGTGGAGCCGTCTGGTGTTAATATTTCAGGTGCGGTGCTGGTATGCTCAGGAGAGTTTAGTGGTAGCTGTGATGCTACAACTTGGTGCTATTTTTGGTGAAATCATTTGTTTTGATTCTGGTGATATAGTATTTATTTTAAATACTTGTTATGGTGAGTTGGTGCATAATCATGGTGTCGCATTGTCATATGCATGTTTTGGTGATATAGGCTCTGCCTCTGGTGTTTATTGGTGATATGCCCGTCGTGGCTCATTTTGGTGATCGGTACCGCATGCATATGCCCACTGGAGGGGTTGCATATCATCCCATTGTCTATGAATGTTATAATTTTGGTGGTTCACTGTCAAATGGATTTTTCCTTTGGTATCTGGTGCTGTGATATGGTGTAATTGTATTGTGTTGCTGTAGTTACCTGATGCTAGCATATTTTTATCATCTGCTTATTATCTCTGTTAGACTCACCCCTTCTGCTTGGAATGTTGCTCTCATGCGGCAACGCTGCAGGTGATCGCTAGTGCTCGTGGAGGAATTGCTAGGTTTTGCTTCCTCTCTCGTTTGGGTCTGTGTCAGCTCTGATATGTAGCACCGGGGAGTCGTTAGTTATCGTTTTGAACTATTATTTTAGTTATTGGAAATTGTTTTAATTTATTTTGGAGATGTCTTTAATTGTTAATTCTGGAGATGTTTAAACTGGTTAATATTTCCGCTGCTTGGTGATTTCTTTTATATAAATTATTTTGGAGATTTTCCTTTTTTAAAAATGGTGAAAAAATGTAGCGCCCTTCGAGGTGACTCTGATAATTGTCTATTTAATTGTAATAGTAAAAGGGGGGTGTTACAACTACTAAGATGTATCAGGATTTGAAGAGGATGTACTGGTGGCCAGGAATGAAAAAGGATGTAGCTAGCTTTGTGTCTAAGTGTCTGGTATGCCAGAAAGTTAAGATTGAGCACCAAAAGCCATCAGGATTGTTGCAGCCCCTAGAAATTCTTGAGTGGACATGGGAGAAGATATCTATGGATTTTGTGATGGGTTTGCCTAGAACACGCTTAGGATTTGATGCCATTTGGGTAATAGTTGACCGGTTGACCAAATGAGCCCATTTCCTACCGATTAGGGCAACCTATAGTTTGGATAAACTAGCTGACCTCTACATTAAAGAGATAGTAAGGCTGCATGGCATACCCACATCCATAGTGTCAGATAGGGACCCCAAGTTTACTTCTAGATTTTGGAGAGCTTTTCAGGGAGCTTTTGGCTCTAAACTAAGTTTTAGCACAGCATACCATCCTCAGACTGATGGGCAATCAGAGAGAACAATCCAAACCCTTGAGGATATGCTCAGGGCGTGTGTTCTAGATGAAGGTGGGAGTTGGGATAAGTATCTACCACTAGTGGAGTTTTCTTATAACAACAGTTATCACTCTAGCATAGGGATGGCACCATATGAGGCTCTGTATGGGAGGAAGTGTAGATCTCCCTTGTGTTGGTGTGAAGTAGGAGAGAAGTCCTTGCTAGGACCCGATCTAGTACTAGAGACCACTAATAGGATCCAAATGATTAGGGAGAGGATGCGTACAACGCAAAGTAGGCAAAAGAGTTATGCTGACAAGAGGAGAAAACCTTTGGAATTTCAGGAAGGGGAACATGTATTCTTGAGAGTCACTCCTAAGATTGGGGTGGGGAGGTCAATGAAAGTCAAAAAGTTAAATCCACATTTCATGGGTCCTTTCGAGATTCTTAAGAAAGTCGGGTCTGTTGCTTATTAATTGGCCCTTCCGCCGCAATTGTCTAACCTTCACAATGTATTTCATGTTTCTCAACTTCGAAAATATGTGCCAGAAAATTCTCATGTGATAACTCCTGAATCAGTGCAATTGAAAGATAATCTTATTTTTAAGCCTAAACCTAGTCAAATCATTGACAAGAGCACCAGAACTCTGAGGAATAAGGTAATCTCTTTGGTAAAAGTGGTTTGGGAAGGATTGACCCCAGAGGAGGCTACTTGGGAACTAGAGGAAGAAATCTTGCGTTAGTATCCAGACATTATCACGGCAGGTACATATGCCTTTTGTGATTACGCTAGTCGTGTAGTATTAACTTACTCTTATTGCAATCTTGGTGTAAATTTCGGGGACGAAATTTCTTTGAGGAGGGGAGAAATGTAACATCGGGAATTTTAGAACAAGATCAATTAGAATTTGAAGAAATTCATTTGGTAAATTATTTAATTACCATAGGAGATTTCCTCATAGTTTTATTAATTACGGTTTGTTAAAAGAGTGATATTTATTGTTTGTTTATTTAGTGGGCATATAAATAATTAACTGAGATCCATAAAATAATATTGTAAGGCATAGGGAAAGAAATGCCATTAGCTTTACTTTTTACACTTACGGATCCAAATAGAGAATGCCACTAGGGGGGCCCAACATAAAAGCCTATGATTTAAAAGTGTTGAAAACCTAAACCTAGGAGTAAGGGATCAATGTTGCTTTTGAGGAAGCAAGGAAAGAGTATTGACGGCTGCACTAGTTGATTGAGGAAACGTAGAAAAGAAAGAAAAGCAGCTTGTAGCAGTAGGCTTAATTGGTCTAAAAGGTGAGTAATCACACCGCTTAAACTCTTCCATGGTACATAATTTTGTGAAATTGGATTCTTATTGGAAATTTTTGTATAATAATTTTTGTGTTGGTATCTATTTTGATAAAAGCCTAACTCTATTAAATTAAGTATTTTAGGGGATACGATTTTTAAGACCATAACAAAAGAAACGATTATCTGATGATTTCCAAGTAACTTGTTATAGACTTATAGATTTTCGAAAGTTTCAACGTGTTAACATTCACCAGTTTTTGTAATGCTTGGAACCATCCTTTTGTTATAATGTCTTTAGCCCTCTTTTTGTTAAGCCTCCATAATCTAGCAATTAGAAAGTCTGTTATCTAAATTTTAAGGCTGTGAGTGAACTATCAAATTTGTAACGCTGGAAGATTTTTATTGTGCCTAATGTTGAATTTAACTGTGTTTGAACTTCCTAGAGTGTCCTAATTGTTCATTTTGTTTTCTTGCTGCTTGTGTTTGAGATGAGCTTCAAGCTCCATACGGATGGGTCTTATACCCCACATTAGACGAGCCGGTGCTCCATACGAACGAGTCTTGAACCCCAAACGAGACGAGTTTCGAGCTCCATATGGATGGGTCTTATACCCCACATTAGACGAGCTGGTGCTCCATACAGATCTTTATTGTCCTTGATTTTAATCCATTAATGTCTGTAGAACAAATGTGTGAGATTGACTTGTTGAATTATTTTTACTATTATAGTTCAGAAGTACTATTGAATTTTAGCAGGTGGTCTTTGGTTTGATATTTTAAGTTATTACTTTATTGTGAACGAGTTATTCAACTATTCGTTATTTTTAGAGATTATTTTTGAAGAACGCGGGTACCATGGTCGATTTTTCCGGTTACCGCACCGGTTGAGAACAGTACTCCTTTTATAACTGTGTGTATTATTTCTCTGGGATTTCGTATCTCATTAGAGTATTGTTTTCAGAGACTGAGACCGAAGCTGCTGATGACGTTGGGACTTGAAGATTCGGCATCGTTAAGAGAGGAGTTCTATTAGCTTGGGTTAGTTGTTCGCGGACAAGTAGATTTCATGACTAAGTCATGCCTTATTTTATTTTAGTTGGGGATTAGTTACTAAATGCCCGATTTGAAGCTTTTCGTTACTTATGGATTTACTATTAGACGATTTTATTTGAGGATTTTATCAAGTAATACTTTATTTTTGGGACAAATTAATTTATATATTGTCAATTATTTTCTTCTTACATTTACTTATTTCCTAGTACGTCATAATTAGACCCACATAATTAGACGCTACATTTTTTATTTTCAATCTTAAAACAACGAGATTACGAAAAGAAAGTATGATTTATTTTTTCTCAAGATTTTTGGCATCTAAGATTTTACCATAAATTAAGTTGCAGAAAAATACAATGTTACAGGGACCACAAGTTGAAGAAAAATATATTAAAGAGACTAAAATTAAAAACTTTTTTTGTAGGGACTACAAATATATTTAGTGCCGTAGATAATAATTTTTTTGAATATATGTAGTAAAATTTCTACTAAGTTAATGTTTTTTTTACAAAACTAAATTAATGTTGTTTGTCGTATAGCTTTTTTTTTGGGTTACAAAAGCTGAAAAAAAGGAACCAAAAGTAAAAAAAAAAGGCTTATTGCCTTAAAAAATGGATGCTTCAAGCATCAACATTAAGAAAGGTAACTAAATGTCTAGGAGGAGAGGACAAGTAGACTAGGCCATCGTTGCAATAGGAGCCCATTTTTGTCGAAAAGTCCGCATAAGTATTACCTTCTCTTAGGGTATGAATAACCCGACGATCTCATTCTTTATTAATGTATTTGCGAATACTTTCAATCTCATTTCAATATATGTGAAATCTAGCATTTCCTACCTCATTTCAATCCCATTCCCAAAGTTAATTTCAATCTCATTTCCATATATGTACGACATGCAGAGTGTATGAATAATTAACTAACTTTGGGAAACCTATGTCCCAACACATAGAAATACCAATAAAATACATCAAGTCATTTTATGTTTTCTATAATATATAAGTATAATTTCCAGAGTGATTTCTATTACTGCAAAGCAGCAAAAGCAAGACATAAAAGGTCTAGAAAAAAGTTAGCCTAGTTGGGTAACCGACCTAAGGTTATGTCAATGCTGTCCTAACCTAAATTCAGGCTACTACTAGGGGTAGTCTTGTTTGTCCATTTTTGCAACAGACGAGATTGGTTCAACCCGAAACCATTGGAGTCAACACATACGCACCCATAAGTTTTTTTTGTTTTTTGTAAATTCAATTTACAAGATCTCTAGTAATCTTTAATTAAAAAGAAAACAATCATACAAGACCTTGTAATTAATGATAGAATCAGATCTGTTAGTTTTAATATAACAGTTATGTACTTGAACCTCTTATGATGTACCTTTGGGTATGTCAATTCTGGTCGGACGAGGCATTCCCTTTTGAACCTCTTACTGGTTGATGATGTTGCCAATGGGTGTGTAACTTTTATAAGATTGATGATTGGTTTGCTGCTCTGATGATGGGAGATGCCTTTTCATTGCTTGGAAATAGGCGTAATCATGTCATTTATAGCCAAGGAGAGGAAAGGTGGAGGTGATGGGACACTTTTTTGATGGCGTTTACAAGGGAAAAAGTGTAGGTTTTGATCAAGAGGCCAAATTTAGGGGTATAAATATGGGTTGATAACACCACCAGAGTTGGTGGATTGGTTCCTTTGCTTTTGACCGATATTAAGGAGATTCTGCAAGATCACTCAGAGACTGCTAGCCGGTCGGCGATGCTACTTCATCATTTAAGGTACTTTCTTCTAACTCCCTTCCTCTTTTTTCTGTTCTAAAAATCCAATATCTATTTGAAACTAAATACATATTTAAAACTTTCATTTTGATAAAAGCATATTAGATATTAAATTTATAATATGTAATTTTTTAATGTGATTTATAAAATAACTATTGAATTTTTTTGGTTAGAATAATAAGTATTGAATTGATAAATATTACCTAATATTTAATTTTATCAAACATTTAAATTTAAATAACCAAAATTGAAATTCTCCATTTATTTAACCCAAGGTCAAACCAACACAGGATCGGGGGTTAGCCTACCCTATTGGCCTATCCAATCCAACAATGAACATATCCACCTGACAACTTGCTAACAGATTGAACCTGACCGCAATAGTGTCCCAGATTCGTTGGTTCTTGCTAGTTGCTATAGACCAATCACTCTTGATGACGTGTTGCTTTTGTCCAGAAAAGAATTAATTTTTTTACAAAAGAATCAATTTTATTGGAACGTCCAATGTAATTTATGGACTACGGAATATGATTCCCCAAGGTTAACGGCGGGAATAGGTCGGAACACATTATGGTCTAGTCCGGGTAAAATTCAGGCGAAGAAACCAACGTAATATGGTACAAGTGGTAGATATTTGTGTCCATTAATCATTTGGTGTCGATTCCTGGCTGGTGTGTATGGAAAAACATTTGTTGGGAGAGGTCAACCCCTTAAATGAATTTTCGATACCTCGAAGGATTAGTCTCCACAGCAGGATTGTCCCAACACTCAACGAGAAGCGAACTCCAAAATAAGGCCCTTTATACTTCAATGATAATATTTTGTTAAATTATTTTATTTTTATTTAAAACTAATCATTCAATCATTTTGTGATGCGAAATCATTCATCAAACTATTGAAACCAATTTTACGTAACATTTCTTTTTCAATCGATAATAAAGCTAATCGATTAGTCTTTGTTGAGACATTGTTGGTCTTAGGTAAGATTTTATTAATTTTAGCTGTGAAAAACTTATTTCCGCCGAAGTAATTGTTATCGAATTTGTTAGTATGATTCTATAAATAACAAAGGCTTTTAGAAAAGAATCAAGTCTTATTATATAATTAAGTATGTCAACCAGAGTATCATTTTCAACTCGTATTATTTTTCTCAAAATTGTCAATTCTAAATCACATTGATGGAGAATTAATAATTGAAAAGTTAAAACTTAGATTGAAAAACTAATAGGCTAAAATTAATAACTAACGGAAATAATGAAAATGGAAATAAAGACCATTGATTGAAGCCATTTATAGAAAAGTTATAATTAAAGAAATCTAGAATTAAATGGAGAAGAAATCATTCATTTATTGAGAGAGTGGAAAATAAATAGGGATTTTCAATAACAAATTGAGTCCAAGAGAAATTAGAGAATCACAAAGTAATAGTGTGGGATTTTTATAATAAAAGTAATAGTACCATTTTTTAAAAGGAAAGACAGAAAATGAAAAATGGAGCCCAAAGCGATTGAACCTTGAACCAAACCAATTGAACTACAATACAGTAACACAATTACTTGTTAGTATTAAGGATTATGTAGACCGAAACCGAGGCCTCTTTTCTTTGATAAATTTTTTTATTTTTTTGAAGCCCCAAGCCCTTACTTGGGCCGCTTCGGCCTTGGGCCGGCCGTGTTCCACAGTCGCCGTGGAGGATACCTTGGTTTACCAAAAAAAATTCAGGCTAAGTAAGACTTTTTTTTAATAAATAAATCAGACAAAGATTTTTTCAAAAGTCTATTTATTAGTTAAAGTCAAATTACAAGTTATTGAAAAAGTTTTTTAGAATATTAAGTCGGCCTATTTAAGCAAATATAAATTATATTATTATTATATAAAATTTTGTACCTTGTGCTAGCTCATAAAATTGCTAATAGTTTCGGTTAACGTAAACATATTCACGTGAATAAACTTTTGACATATTTAAAGTTATTATTATAAAACAAAATTTGAATGAAATGTTATAAAAAAATAGAACTTAATCTCACGGACTTATTAGCTTCTTAGTTTTTTTAATAAGATATTAGCTTCTTAGTAGGACTATATTGAACGATAAAACTCTCTTTCAATAGTTTTAACATTGTTGTATTCAAAAGACTGAATTTGAACTCAGCTCATTGATTAAGTTCCCGAACTCTCTCATCCAAATAATTTTGTGCAGGGTTATTTGACTGTTAGATTTAAAGTTGGTAAGCTTTTATTTTTAGAATATAATTTATATACATCGTATAATGAATTTTGATTGGTTGACACAGAGTAACTATAAATACTAGTTAATTAAACTTGATGTTTTTTAGATATTTTTTGAAAAGAAAAAAGATAAACATATCAAATGTGCAATTTTATGTCAAAAAAATAAAATAAATTGAAAGTGTTGAATTCAGATTTTTGGAGCTAGTTACGACTTACGTCAGCATTGGAATCCTTTATTGTGAAGAAAGGGAACGGGGTCCACTTTCACAAATACAGTTTTTTTTGTTGTAATTGTTATAATTCAATTCAGAGAAAAAGAAAAGAGAAATGGCGTCTTGGAATTCATTTCCGCTGGAAGTAACCTATGAAGTTCTTGGTTGGTTCGCTTTTATCGCATGGTCTATCAGTTTCTACCCTCAAGTCATCTTGAATTTTCGCAGGAAAAGGTTCCTCTTACTCTCTTCTTCTTTTACCCCTCTCTTCTTTATTGCGTTTGGCCCTTAATTTCTTTTTTCTTATTTTTTGTTGATTTTAGTGTGGTTGGGCTTAACTTCGATTTCGTGCTGTTGAATCTGACCAAGCATAGTTCCTATCTCATATACAATGCTTCTCTCTACTTCAGCTCTGCTATTCAGAAGCAATACTTCCAAAAATACGGTGATGACCAGGTTTGTTCTCTAACTATATAAACTTTATCTGCTATTCATCAAATGTTGAATACCTTCAAAAACCTTTTCTTTCTATAATATGCTATGATAATCTTACCATACCATAATGAAATTGGACACCACCTAGAAACAAAATTAGAAACAATTTGTAGTTAAAGTGTTTCATGTATATTAAGATTTTTTTGTAGTTTTTGTCATTTGTTATTTAATAGTGATTGGGTTATGCGGTTACCGGTTGGGTCGATTAGTGACTTGCTGAACCGGTTTCTGGACGAGGTCGAGGACTGTTTTGAGTTTAATAACCATGCATGTAATTTATAGATGGAATTATTGTGGTCTCCTTCTCATATTTTTTTTTCTTCCTAATTCTGTCGACCGTTCTTATCTACGAAGCACCGACATAGATACGAATACCAGACACGATACATACACGGACACAGACATGCAGACACCGGTTTTGATTTGAAAAATACAATTGAAGTGTCCGATGTCCAACACGATATATGCCGGACACGTCTTCAATCGGAAGTGTCGTGCTACGGAGATTGTTATGTACACAGAACTATTTAGAAGTGAAATAAATGCTTAAATAAGATTGTAGTTGGAACAATAATCCTAGAATCTGATCTGTTTAGGATTAGTTTAATAGGTTCTTTCAATTATGAGTATTTAATTAACAATCTTGTAGATATAATTTTATTATCTATTTCAGATGATACCGGTGGCAGCAAATGATGTTGCTTTCTCAATTCATGCTGTTCTGCTAACAACTGTTACATTGTTCCAGATTGCAATCTATGAAGTAAGAAAGATATTTCTTCTCATTCAGAATATTATTCATTTTCTTTGTTGTTTTATGGCTGAATTCTTCATGTTGCTTAACTTTGTAATTATTTCATTGTAGCGTGGAAGTCAGAAAGTGTCCAAAATTTCCGTTGGAATTGTCTTTGTTGTTTGGTTGACTGCTGCAATTTGTTTCTTCATTGCTTTGTCTAATCATTCCTGGCTTTGGCTTCTCTCCATCTTCAAGTAAGTTGTTGTCTCTGCTAGTGTGGTTAATTGCATCTGTTTCATTCTTTTTGACTTTCAGTTAACTACTTTTTAATATAGAAAATATAGAATCGTTGCTCATTGAATCTTAGTGCAAAGCTTATCTTCTGCATTTTGAACTGCTGCAGACCTACCCTTGTTCTTATGCTGCTGTCTGTATTCTGGACAATCAGAAAAGATTAAGTTGCCTGAGCTGTGGATTTGATTGAGTTTTCTTCTAACTTCTTGTTTAAATTGATCATGTTTCAGCTCAATTCAAGTGCTTATGACTACCATAAAGTACATTCCTCAGGTTAGGATTTCTTTAAAACTTCATTTTGTTCTTTTTTCTTCTAGTAGAAATGCTCTTTACAGTTGACACTGTTCTAGTGGCATAAAATTTGTTTGATACATAAACTTTGTCCCCTCAAAAAGAGACTGTTTTTGAAATGCCAACTATAATACTAGCCTAGTTCTCTCTAAACTTAAGTCGATTATTATGAAATATTTTTTCTTTATGTCCTGTTGGTGAAGCAGCCTTGATTGTTGCTTTTCCTTAAGTTAATATTAATACTAAATTAAAGAGAACTGTGCATCATTATTTCTAAATTGTGAAGAGATCATGGTTATTTCACAGCTTCTAGCTCTCCATCTTACCATTTGTGTTGTGATTTTAGGCAAGCATGAACTTTCTAAGAAAAAGTACTGATGGCTTCAGCATCGGTAACATTCTACTTGATTTTTCTGGAGGAATAGCAAATTATGGACAGATGGTTGTGCAGTCTGTAGATCAAGGTTTGTCCGACTCATCTCTGCTGTTGATATAGGTCTTGCCATTTGTTTCTATATTGTCACTGACATATTTCAAATCCCAAAATTCCAGATTCATGGGTCAACTTCTATGGGAATATAGGAAAAGTGTTGCTCTCTCTGGTATGGAAAATTCTCTTGAAGAGTATTTTGCTTCATTCTTAAGATATACTCCCTTTAGTCCTATTTATAAGAAAAAATTACAGTTTTGAACAACTGATGTATCTGGTCTAATATAAGACCAGATACAACATTTATTCAATGAACCTAAAACTCCAAATTTGTCTTATTAATAGAACCAGAGGAATAGTCTTTTCTCACTTTTCCGTTGCATTTATTTTGCTTGAAGTTATGGTTGTTGTACTGATTCTGGTTTTATGTTGATATCATCATTGTAATCTTAGAATTATGCTACTTTATTTTGGTTGAGAAAATTTGTCTGGTTTTCATGTTTACTTTCTAGTTTTAGTTGTAGTTACAAATCGCTACTTTGTTTTCGTTTTCAAAGTTTTGTCTAGGAAAAGGGTCTATAGCTTTTTATTTTTGTCAGTGGTCGTTTACAAAACTTCGAAAACAGGAAACAAAGTGAAAACAATGCCGCACTTTTGTCATTAAACTTAAAGCAAAAAATTAAAAATGAAAGCGAAACAGGTCCGTAGGTTTCTATTTCTGTTTTAGTATAGTTTAGTGAAAAGCACTTTTGTCATTCCTTAGTTTTCATAGATTAGTATAGTTTTTGTGTATTACAGATTATGTTTGCACGCTTGGCGGCCATTGCTGCTTGACGCTTTTGTGACACTTTCTTTTTATGGAATATACAACTGCAGGTATCTGTATTCTTTGACATTATTTTCATTGTTCAACATTACATTCTCTATCCTGCTAAAAAATCATCCAAATTGGTGACTGCGGAGCATGAAGAACAAATCCGAGAGCACCTGGTGAGGCCTTCTGATGAGTCTCCACCTGAGAATGTGTGAGAGACATGGTTTGGTTCATAATGCATATTCTAAACCAAACAGGAAAGCTCAAATCAGAGAGCTGCTGTAAGCCATTATTTAAGCTGAGAATGTATATCAAACTTCCCATTGATTGATGTTAATATCAAAACTTGCCAAAAAATATTAATATCAAATCTAAACTAGGATGCTTCTTTTATTCCATACACCCGGAGCATCATTTTTTAGCTTGGAGCTTCAACAAGTTTTCTTGTATATATTTTAAGAATTCTAGCTTCACATTTGGCAATTTATCATAAATTTCTGTCTGATAGTGACAAGATTATTGACAAGTTATTGAATTCCTTCTAGGTTGTAGGAGAGGGAATAGGCTACTTATCCCCTAATGAGGCTATAAATATAATGCTGTTTTGAAATTTTCCCACAATATTCCTTTGCTATTTTGGCCGTTTAACTAGAATTTGCCTCTAGTGTATGGTTGATAGGACATTAAAATATTAAATATATATAGTGGGCGGTTACTGTCTTGTGGGAGGTTACTGTTTTGTATTGTAATAACTGTCAGGGGCTGTCTTGTGTTGTACATATTGTATTGTTCAGTCATTAGGATTAGGAAGTTAGTATTTGGAAGTTATTTCCCTTGGGAGGCCTTGAGGACCTCGAATTGCTCAAGAACTTGGGAGAGATTAGGCCTCTCGAAGAGCCTATTATCATATTAATCTGTCCATGGATTCTGGTTCCTATAAATGGTGCATGCTCTACTACTGAACTTAGACCTTTTATTTAAGGGTATCTTTGGATGGAGGGTTTTGTAGGGGAGGAGAGGACTTATTTTTAATTCAAAGTTGAGGAAGTTATAAAAATTTTCTTAACATAAATCAAATGTGCTTAAAAATGCTATATTATTATCTATTAAGTTATTCTTCCCCTTTTTAAAATATCAAATATATATATATAAAAATATATACAAAGCCTTTCAAAGTCCTCCTTTCTAAAACTCTCGCGTATTTCCCTCCCAAACGGACACTAAGAGTATGTTTGGTACAAGTGAAATAATTGAGAGAGAGGATGCAAAAAGATAGAAAGGAGAGAATTCCCACTTCAATCGCTTGGGTCGCACACCTTTTCACAATCTTCCCACTCTTCGCTAGAGCTGACATCACACGCTACCCAGTCTGCATAAGGTCGGCCCACAACGAGCTTGGGCTTTTGCAGGCAGAGCCAAAAAGCCCATGTTTAAAATTGGGCTCGACCTGTGCAGCCCAAACCAGATACATAGAAAGACTGTCTAATATAATCCTTGTGATAAAAAAGAATGGCCTGGTTCGGGTTTGTATCGACTATAGAGATCTGAACTTAGCCCCTCCGAAAAATGAATATAGTATGCCGGTGACCGATATGCTTGTCGATGCCGCGACTAACAATGCCATCTAGACTTTTATGGATGACTATTCTGGTTACAACCAAATATACGTTGCCGAGGCTGACACCCATAAGATTGCCTTTAGGTGCCCCGATGCCTTAGGTAGATATGAGAGGCTGGTAATGCCATTCGGCCTCAAAAATGTAGGAGCCACGTACCAAAGGGCCATGAATACTATTTTCAGACCTCATTGGTAAAAGCATGGAAGTGTATCTACAAAGGCTGCAGGACGAGGGATGAGAGAGAAGAGGAAAAGGACTAGGGTGCTGAGGCAGGCCACTAGACAAAGTTATAAAAGGTAATTGCTTAAGAAATGAACCCAAGAAAGGCCCTAGGGGAGAATCACAAGATAACTCCCCGAGGATGGGATAAGCCCGAGGGGTAATGAGCGAGGCCGAAGGAGAGTAAAGTCTCAACCTATATATAGAGTGCCACAACCAGGGTGGCTCGCGTGCCTAAGTTCATAATTCTTGTTCGAGGACAAAGGTCAGCCGAAGAACTAAATGGCCAAGGTAAGGCAGAATTGCTTGGAAGACAAGAAAGAGGGAGCACGCGAATAGAACGTGGGACTAGTGGAAGATTAAGCGAACGAGAGAGGCCTTGAAAAGCGAAGCAAGGGAGTTTTACCCCATTAACTGTGCTAGTGGGATCATGGGTAGTTACTCCGCCTCTTTAGGGCATAGGAGAAATGATAGGCGTTGATCTTTGATTGATCCAACGGTAGGCAAGTGTTGTCTCGAATAGTGACCGACGAGGGCCTATGTATATAAATAGGAAAAGGATTATTGTAAAAGGACACACATCACTACAAGAACTCTATTTTTTTATCGGTTTATCTTCTTTTATCGCACTTTGCTTTTATCTTTATCTTTATGCATTAGGCCAGTAGAATAATCTAACCCTCGCGTCCCATTCGCTCAGCCTGACCCTTTCTAGAGGAGTCACACAGTCGAGGAGCAAAGTTTCCTCCTCGGCGCAATTACTTGAAGAACAGAGAAATCAAAGACTGTCCAATCCTCTGACCGATCCTATGGCTACGACCTAAGAGTTTGACAACAAAAAACGTAAGGTGAGAAAGGATATAATTGGGTTTTTAAATCCATATAAATTCATTAGTATAAAACTCCAACAAAATTAACGTGGTTTCAAACTTATTCGACTTTGTACAACATGACTTCACGAGTGTTAATGAAAATCATTTTTTTTCTTTGGGTTTTTTTTCTTTTCAAAAACTGATTTCCAACCTTATATCTCCCTTTTTTTTCTTTTTTTATTCCCCTTGAATCACAAAGCAAGACAAGTGGAACAACATTTCTTCGGTTTACCCATGCATGGTTTCTTCTTTCTTTCTTTTTTTCAAATGTTCGTGATATTTTTCTACTAAGCATATTTCCTTACCCTCCAATTCTTTTTGACAATTCTCAGTGGAATGAGTAAATTCCATGAGTTAAAGCATGATTGGTATCCAATTTTCCTGCAAAAACAAATATTCAGCTTTCCTTTATTCAATAAACATAAAATGGATGAAGACTCAATGATTTTCAAGCGTCTTTTTATTTTTAATATAAATCATGCTTAAAGAAACTAGAATGGAAAGAGATATTTTAAAACCTTGCATAGATGAAGCTTGCATACATGAAGTCAAATATAAGTCACTTGAAAGGGGGCGGAGGTTTGAATTGTAACACATTTTAAAACATTTTCTTAGACTCAAATTCTTTCATAAGCTTGTTTGGTTTTTTTACTTAAAAGATGACATTGTAAATTGTGTATTGTTTAGAAGATATAGTTTGGTTCTTAAAGAACTTGTTTAAAGTTGTTTTGTTCAAAAAGCAGTTAGTGAGAAAAAAGTAAAGAAAGCTTGTAAAGAACACACCGAGATTTAGAGTGGTTCACCCAAGTCGCCAAGAGCTACATCCACTCCTCACACCCAGTGAGATTTCCCACTATTTCTCAAATAGTTTTACAAGCCAACCAATGGCTAATCCCTGATAGTATTCTTACACAGCTCTATCAACCGTCCCACTAGTTTTTTCCAAGTCTAGCAACTTAACCTCTAAGATAAACTTTCTTAGCCCTCTTCCCTCACAATACAACAGCCTATGCTTATTGCTTAGAAGGTACACATATGAAAATATGTTTGGTTTTGAACTGAGATAAAAATAGCTTAAGAAAAATACTTTTGACTATTGACACCAAGCTATGAACACACTCAAAAAAGTCTTAGATATGTTGATTTGTTGTGAGTGTGTTTAGGAGGGAATGTAGACTTATGCAGAAGCTGCTGAGAAGCTTCTGACTTCTTGACCAATTTTGTTCAGTCTTCCTTGAAAAAGTTCTGAGGTCTCAATGATGTATTTATAAGCCATTTGCCTTAAAAGAGCCGTTAGAGTGCTTTAACAAAGAGAAATAGATCCGTTGTTCCTTCAGCGCCTAGACGGGTACACCGCAGCAGGCTCTGTACACCGCTGTAGGTGAGTGTTGAGAGCTTCTGAGCTCGTCAACCCCTGAATTATGTTTGCAATGGCTTCTTTGACTTGAAACAATTCTTCTTAGCATTTTACCATTGCTGATTTGTCATATTGACCGTGGAGAGAAGAGTGACAATTTTCCTTCTTGCTTCAGAAGCCTGTACAGTAGCTTCTAAACACTGTCTTCTGACAATTTTCCTTTTCAAGCTAACACTTCATTCTTATGATTAGTTATGAGTAATACTCAAGTCATATGAGATCATTAATTCGTTCTTATTATTCCGTTCTTACTCTTAAATCACCCTCACTGTCAACTCAATTTTACATTATTGGTAACTGATCTGTACCTTTGAGTGCTTGACCGCTGTTTCACAGGTATCATACCTCGGTATGCTCTTTTGGTCGTACTCCGAGCTCCGCTTCAGGGGGCGGGTGTACCTGCGAAGACACTCCAACGTCCAAGTCAGAAGCGAACGAGCAGAGTATAAATCTGAATGAATAGTGTATACTTGACAACTGGCGCCATCAACGCTTTTATAGCGCTGGTGGGCGATCCTCGAGCATTGGATCTATGCGTACAGACCAATCAGGGCCGTTGATCCGGTTCTCTGCTCCTTTGCCCCTTTATTGCTGGGCCGGTCTAGGTAGAGTCGCTGGAATGGGCTTCGGCCCATTCCGGAACAGTTGCCCCCCAAGCCAAGGTCGTTCGTTGATCGGGTGTAGGCTTGAATCCTGATCGTACCGTTGTTCGCTCCTTTAAGACACGAGGTTGTTTGGTTGATCATTCGAAATAGTGATAGATCTTGCTCCGATTGTATGACACGTGGCAGCTTTCATGAAGCGACGTTTCACGTCCTTTCAAGGATCGTTAATGGTGCCTCGAAATTCGAAAAGGCGGCGCCTGGTTATGATGACGGTTCAGTTTTCAAGACGCGTGCAAGTAAAAGGTCACGACGTTTCGCTTGCTTGCTCCCTAAACCTTATAAATATGTTGCCCCCCTCTTCTCATTCTTCACTCTTTATCCTGAAGCTCTGAAAGCGGTCATACTTTTGCTCTCGAGACGAAAAACAGTTTACTGTTCTATTCTGGCCAGGTGCTCGCCCGTGAATGACTTCCAACTCAGGCGATCTCACTCGTCCGGTCGCTTGATTTTGCTCATCAAGGAGTATTCTACCTTGAGTCCGAACTTTTCTCCTACTCCAGGTATGCACTTTTTGCTAGTTTTTCTTTAGTTTGTTCGATTCTTCGTTGCGTAGAGCGAGGAGGGGGTGTCAGGCTCGGGGTCGACCTTGTCGCCCCCTTCTGCAAATCATCGTTTAGGGTGAGCTTGACTTCCCTCCTTGCAGGGTAAGGCAGTGGCGCGAACAAAGAAGACTGCGAGGATATCCGTCCGTCAATCAGGAAAGATGGCTGAGTGTGCTGCTCGCTATGGAGATACTAGTGCGAGCGGACTTCCATTCGAGACTTTCTCTTCCACCGATCTCTCTACTTCGTCATCGTCTGGTCGCTCGTCGAACACTGTCGACACCGTTCAATCTCTTCGAGTGAACCCTGCGCGAGGATATCCGGCCGTCAATCTGCAAAGATGGCTGAGTGTGCTGCTCGCTCTGGAGATACTAGTGCGAGCGGGCTTCCGTCCGAGACTTTCTCTTGCACCGATCTCTTTACTTCGTCATCGTCTAGTCACTTGTCGAACACTGTCGACACCGTTCAATCTCTTCGAGTGAACCCTGCGCCTCCTCCCGTTCCGACCAATGAGGTGCTGCCTGAAGAGCACGATTGGAGGGGTAGGCTTGATGATGACCGCTCTTGGATTTCTTCCGCTATAACCAACGAGCGTTCGGTGTTTCCACCAGGTGATGAGATGTTGCCGATTTTTACTAAGCTAATTGGTTATGGCGACCAGGAATGGCTAGCTGAGGGTGTGCCGGCTCACGAGCATGCTGCCATGATCCTGACCTCTCTAAAATTTATCATGTACACCAATGTTCTCTGAGATTTGAGGGTGCGACCTCCCTTCGCCTTCTTCTAGAGACGCGTCCTGAGAACCCTTGGGGTCGCCCCCTCACAACTTCACTTCAACGCTTGGGCACTTGTTAAATCCTTCGAGATAATAATGGCCGCTCTTGACCGGGAAGTGAATTGCCGTCTTTTCTTTTCCCTATTCGCTGTTAGTCGTACCGTGGAGATGAAGAGTGAACTTAGGCGATGGGAACAAGTTTCTTTGAAGGGGCGAAAGGGCACGATCAGACTCTTCAAACCTTTCTGCGAATCGGCCAAACCTTGGAGGCATGCTTTCCTCTGTGGACGCTGAAGGTCATATTACTTCGATGAAATTCCCTCTGGGTTGGTCGCACTCACTATGACCGCGACACCATCCACTATAGGCATCAGAGGAGGCTGAGCGATTACGATATTGAGAGCATCTTGATGCTAGAGACCCTGGTTACTTGCCTGCCCGAAGGGGTTATTCCTTGCAACAAATTCGCTTGTCTTAGGGCGTCTGAGCAAGCTGAAAATAAACTTGGTGTGCTTTTACTTCTTCTTTTGTTCATTAGCTTTGATCGTTTTTACTTCGTCTTGCCTCTAACCCTTTTTCTCTTTTCAGCTGAAATGTCGGGCATAGGCTTTGAAGCCCTTTTGGCCAAGACAAAGTCAAGGAAGCAGAAGAGGGTGACCTTTGCTTCTCCTTCTCAACCTCTCCACGCTGAGGGCGATCATAGACCTCCTGTTCGTGAACAGGGAATGAACTCCGCTTCTAAGAAGAGAGATCGGGCTCAGAATTCTGTGGACACTGTTGCGATTGACCTTGACCCTCCCCAAAAAGAAGAGAAATATCGAGGAGGCGTCCTTGGATTTCGACGATCTTAAGGATGTAGATTTTGAACGCCTTCGAGCAGACCCTCTACTGTTCGTTGCAAAAATTACCCAAGCAGCTTCTCAAAAGCTTGCTCGTTATAAACTTGAGGAAGCTAGCCGTCAAGCAGGTATGCGCTTACTCCATAGAAACTTATGGTTGGAGGGTGACCTCTTGGATAAAACTGACAAGTATAAGTCCGCTCTTGGTCATATTACAGATTTGCGGGCAGAACTCGAGAGTAGCAAGAAAAAGCTTGAGGATGCTGAGGTCGCCCTCCAACCGACGAAGAACGCACTTGGCTCGGTCATTGCTGAACGTGACGCGGCCATAACAGCCAAGGTAGATGCTGAAGCCAAACTGGCCACCGCTACTGCCAGTTTGACCGAGCAATCTACCAAGGTGAATCAGCTGGAGGAGCAGGTGGTCGGTCTAACGGAAACCTTGAAGGCCGTTGAGGACGAGCGGGATCAGGCCAAGGGTGAGCAAGAGGCCTTGGAGCACATGACGATTTCAATCGCCAAAGGGCGCTTCGACGAGGCTGTTGCTCAGATCCAGTATTGCTATCCTTCTCTGGAGATCAACCTTGGGATCGTGAGCAACGATCATTTTTTGAGGAACAGCCAAATTGTTCGTCTTGCAGAGAAAGATGAGCTGGGAACGTCATCCAAGAAGAAACAGTCATCTACAGCCATCTTGAGTGACTCGCCCTTTTTTGTATTTTCAACAGGTGTACTTTGTTTTCTTGTAATCTTTTCTTACCCCGGCTTTCTCCGGGTAGACTTTAATGTTAACTATCTTCTCTTTACTTTTTCTAAGTTTTGATTTACTTTGCTCGCGGCCTTCGGGCTTTATAATACTGTTTCAGCCCTCGTTGGGCCGATCTTCATAGGGATCCCTGTAAACAGCTTACCAAGTTTCTACTTGAGATTTAGCTCGTTTACAGGGTGTGTTCGTACTTAAGATCACTTAAGTTTCCTCCTAAGCAGTTTATCAAACTCGGTTTGAACTTAACTCGCTTAAGAGGTAATTGGTTATTGGGTCGATCAACATCTTTTAAAGAGAATCAAATTAAGAAATACCTCGCCATTCAAATGACGGGCGGGCGGGCCTCGATAAAAAACCCCGTAGGGAAAAAGAGTGTCCCGCTCGTTTGATTTTTTATTCATTGTTCAAGCAACAACATGACATTTTTACAAACTATCAAGTGAAATATCTTCTAAGATTTTCTGCATTCCAAGTATTTGGAATGATGCCTCCGTCTACATTCTGCAAGATGTACGCCCCTTTGCCCGTCTTGGCCGCCACTTGGTAAGGACCTTCCCAATTTGGGGCAAGCTTTCCTTGACTGGCATTTCTTCGGCCAATATCTGCCCTTCTTAGGACGAGCTGCCCTTTTTCGAAGGCTTTAGGAACGACCTTGGCGTTGTGTCTTGTGGCCATCGCTTGTTTTACTAACGCTTCCCTAAGGGCAGCCTTACTCCGTTGCTCTTCCACTAGATCGAGCTCTTCTCTGGTCGCCTGTTCATTTTTTGATGGCGGCATAGGATTGCTCGTTCTCCAGCTTAGTTCTCCCATTTCGACGGGAATCAGCGCATCCGTTCCATAGACCAGTTTGAAGGGGGCTTCTCCAGTGGTCGAGTGTGGGGTTGTTCTGTACGCCCATAATACTAAAGGGAGCTCTTCTGCTCACTTCCCTTTAGCTTCATCTAGTCTTCTTTTGAGGCCCCTCAAGATGACTCTGTTGGCTGCTTCTGCCTGCCCGTTCATTTGTGGGTGTTCGACTGACGTAAAACGCTATTTAACGCCTAGTTCCGCTAAGGCTTCTTGAAAGTTTCGGTCGGTGAACTGTGTGCCGTTGTCCGAGACAACGACCTCGGGGATCCCAAACCGCACCAAGATGTTCTTTCGGACGAACTTGAGGCAATTCCTTGAAGTAATCGTAGCTAGTGGCTCGGCCTCGATCCACTTGGTGAAGTAGTCAATCGCGACGATCAGAAACTTCAGCTGACCAGGGGCGAGTGAGAAAGGTCCTAACAAGTCAATACCCCACCATGAGAATGGCCATGGGGCGGTCAAACTGTTGAGCTCAGTTGGAGGTGCAATGTGAACATCGGCATGCCTCTGGCACTTGTCACATTTCTTCACTAGGTTTCTTGCGTCTGCATCCATGGTCGGCCAATAATAGCCCGCCCTTAATGCCTTTTTTGCCAGTGCTCGCGAACCCATATGATTCCCACAGATGCCTTCGTGGATCTCCTTTAGTACGTAGTTTGCTTCTGTTGGAACTAGGCACTTGAGCAAGGGCATAGTGAATCCCCTTCTATAGAGCTGCTCGTTTATGATCGAGTAGGATTTTTCTCGTTTTTCGAACGAGCGCAGCTTCTTTAGGGTCCACAAGTTCTTCCCCATCCTTTATGTAGTTAAAAATGGGGTCGATCCAGGTTCGGGCTGAGTCAATTTCACATACATCTGCTCCCAGTGTGGCCTCCAGCCTTACGCTTGGTTGAGATAGAACTTTTTGTATCACACTTCTGTGGTTGCCAGGGTTCTTCGTACTTGCGAGCTTGGATAAGATGTCTGCCCTAGCGTTCTCTGCTCTAGGGACGTGCCTGACTTCGGCATATTCGAATTTCTGCATCAACTCCTTGACTTTTGCGAGGTATTTCTGGAGGATCTCGTCTTTGGCCGAAAAAATGTCTTTGATCTGGGATACCGCTAACAACGAGTCTGATCGGAGTTCTACCTTCTTCACATTGAATTCCAGAGCGAGCAACAACCCAGCCAAAGAGGCCTCGTATTCAGCCTGATCGTTGGACGTTCGAAAAGAGAAAGCCAAAGAAACCTCGATAGTCGTTCCTTTCTCGTTCTCAAGGATCAAGCCAGCTCCGCTGCCCTTGCCGTTGGACGACCCATCAACATGTAGTGTCCATACGTCGTGGACCGGGTCCTCCGCTCCTGTAGTCAATTCTACAATAAAGTCGGCCAAGACTTGTCCCTTAATGGTCGACCTAGGTTCGTATTTGATTCCAAATTCAGATAATTCTACAGCCCACTTGATCATTCTTCCCGCCAGATCAGGTCTATGAAGGATCTGTCTAATCGGTTGGTCGATTCACAGAGCGACCTGGTGGGCTACAAAATATGGCCTCAATCTTCGAGCGGATACGACCAGAGCTAAAGCCAACTTCTCAATTTTTTGATATCTAAGCTTTGGCCCCTGTAGTACCTTACTAACGAAGTAGACCGGGTTTTGCTTCGTTCCTTCTTCTCGTACCAAAACAGCGGCCAAAGCCTCGTCTGTAATGGATAAGTATAGATAGAGCGTTTCCCCGGGCTTAGGAGTGGTCAAAATCGGTGGTTCTGCCAAGGCCGCCTTAAGTTGTTCGAGGGCTTCGTCGCATTCGAGCGTCCAGTCGAACGCGATTTCTTTCTTCAACAGTCTGAATAAGGGTAAGGATTTGTTTGCGGCTTTGGACACAAATCGTGAGAGAGCGGCAATCATGCCATTTAGTTTCTGTCTTTCTTTCTTGGTCGTTGGCGGCTTCATCTCAGTCATTGCTCGACATTTGTCTGGGTTGGCTTCAATCCCTCTTTCGTGAGATAGAATCCAATAAATTTGCCCGCCCTTACCCCAAAGGTACACTTTTCTGGGTTGAATCTCAACGAATTTTTTCTGGCTTCTTTGAACACTTCTCTTAAGTCATCTATGTTTGTTCGATCTTGCTTGCTTTTGATAATCATATCATCCAGGTATACTTCCACCATCTTGCCTATCTGATCGTGAAAAACTTTGTTCATCATGTGCTGGTAGGTCGCTCCAGCGTTCTTCAGCCCAAAAGCATAAGTCTATAACAGAAATTTCCCTTGTCCGTCATGAATGCGGTCTTCTTCTGATCTGGTGGATGCATGGCAATTTGATTGTACCCAGAATAGGCGTCCAGGAAAGACAAGATTTTGTATCCACTCGCATTATCGACCAGACGATCAACGCTGGGGACGGAGAAAGCATCCTTCGGGCACGCTCGGTTGAGGTCAGTATAGTCTACGCACATTCTCCATTTGCCATTTGCCTTCTTAACCAGGACGACATTAGACTGCCACGTGGTGTATTTTATTTCTTTTATGAAGCCTGCATTGAGCAAGTCCTCAACGGCCTTGGACGCTGCTCGCGCCTTCTCTTCTTTCTGAACTCTCCTCCTTTGAGCAACCCATTTCGCTCTTTGGTTGACAGCTAAGTGATGGCATGCCACTTGCGGGGGAATTCCGGGCATGTCCGCCGCGCTCTAGGCAAACAGATCCGCGTGATCTTTTAGGCATTGGACGAGCTTGTCCTGAGTCTCAGAGGAGAGATTCTTTCCAATCTTGATTGTCTTCTTTGGGTCATCCCCTAGTTGCACGTGACAAAACTCTCCATCTGGCTCTGATCGCTTGATTCTGTTCTTCAATTCTTTGGTCAAAAGGTCGTCTCCTTCTTCTTCCTCACTATCTGGGTCATAACGAGCATCAAGATCTGCCAAATTTAGCTGTCCGCTACTTTTCATTGCTTCTTCTATTACTTTGGCTACTTTTTTACCTTTTTCCTTTAGTCCCAGGAGGAATGCTCGCTTTGCGGACAGTAAGTCAACTGGGACAGTTGCGACCTCCCCAGACTTGGTGTAGAACTAAATCTTCAGATGGACGGTTGACGGCACTGCTTCTAAACGGGCAAGGGTTGGCCGCCCAATGATACACTGATAGACCGATTTGCACGGCAAAACGATGAAATCCACTCTGGCCGTCCTGCAGAGGGGATTTTCTTCAGTATCATCTCCAAAGGTCACCATCAGCTCTAGCCGTCCTATAGGAGTTGTTGAGGCACCATTGAACCCGGTGAGAACTGTTCCTCTGTATGGTCTTAGGTCATCTTTTGAAATCTTCAACACGTCCAACAGGTCTTTGAATATTATATCTGCTGAACTACCTTGGTCCACTAATATTCGCCTAACTTCCATGTTTGCCATTACTGCGACGATCACCAAAGGTACTTCGTAGTTGGGCGTTCCGTCTATGAGATCCTCGTCTCCAAAGGAGATGGAAGGTCGTACGGAAGGCGACGTGGAGTGGAGGTCGAGGCGACGCTCATGATCTCGTCCCATCTTCTTTTGATGGATTTGTTAGTCGAGGCGTCCGTGGGTATTCCTCCGGACATGACCATAGCGACCGGTCTTCCCTTCGACTTCCTAGCGCCTATGCTATTCTCTTTATCGTCGTCCTCTTCTATGACTTTGATCGTCTTATCTGCTTCTGCATTTCCCCTTCTAGGTGAACGGGTAACCTTCCGCTCTTCTCGTGCTTCCGCATGATCTCTTTTTACGTACTGAGTCAACTTCCCTCTTCGGATTAGAGCTTCCACATCATCTTTAAGAGCCATACAGTTGTTAGTGTCATCCCCGTTACTCTTGTGATACCTACAATATTTTTTTGAGGGACACTCGTCTTTGAGCACGAGGGGTTCCGGTGGTTTGACATCTCTGAATTCTGCGTTGGCACACTCCGCTAAAATGTTCGCGTACGAGGTATTTAGCTTAGTGCGTTCAGCGAATCTCTTGATCCTACTTTCCCTTGTCGGGCGGTTATTGGCGCACTCTTCTTTTACCTTTATATCATTTTCTGATCGCGAGTGTTGGTTCATGGCCGCCTCAGCAGCTTCAATAGCGGTCAGTCTCTCCTCATAATTCATGAACCTTTGGGATCGCCTTAGGAACGTCTCTAGGTCCCTAGGATTGTGGAGTCCCACCTCCACTTCAAAACGACTTCCTCTTAAGAGGCCCGTTCTCAAGAAGAATAACCTCTGATTATCGTCCAAGTTTCTAACTTGATCAGCTTCTCGATTGAATCTTTCGACATAACTTCTCAAAGACTCATGCGGGCCTTGTCTGATGGCGATCAAAACGTCCTGAGATTTTGGCTTGATCTTGGAGGTCGTAAAGCGGGCGGTGAACACCCTAGCCGACCCTTCTAGAGTAAGGGGGAAGATTTTGCATTTTACAGGTCCAGGCGCTCCGCGATATTTCATCATAATATCAAAGTGCTTTAAATGGGCGTCTGGATCTTTCACGCTGTTGTACATCTTAAGGTCGGTCGGAGGCTTTTCCAACGAGCGTGGGATGCGAAACTCATCTATTTCCCTCGCATATGGTTCAAGGCTGGTATCCCTCTTATTTTGACGGCACAGTCGCTTTTCTGGGTAGCTTGCTCCACGACCGTGGTCGTTGGAATAATCTTTCGACCGATATGAGTATCGCTCGTTAGATCGGCTTCGAGAACGAGTAGGTGAACTGGTCGAACCACGAGAGGAACCTTCGTATGATGATTCTTCAGGCCAGTAAGTGTAATCACATGTGGACGGAGTCTTTCTCGATGGGGTGGCCGCTCCTCCTCGTCCCCTCCTCGGGGGTGGAGATCGATGGACCAGCTGCCTTCGCGGAGCCGATCGATGAGGCCTTGAAGGGCGTGTTCACACGGTCGAAGAGCCCTCATGATGAGGTTGCTGCTCTGGGGCCGTGTGTGCTCGCCTCGAGGCGATCTGATCTTCTAATTGCGTGAGGCGGTCATTATTGCGATTCAGAGCCTAGTTTCGGTCGTGCAGTAGTTCTCGCAGCTCTTGGACCAGGTCGGCAGGAAGCTCTACTGTGACCGGCTGTGCAGGGACGGTGTTGTTGCCTTCAACACCCGCTGGTGGTGGTCGAGTTGGGATCTCGAGCACACTTTGTAAACGAGCCGTGGCCTTTGGTCGGCCTCGGGGTGCCTTCGGGGGCATCTTCGGGATTGCTGGAAAGCGCGCGGGCTCCCACTGTGGTCGCCAATTGATCTGTACCTTTGAGTGCTTGACCGCTGTTTCACAGGTATCAGACCTCGGTATGCTCTTCTGGTCGTACTCCGAGCTCCGCTTCAGGGGGCGGGTGTACCTGCGAAGACACTCCAATGCCCAAGTCAAGAGCGAACGAGCAGAGTATAAATCTGAAAGAATAGTGTATACCTGACAACTGACGCCATCAACGATTTTATAGCGCTGGTGGGCGATCCTCGAGCGTTGGATCTATGCGTACCGACCAATCGGGGCCGTTGATCCGGTTCTCTGCTCCTTTGCCCCTTTATTGCTTGGCCGGTCCAGGTAGAGTCGTTGGAATGGGCTTCGGCCCATTCCGGAACAGTAACATTATACGAGTCATCCAAATCAAAGAACATCAATCAACATAAAATTGACTAGATTCATTCCCTAAACTTAGCATATTAGCTACACATCCACCACAATATTTAAATTACAGTAAACCAAATAATTTACAGGCTATTTAAAATGTTACGGTCATCCTCAATGATTACAGTCATCGAAATTGAATAAATAAGAAATAATAACTAACAAATAAATACAGACAAATGTCGATAACGATAATCAAAACTGTTCGGTACTCGGACTCGGATATGATCACGTCTGGGATACAAGTTGATGAATGCTTCTGAAGATCTTAAGGATATTCCTTGGGCGAGTGAAGATGAAGGTAAGCTTCGGATGCTTGAAGATGCACCTCGGGTTGTCCGAGGTAGATTCCATGTCCGTGTCGTGTGGGGGTACTTGCAAACATTCCGACGCTAAAGTCAATATGATTTAGAGAAGGAACATGCAAGGAAATATGGCGAGATGAGGATTTTTCATCCACTTTGCTTCATTGTTGAAACTGATTCTTCGTGAGAGTTCTGAGTGATCTGAGATCGTGCGCATTTCCGACCACCGTGCCGAGTTCATCTTCGCCGTGCGGCGCCGTGCATTCTGGGATCTAAACCGAGCTCAGGAACTTCTGCAATCGAGGTTAGTTCTTGCTCATATAGTTCCAGTTTTTTAAGTAAAAATAACTTTTTCCGCGGCCGACGCTGCCGTTGTGGTGGCTGTCGCCGCTGCGGGCGTCATGGGGAGGAGATGGACCAGTCTCAGGCTTTCCGAGGCCAAGATCAATGCTTCTAGATTTAGATAGTGATGGTGCCACCCTCCCCTTGCAGATAATGGTTCGATAAAAACTGAGGAGACGCAGTCTTTCGTGTCCCCTGGGAAGTCGATCTTAAAGATGTCGACAGAAGGCGATCCAGTGCCGGCCCCAAAGGGAGCCCTATCGCCGCTCTCTTCTACATACGCTAATTCGTCCGCGAGGTCAGATGCATCGTGGTCGGCCAAAGAGATGATGACTAAACAGTCGTCCGAGGGTACGGTAGAAGAAAATCCCGATGTGAGCTCGTAGAGTCGGAAACCCGCGGTCGTAATGGAATAACATGAGGAGTCAGTCGAGGAGGTCTATGACTGGGTTTCCTCCAAGATCTGCAACATTTATCCGAGACCATGGGGGTTCGGATCCGCCTAAGTGATTTTCAAAAAGATGTTCTACGGCATCTGCACGTTGCCCCCTCACAACTATTGCCGAACGGTTGGGGGTTTATGCGCGGGTTTGAGTTGGTGATGGAGCACCTCGGGAGTGTACCTTCAGCCAAAGTATTCCTGTGCCTTTTTGATGTGTTTCATTCGCCTGAGCCGGAATCTGGTGGGACGAGGCAGCGTCATGTCTGCTTTTGTGGCCATTCTGAAAGATCTTACTTCGTGCCGGGCAATGATTCGAACAAAGACTTTAAGTCGGCATTCTTCTTCGTCTTGGCATCTAACATTGCGGCGAAGCGGTCGATTACCAATTTTGAGGACAAGAAGATGTCTTAGGAGCACTTTCCTTTGTCTTGGTCTCGGGAACATTTTGCCCGAGATGGGGAAACAATCGGGACCAAGTCCTACGCCGGGAAATCGTGGTTGCTGAGAGGTGACGAGGCAGTTTCCTTCAAGATGATCGATCGGTGGGGGAAAGAGATAGCTGAGAGAGACCTAAAGTTCCACTGCGGCTCAATGTTTGATGCCCTGGCCGACTCCGAGGCCAAATTGAAAAGATACTTTGACTTTTGTACTTGTTTTAGATTTCTTTCTTGATACTTTGCTGTGGATCGGATCGACCCCAGGAGTATTTTGATGTTTGTTTTGACCATACCTTTTCATTTTGTAGGTAAGATGGACGATCTCGACGCCATTCTGAACGAGTCTACTATTGATACGTCCGTACGGGTGAACATGTCAGACAAGTTTACTGAGGAGAAGAAGAAAGCTGGTCCGGGACCGGGTGTCAGGCCCACTGCTGATGTTACTCCATCTCACTCCTCTAAGGAGAAGGTCGCCTCTGACAATCCCCCAAAGTCGGTCTCGGGGTCGGCTTCTAAGAGTGGTCCGAAGCGAGGCCACGAGGAAGTGGCCAAGGCCAGCAAAGGTAGCACCACCCCTGACACCTTCAAAAAGCAAAAAATAGAAGAAATTAAAAGTGGAGAGAGGGAAAACATCACCTTGGAAGATTTCCAAGCTTGTGTTATGGTCGCCAAGTTTGGGGCGGCCTCCCTCAAACAGCTGGAAAGCACAATTGACTAGATTCATTCCCTAAACTTAGCATATTAGCTACATCCACCACAATATTTAAGTTACAGTCATCCAAATTACTTACAGGCTATTTAAATCATTACATAATTACAGTCATCCAAATTGAATAAATAAGAAATAATAACTAACAAATAAATACAGACAAATGTCAATAGCGATATTCAAAACCATATTAGTCTTATCCCCTATTCCCCATATTTAAAAACCCTTTCCCCCTGTACCTGATATCGAAGTGTATTCCTATAGCGAATCAATGAAGACAAACCACGAGTTTCGGAGCGCGTTTTAATTCCAGCAGGCCAAATGCTTGACTCGAACAAGTACAATTATGTAACATCAACAACGACAATCCGAAAGTCGTACACTAGATTACTAAAAATACTCAATTGTTCTTTAATGAAAATAATTATGTTTTTGACGAGAAGTACCTATCGTGAACAAAAGACCGTATATGAACGAGGGACGAAAACTATCAAAGTTCGGGTGCGAATATGCACGAAGTTGGTTACAGTTCGGTGAAGGGAAACGTGAACCGAGAGGGGTTTTGAAACTGAGGAGCTTTGGGCGAAATCAACAACGATATATTCGATTCTGGTGAGGAAAGTTCATATCCACATTCAGTTCTCACGGACGAAGGTTAAGGTGGTCGGAGGAGGAAGAAAGAAGTCTGATTGGGCGGTGGTGGCGCGAGCTACTGTTCGCAAATGGAGCAACAATCGAAGAAACCAAGGCCATATTCATGATCGGCGGCCATTTTCGAGTGGGAGGGTCGATTTTCGTGGCTGGCCGCGGTCTGAGGGTGAAGAACGAGTGAGAGAGAGAGAGAGAGCTGCCTAGGGTTTTCGTTTTGCAGGCATAGAGGAAGAAGATGAAGTTCAGACGAGTCGGGTCGTGGGTTTGGACCTATGGGGCGCGCTGACAGGGCTTGTTTGGTGGGCTGGACGAGTTGGTTTAATAAAAGGGGTGCAACTAGTAGGAACATGGGGCTGTATGCGTAAAAGAACTCAAAATCCCATTTAAATCATTTTAAAAACCCAATTTTACTACAACTATTATTTTAACACCTCAATAGCCTAAAATAACTTATCAAATAATAATATATTAAATAATAATAATATTTTTAAGATTAAAATAAATATAAAATAATAATTATATATTACAAATAGTTCTTAAAAATATATTTGAATGTGACTTCCACTAATTTTAATAACTCAACACATAATAAATATAAATAATTTAATCTTATAAATACAAAATAATTCATAAAACAAGCACATTCTAAAAGAACCACAACACACGAAAATCGGAGTGTTACAGTGTGTTTCCAAAGATGTTTGTGACAAAGATTCAGTATACCAGCCTGGTTGTGGTGATGTGAAATACTTTAAGAAATTTGAAAGGTTCCTAGGCGGCGAAGGGAAGAAGTGGAGATTTGAGCCCGTTTCTGAGTTCGATGTAGCGTGGTAGAAAACTTTTGGGTTCAAGATCTTTGTCTCCTCATCCCTTTTTCAAAAACGGGTCCTGCGGTATCTGAAGGTCGTACCGTCACAGCTCACTCCCAAAGCTTGGGGTTTTATCCAGATGTTCAAGATAGTGATGGGCGCCCTGAATCGATCTTGTCGGCACAAGGTCTTTTTTGCCTTATTTATCTTTCCCCAGGTGGAGATTAGATCAGGTAAGGAGAGACAGGGGCACATCGGCATCTACTGCAATCAGAAGTGGAGCTTGTGCAGCCCGACGACGGATTCAGTCAAGGATTTCAAATACAAGTTCTTTTATGTCAAACCGATTAACGAGGCCATTAGAAAAGAAGTCTCGCAGTTGGACAAGAAGGGGAAGGCCGTGAAGCCTCTGTTTCCCCTGTCTTGGTGTGAAAAACATTTCGAGTGGGAAGTCGCTGATTATGCTTACCTGACCTCCGCGCACGCCAAAAAGGAGGCTCGGACTTTTAATTTGTTGCTCGGTTGGGTGGACAAATTTACCCTTAAGAGTGAGAAAATTGACTGTTGGAAGGTCTTGGTTGCCGGCCGAGTCACCTGAGGCTCTCTTAGTCTCCCTTGGTAGAGTTATTGGAACTTCTATTTTGCATCTTGTTTATTTTTCTCTCCATCTGTGGGCTCTGACATAATACTTTATTGTATTTTCCACACAACATGACTGGGTCTTTTTGTCTAGCCGATTTCTTGAGTGCGGCTGGCCTATAGGAGGATGACGACCTCATGTGCCTTGGATATGCTGATGATGGCGGGGCTAATTCATCTTTGGCCTCGATGCTTACCTCTACGAACGTGCTGCTTGCTCGTGAATTACGTGGTACGTGGTACGACTGACAAACTAACAGTTGGTTTGAAATCACTTTCAGAAGCTCGAGACAAGGCTGATTCATTGAGGCTGGAGAGGGACACCCTTCAGGCCCAGTTGGACAAGCTCACCGTGACCAAGGAGAACATGGAGAAGATCAAAAAAGAGCTGGCAGAGGCTAAGAAGAAGGCAGAGCTTGCTAGGGAGGTGCCCGACCTGAAGAGTTACCTTGAGGAGCTTCGAACTCAGAATCAGGGGTTGAAGAACCAGGTCAATGGCAATAAGGATAAGCTAAAGTCCACCGAGGAGAAACTGACGAAGTGCGAAGAGGATCAGAACAAGGCTCTTATCTTTAAACAGCAGTCCATGAAGGAGGCAACTGGCATGGTCGTGTCCAGCTTCAAGAACGCGGTTGATCAGGCTCTCTCTCTCTCTCTCTCCCACACCCGTTCTACACGGTGAGGGAGGGAAAGTTCTTTGCCCCCAACCTCTAGCTTGTAATTTTCTTTTTCTTGTACTTTTATTTGGTGGCCTCGGTCGCCTCTGGGGTCACATTGGTTTGTAAAACTTACTTGAGGCACCATCTGTTTCTGGCTTTATTCTAATGTTTGTTGCGCCCTTATGTTACCCTTCTACTGTCATTTGACTTATGTTCTGCGCGTATAATAGAGCGATGCTTAAGAGCATGTTCGAGGGCTGCTGCAAGCCTGTCCTCATACAAGAGGTTCTACCCCGTCGAAGAGGTAAGTGGGCCATGATAGGCCCAACTTTGTGATAGAGGTCAATGAGCCACCCTAGGCTCGACCTCGTTAAAGAGGTCAGTGGGCCACGCTAGGCCCGACCTTGTAGAGGAGAAGTCGATTTAAGGCACATCGGAGTGACTCTTTAGAAAGGAAGTCAGTCCGAGGTCGCGGGATCGGGTGAGACTTTCTTCAGTCTCGTTCACCAAGTGCAAAGCTTGGAGCGAACGTGGAGTGAACAAGCTCGCACGAGGTCGGGTACAAGCGCTCTACCTTGGGCTCGACCAGCGTTCTTTTATAAGCAACTAAGCATTCCTGAAAAAGGAGTCATTTTATTGAAAGGGACTCGGGGGTCCAATCTGGATACATGTCAGCAAATACAGTTACAATTTTTATGTCAGCTGCATTAGTGTCGGAGTTTTGTAGCATTCCAGGTTCTTGGACTTGCACCTTTTCAAGAGTTTCTAGGTAGTAAGCTCATTTCCCGGTCTTGGCAGTCACCCTGTATAGCCCTTCCCAATTCGGAGCCAACTTGCCCTGCCTGGAGTTCTCTCCCTCAACGTCGGGTCATCGAAGAATGAGATCTACGGTATTGAAATTGCGGGGGACGACTTTAGTTTGAGGATGCTCTACTGATGTAAAGTGGTGTCTGATCTTGATGTCGGCCATGAGATGTCTGAACCCCTTGTCTGCAAACTGTGTTCCATTGTCGGTGACTACGACCTCGGGAATTCCAAACCTGACCATAATATTTATTTTGAAGAACTTGATGCATACCTTAGCCGAGATTATGGCCATGGGTTCGGCCTCGATCCACTTAGTGAAATAGTCTACTGCCACAATTAAGTATTTAACTTGACTCGACTCCAAGGTAAATGTGCCCAGTAGGTCTATACCCTACCAAGAGAAAGGCCATTTGGTCGAAATTGAAGTGAGGTTGGTCGGAGGAGCGACTTGGACGTCGGCATGGTGCTGGCATTTGTCACCTTTTTTTACTATGCTAGAGGCATCTGTGGACATGGTGGCTTTGTAATAGCCTGCCCTAAGCTCTTTCTTGGTGAGAGCTTTTCAACCCAAGTGTTGCGCGCAGATTCCTTCATGTATTTCGGACAGGACATAGTTGGCCTCGTCTTTCTCCATACATTTAAGTAGGGGAACAAAAAATGTATTGAAGAGGGTTCCTTCGATGAGTGAGAAGGATGATGCGCGTATTCTAGCGAAAGTGACTTCTGTGGGGTGGGTCGATTCCTGACAGATTTCAATACACTTCTTCAGCGGGGTGATCCAATTGTCGTCCGGATCGATGACACAAAATGTTAACACCGAGTTCGATGTCAGACTTACACTGGGCTGAGTTAATGTTTCTTGAATCAGACTCCAGTGATTCCAAGTCGGCTTGGGGCTTGCGAGTTTGGCCAGAATGTCGGCTCTAGCGTTTTTAGTCTGAGGTACGTGTTTGACCTTGACTTGGGTGAAGAGTTGTAAAAGCTCTATTACTCGAGCCAGGTATTTCTGCAAAATTTCATCTTTGGTGGTGAAATCTCCCTTAATATGTGAAACGGCCAACAGAGAGTCGGTGTTGAGCTCGATTCTCTTGGCGTTAAAGTCTCGGGCCAGCAAAAGCCGACTATGCACGCTTCATACTCGGCTTGGTTGTTGCAGGTCTGGAATGAAAAGCTGAGAGACACTTCTATTACCAGCCCTTCACTGTTTTCAAGAATGAGCCCGACACCCCTCCCTTTTCCTGTTAGAAGAGCCATCAACATGATGTTTCCAGGTTAGGGCTTTGTCTGTGGGCAGTAGCGCGGAGTCATTTCAGCGATGAAATCGGCCAACACTTGAGCCTTGAGATCCGACCTTGCTTCGAACTTAATGCCAAACTCTGACAGTTCTACGACCCATTTTATTATCCGACCTGCGAGATCGAGTCTATCTATGATCTGCCTGACGAGTTGGCCAGTTCTAAACACTACTTGATGAGCGATGAAGTAAGGTCTCAACTTTTTTGTTGGCATGACCAACGCTAGGGCCACCTTTTCAATCTTCTGATACCTTGTTTCAAGACCTTGCTGACGAAATAGATTGGTCTCTGCCTGAGCTCATTTTTCCTAATTAATAAAGCACTGAGCGTCTCCTCGGCCACAACCAAATAAAGATATAGTATTTCTCCTTCGACTGGTCTTGTGCGGATGGGTGGCTCCATGAGTATTTGCTTGAGCTCAGCCAGAGCTTTCCCAGAGTCGGGGGTCCATTGAAACTCAACCCCTTTCTTAAGGATTTTAAAGAAGGGTAACGATCTACTCGAGGCTTTGGTTACGAATCTTGACAACACCGCGATCATCCTTGGTAGTTTCTGCATTTATTTCCTCGACGTTGGAGGTCGTGTCTCGGTCACGACTTTGCATTTGTCCGGGTTCGCCTAAATTCCCCACTTCGTTAGGTAAAAGCCGAGGAATCTTAAGGAGCATTTCTCACAATTGAACCCGAGGTTGTTACTTCTGACTTCAGCAAAGAATTTGGTTAAGTTGACGAGATGGTCCTGATCGGTTTTACTTTTTATAATCATGTCATCTTGGTAGACTTCCACGACTCAGCCAATCTGGTTGTTGAAGAACTTGTTCATCATGCGCTGGTAGGAAGCGCTAGATTTTTTCAATCCAAACGGCATGACTCATTAACAGCAATTGCCTTTGTCCGTCATGAAGGCGTTTGTTTCTTGATCTGGAGTGTACATCAGTATCTGGTTGTACTCGGAGTAGGCGTCAAGGAAGGACAGCAGGCAGAAACCCAATTCGCTATCTACCAGTTTGTCCACACGCGGGACCGAGAAGGCGTCTTTCGGGTAGGCATTGTTGATCTCTGTATAATCTACACATATTTGCTATTGCTCTTTTTGGCGAGTACTATTTTGGAGAGAAAGCTGGTTTATTTGACTTCTTTAATGAAACCCGCTGATATGCGGTCGGAGACGACCTCGACTTTTTCCTCATTCTGGACACTCCTTTTTGAGCAAACCACTTCACCTCAGAGTTGACAGCAAGGTGGTGGCATGCGACTGCGGGGGGTATTGTGCAAAAACGTGTACAAGTATACACAGTCTAACAAGTAATATGATGATAAATGAAAAATGAACTTGGGAGTAAGGTAAAAAGGTGACACAAATCATGTGCAAACAGAGAACTTGTTTTCGTCAAACTGTTAGGTCCTAGCCGTGGTGTCGGCCAGAGGTTTGGACGGTCTTTGATTCCTCGTATCTTCAAGCAATTGTGTCGAGGAGGGAACTCTTCTCTTCGACTGTGGGTTTCCCGACTCCTCTAGAAAGGGTCAGCCAAGGTGAGAGGGGGACGCGAGTGTTGGATTATACTACTGGCTAATGCATAAAGTAAAGGATAAAAAACGCGATAAAGGAAAGATAAATTGAAATAAACGTAGAGTTTGATTGATTGGATGTGTGTCTGTACAATTACTCTATTGCTATATATATATATATATATATATATATATATATACACACAGGCCCTCCTCGGCCACTATGCTAGCCAACATTTGCCTGCCGTTGGATTGATCTAAGATCAACGGCTCTCATTGCTTCCTAGGCCCTCAAAGAGGCTGAGTAACCACCCACGATCCCACTGGCATGGTTAGTGGCATGAATGCTCGTAGCTCCGCGTTTTCCGGCCTCGCCCTCCCGCTTGAACTTCAACCGCTCCCACATTCTATCTTCGTGCCACGTCTTCCTTGCCTTCCAAGCAACACCCGCCTTGCCTCGGCCACTCAGTGGCTCAGTCGTACTAGCCCATTTAGGTAATAGCATAGGCACCCGAGCCACTTGGAATTTAACATAGGCTGAGGCTATCACTTTCCTTCGGCTTAGCTCACTAGCCCTCGGGCATAACCCTCCCTCGGGGAGTTTTGTCGTTTAATGTGTCCCGAGAACCTCTCTTGACTTCACTCTATCTGGCAAATACCCATTTTAAAACATGTCGTATGGATTCCCTTCACACCACTACTCTTTTCTTCCCTCTTGGTCCTCGGCCTACGACCTAATTATTTTTGGGTGTTAACAATTGCCCCCCTTTTTGTGCTGTCGTATGGCCTTGAGGACATGGCTGACGGTACAAAAATCCCTTGATATGACTTGAGGTGACGGTTAGAAGAGATGTAACTACTGCTATGTGACACTTGGCGCTTAACGCGGGTCTAAACGACTGCGCGACGGTTCCCAAGGACAGGCCGGTTGTGTTTCTATGTTACAGGCTATAAATAGGCCCCACCATCATGTACCGTCACTTGCTTTCTTTGAAACATTCCCACTCGCTTCACCTTCCCCATCTTATGAACTCAACTTTTCGTCAATCTATTTCTGCCACTCCTTCCGTCCGTCATGCCTCCGACCTCTTATTCCCAGGATGAAGGTCATACCCACGACGGTGGTGGCGGTTCTCTGAGTTTCCCACTGTTCTTTTGAGGCTACCTCGTAGGATGTTCTGGTCGCCATTGCTGGGGAGAAGAATCACTCAGACTGCTGCTTCTTGGGTCCGCGAAGCTTAGATGCATTGACGCATATCCTTGGGTCCTCTGGTGGCTCGCCCATCCCCCTGGGTTGGTTTACCGTTGATGTCATGGTGGCAGAGAGTAGGGGTCGGGCCAAGCCCACCGACGAGTACTGCGATTGGTTCGAAGCTTCTTCGCGTTCCCAAAAAGGATATCTGAAATCGGTGGTGCCTTCAGCTCTTTAAGAGAAAATCCGTTACCGGCCTTGACTTTCATGTTGTATTGCAAGGATTGTCCATGGACACCGGGTCTAAGTGGTCCGTTGGCAGGCCTGGGGAGGATCTTAACAGCTTTCTCTTGGCGAGCTGAGCAATTAGCGACAATGACTTAGCGGGTGTGTGTGTCTATTAGGAGGGGGTGACCCTGTAATGGGGAATTAAGGATTTTTAGGATTGCTTCCATTTCTCCTACTAGGTGGCGTGCCGTCTTGACAATGTTTTGTATTTAGATCCACTTTTCTATTCCTCGCATACATTCCCATAGAGTAGGATAATATGCTTTAAGATATTTGTCATTGATCTTTGTTTCAAATTCTTCTCTGTCTAGAGTGATTAGACAGTATGCCTCACCGTGGTATACTTCGCTAACGATGTAGGGCCCGTCCATATTCGGGGACCACTTGCCCAACTGGGGGTCTTTCCTCCCGAGTGGCAAAATGGCCTTCCATATGAGGTCACCTTCGGCAAACCTCTTTGGCTTGACATGCTTGTTGTAGGCCCAGGCCGCTTTAGCCTTTTTCATTTCAATCCTGCTGAGGGCGGCTGGCCTGTTATCATCCACCGAGTCCAACTCCATCAACATGGTTTGTTGGTACTCATCCATACTAAGGGAGTGCTGACGAGCTACTCTCAACGAAGCTACATTGATCTCCAGTGGTAGCACGTCATCCTTCCTATAGACCAAACGATAAGGGTTGCCCCCGTGGCTGTGGACTTAGAATTTCTCATAGCCCAAAGGACCTCGTTGAGGGTCTCGTGCCACCGCTGGGGCATAACCTCTACGTTCTTTTTGATGAGCTTGATGATGATCTTGTTGGTAGCCTCTGCTTGTCCGTTGGATTGAGCATAGCAAGGAGATGAATGTCTCATTTTGATGCCATACTCCTGGGCAAAGGCCACCACCCGTTCCCCGGTGAACATTGTACCTTGATCGGCCGTGATGGTCTCAGGGATACCGAACCTGAATTTGATCTGGTTTTCTATGAATCTGATCACCGTGGCCTGATCAGCATTTCCTAAAGGCACGGCCTCTTTGAGCTTGGGGGTATATCTTGCCGATTAATTCCTTGGCCCACCCCCGGAATGGCAAAGGCTTGACAATGGGATGTAGCTCATCCGCTGGCACCCTTTGGATTGGTCCGTGGAGCTGGCAAGCCTCGCATCCCTTGGCAAACTGGAAACAATCGGCTGTAATCTTCGGCCAATAGTATCCGTGCCTGTAAATGAGCCATTTCTTGATGGGGCCAGACTTGTGGGCACCGCAGACTCCTTCATGGATCTGTGCCATCACCATATAGGCGTCTTTCATCTTGAGGCATTTTAACAGTTCCCCATTGGCATTTTTCTTATATAGGTCGTCCCCTATCAAGATATACTTCAATGCCCTCTATTTGACCTTGAAGTCAGTATCAGCCGTTGGGTTACGGAGGTACCTCGTGAATACCCCAATCCTGGCATCAGCGGGCTCCTCCTTGGAGGAGATCACGGTATCTTGCTGTAGTACCTCGACCACTCGCTCTTTGTAACCCGAGGCTTGTTGGGCCAAGTCTTTCGCTTCTTGGATCTCATCCCTGGGGACATAGGTGATGACGACGTCAGCGAACAACTTTAGCAAGTTGAGCGCCGAGGCCCTCAGCTATTTGACATTTGTATTGTAGCACTTGTACTCTCTAGTGATTTTCTTGATCACCAGTTGTGAGTCCCCCTTTATTTCCACATAATGGGCCTTCATGCCGGCCAAGATGTCAAGCGCCATGATCAAGGCTTCGTATTCGGCCTGATTGTTGGATGCTAGATCTCCTATCCGGCACATGAACTTCCACGTCTGGCCACAAGGGCTGGTAATGACCACGCCTACCCCTGCCCTCGTCTGAGTGCTCGACCCATCAAATATGAGGATCCAGGGCTTCAGGCCTAAGTAATTGACAGATTTGGCTGGCGCATTGTGCACTTCCACACACGGATGCTGAGCCAGGAAGTCTGCCAGGGCTTGGTCTTTTACGGATTTCAAAGGTACATAAGTTAAGGAAAGCACGTTCAACTCAATGGCCCACTTAACAAGTCTTCCCTGTAAGACAGGCATATTAAGGAGGTATCTGACGATATCAACTTTTCAAACAACTAAAACTTCCTTAGGCAAAAGATAGTATTCTAGTTCTGTACAAGAATTAAATAAGGATAAGCAAAGCTTATCAATGGGAGAGTATCTAGTCTCGACCTTGTTGAGGATCCTATTGAGATAGTATATAACACGCTCGGCGCCATTATCATCATCTTGAGCTAACAAGCAGCCGATTGCTTGCTCTTCATCCGCAATGTATAACTTCAAAGGATTCCCAGGTTGCGGAGGCACCAGGGTGGAGGGATTGGTCAAGGCAGCCTTCACTTGATCGAAGGCCTCCTACTGTTTGACTCCCCTTATCATTTCCTCGTTGTTCTTCATTTTTAACAAAGGTGAGAAGGCTTTCAGCTTCCCCGCCGAGTTAGCAATGAACCTTCTTAGGAAATTGATCTTGCCTAGCAGAATCTACAGCTCCTTTTTTGTTCTAGGAGGTCTCGCCTCTAGGATAGCCCGAGCTTTGTTCTTATCCACTTCAATACCTTGGTTATGCACCAAGAAGCATATAAAGTTAGCTGCAAACACGCCGGAAGCACATTTAGTAGGATTCATCTTGAGGTTGTGGAGCCTCATTGGTTTTAGAGCTTGTTCGAGATCCGCGAAGTGGGCTTCGAAGCTCTTGGATTTGACTACCACATCGTCAATGTACACCTCCATGTTTTTACCAATAAGGTCATGGAAGATGGCATTCATTACCCTATGGTACGTTGCCCCAGCTTTCTTGAGACCAAAAGGCATCACGAGCCACTCATAGATACCCAAGGCGCCTGGGCACCTAAAAGCAGTCTTATGGGTGTCTTCCTCGGCCACATAGATCTGGTTGTAGCCAGAATAGCAGTCCATAAAATTCAGGATGGCATTGTTTACCGCGGCATCGACAAGCATATCGGCCACAAGCATACCGTACTCATGCTTTGGAGTGGCCATGTTCAGATCTCTGTAATCAATACAAACTCTGACCTGACCATTCTTTTTGATCACAGGGACTATATTAGATAGCCATTCTACGTACCTGGTAGTTCTGATGAACCCTGCCTTTAGGAGTCTTTCTACTTCGGCTTTGATCTGCGGCATTAGTTGTGGGTTAAATCTCCTCGGTGGCTTCTTGTGGGGATTGCAACCCTTGATGGGTAACCTATGCTCCACCAAGGCTCTATTAAGGCCCGGCTTCTCATGGTAATCCCATGCAAAGCAGTCACGGTAGTCCCGTATCAAAGCTACTATTTGATCACATTGCTGCGGCTAGAGTTTACCGCTAACCTTGGTCATCCTCGGTTCACCAAAAGATCTTGCGCCTCAAATGTAGGCATCTTCCTTTGGATAGGCTCTGTGTAGGGAGATTCAGCTAACATCTTGTTACCAAGGTCATCCGAAGCCTCTTGGGTTGAGTGGTCGGAGTCTTCATCTTCTCCATGTATGGCACCAAACATAGCCTCTTCGATGCTGGGCTCTATTTGAAATAGGTGCAGTCGGTCCAGCAGGCTTTGTACTTATGAAGGGAGACTAATCATTATCCTCGTTGCCAGGCCGTGGGTCGGCCAAAACTTTGAATTCAAAGCCCTTCTTGGTGCAGTCGCACGACTCTATACCACCTTCCTCATAGTCCCCTGGGATGGCGATAGGACGCAGGTGAGGGGAGTAGAACACGACCTCGAACATCTTTACCTCGGCTGGGAAAGGGTTAGGGTCGGCCTCCACTATTTCTACCTTGTCTTCTACCCATATCATGAGCTTCTGGTGCAAAGTGGAGGGGACGCATTCACTTGTATGACTCCAATCTCTGCCAAGGATCACCGTGTATGAGGTCTTCCCTTCAATGACGAAGAATGCCGAGCGAGTCACCTTAGACCCAACCGTCACATCGGCCACCAGCACTCCCAATGCATGAGACAGGTGGCCCATGAAACTAGTCATGGTCATGGTGGTTGGAATGAGAGCTTCGGCGTTTTTCCCCAACCTCTTCATGGTTGACAGAGGCATAATATTCAGCACAACACCGCCATCCACGAAGACCCTATTGAACAACTTCCCATTGAGATGGGCTTTCATGTACAATGGCTTCAAGTGTCTAGTCATGTCTGCGGTTGGTTTCTCAAATAACATGCCTTCGGTAATTGGTCCCTCGACTTCTGTCAGGGCGGCCCATACGGCCTCCTCGGCGAAAACATCTCCCTCGAGGGTCTTCGGTTGATCCCTGGCTCCCCAGAACTCTGGTGGAAGGAGGCCTACCATTTGTGTCAGCACAAATCTCCCTGTCTGTTCCATCCATCAAGTCGTCTAGTATTGACTCATTCATGGAATTCCCGTCAAAATCTAGAGGGCCGAAGGGATTTTCTTCTTCTTCTTCCCCTAGGAGGTCATCTTCTTCTAGCTCTTGCTCTGTCATTGTTCCCTCGACCTGGGGCTCATCGACTGACTGAGGCTGCTCGAGACTATGGGGCCCATAAAGGAATTCTACCACCGCCTTAAGTCAGCTGTGACACATTTTGATGGGTGCTTCCAGCACCAGCAGAAACTGGTTATCGTTCATTAGGTTGCTCGGCAGGCTCTGGAGCAGATTTTGTGGCTTTGGGAGCCGTGGGCTCCGCTTTAGTAGTTTTCTTTGTAGCATTTCCAAATCTTCTTAAAGAGGCAGTATCAAGAACCCCAGATAATGGTTACAATTCATCACTATCAAAAAAATGTAATCTTTGCTTGCTTGCATAGTTCAAAAATCAAACACGGGAAATACAAAGCACCTTTGCTTTTCTTTGCACAAATAAGAATCTCTTTATGAATAAGCTTCCCAACATTGACAGTCTGACCTTCCAAAATATGATCCAAAAGCATAATCCTTGGCCTAGTAACACTAGCTAACCGATCTTCACAAAAATGGTAGGTTGAGTCTTGATCCAAGATAAGCGGTTGGTTGGTTGAGTCTTGAGATTGTCCTTTCCTAGGTCGAGGTCGGCTCGATGCTCCAATGTCGGTATCTTCTGAGGTGATGCTCAATAGAGTCGTTTTCCCCTGAGGTTGAACTCGGGGAGGTTGGTACCTGCAGACACTCTAATGCCAAAGTCAGCAATGAGAAGTCAGCGAGAGGTACAAATGAGCAAAATGTAGTTGATATCAAAGGATGTTGTAGTATTTATAGACGCGGAGTGGGATCCAGCACTGGATTGGGTCGTTTACCATGCGGATTGGGTCTCTTGGCCCAGTCCGGAACTTGAATTTTGTTGAACCATAGGCATAGCCTAATGATGTATTAGGATATATGTACCTTGTTTTTGGATTAAACACTCATGTTGACTTTTAAGGATGATTTGTATCAGTTGTGTTTTGAGATAGGAACTAATGATATATAAACCTATTATCCTAAGTCATTCACAGGTTTTATTTATCCAGGTTTGCTTAATCTAGTTTATCAAAGTACATCTCTGAAAAATCTAAAAAGTGACATTCCAGATTTTATTGTAGACTAAAATCTAGGCTGTTACACCTAACTTGTTAAACAGCCGCATAACATTTTTAGAAGAGAAAAAAAATTGAAAGGAGAAAGAAGAGAGAGAAAGAGAAGACATAAAAGACAGAGGAAGATCCGGAGAGAGGGGGGAGAAAACTAAAAGGGATATGGAGAGGAAAGCTTGCAGGGGTGGTGGATCAATGAGAGGGTGGTGGATACCGTGAGGTTTTTGTGGTTGAGAGTGACAAATGCGAATGAGAGAGAGACATTGGTAGAGAGGGGTGAGATTGCGGTAGAGAGAGAGAGAGAGGGAGAGAGAAGGAAGAGAAAGCACAAGGGACGAGAGGGTTTCAGAATGGTAGTGTTAGTTACGGTGGTCACCAGACCTGGTGGTGGCTGGAAGTGGTGGCTTCGCGGTGGTTCTCGCCTCTACTACAATTTCCCTTTTCTCCCTGTTTCTTTACTTCATCATATTTGATTGTTCTCTCTTAAATTTCGTTTCAGCTTACTGTAATTTCCTCCTAATCTAACAAAATTTTCTACTAATCTAACAATTTTTTTTTATCCAAAACTCTCCCTCACACCCAAAATAATTAAACATTACTTTGAATATTACATTATTGTTGCACTTAATTAAACTGTATGCTTTTGTGCTTCTTTGGTTCTATTTAGTTATTGATTGAAATGGGTATTTGTTAGTGTAAGAATTTAAAACAATAGGGTGTTTTCAGAAACTCTTATTACACCTTCTAGTGGGCTGAATGTAGAGAGGGGATAGGCGAGTTACTAGCTAATTTTTCAGCAACACAAAATAAAAGAGAGAAACTTTGAGAGTGAGAGAGAGGAAGAAGGAAAGAGATGAAATTCTTGCTTTTCATTGTTCCTCAACCCTAAGATCACACTTCCCTTCATCATGATTTTACACTACCATACTTCATCAACTTGAAATTAATCACTTACAACTTCAAAAACAGAGTAGTGAGGAAACCCTCCTAGTTCAAGGTTTAGAAGGTTTAGAAGCTGGTGTGGGGTTAGGAAGAATCAAGGGAGAATTGGCGAAGCTGAGATGTAGATTGGAGCTACCTCTTTTTGATTCTAGTTATGTAGAAAAGCTTCAAGGACTGGTCTGAAGGGTTTGTACTGATAGATTGAAGGTTTAGAAGTTGCTTTGGGGTTAGGAATAATCAAGGGAGAATTGGTGAAGCTGAGAAGTATATTGGAGTTATCTTTTGTTGATTCAAGTCTTGGAGAAAAGCGTCAAGGGCTGTACTAAAGGGTTTGAGTGGAATAGCATTACAAAGTGAGTTCCTCAAACTCTCCCCCTTTGAAATGTTAGGGTTTTGTAGTTAACTTCATGTTCATGATTTTTTCAGTTTTGCATTTTGTCACATGTTGATTACATTCCCTTTGAATATGAAATTTTAGTTACATAACTTTGTCAAACTATCGTCTTAGCTGAGGATCAGCTAAAAAGCTTGAGTCCTTGATTTCTTTTTCTTCAAACAATTTCGCTAAGGAAGGAAATCTGTTCGTTAGCTATGGGTTCCCTAACTCCTCCAAAGAGTTGTTAGGCTAGGTGAGAGGGACATGAAATTGGACTATCTATGGCTAAACAAAATTGGACTATATATATGTATGTTTACAAGGGTCTCCATTAGCCACCATCACTAGCCTACAACTAACCACTATTGGATAGGCTTAGATTAACGTACAATATTGCCAAGTGCGCCTTAGATTCTAGAAACTACGCCCCACAACATCCACTCAGATAGAAAGTGGGGTCAAAATATCTTTGTTCCTATTTTCGCAACGCCTCTCCACACTTCTTTTGACTAGTTCAACGCTCCAAAGTGTCCATGTGCATTGAATACTTGCTCTCCACGCAATATCTTTGCCTCGACCATAAATTCCTCAACGATGCACCCGTTTCATGCTCGACGACTAGATCCTCAGCCGAGTTGCCTCTTAGTCGAGCTCTCCTTTTGTCGATTCGCTACTGCTCTACAAGTACTATTTGGGCTTTGGCACTCTTGTCCAAGCCCGACTTGGTCGAACTTCTCTGATACCAAAATGTAACACCTTAGTTTCAACCGATGAAGAAATAAAAGAGTGTTAACAATTGATACAATCAGAGATGTTAACCTGCTAAAAAATTTGGACCAATAATAACTTAGAATAAACCTCCTCAATAAAGTTCCTTGAGGTAAAAATTTACCAAAATTTGAAACAAACCACATACCGGATAATAGAATGTTACAACCGTCATATCATAGATGTCCAAATTCAAAAGTAGGGTTTACATTACATAATAAACTTTGATTACAATCTCAATAAGTTACTTCGCGACCCCTCACATTTCCTCTCGGTGTTCTCTTAATTCTATCCTTTCCTCTTAACCTCTTTACCTCTTAGCACAACCCGAGAGATTTAAATCACTTAATTTCAGTGGAGAACCCAACTCAAATTCTAGGCCTTGGCTTCGGGCTCATGACTTTCCTCCACCAAGTGTGTTATTAACCTCTTGGGATCTTCATCCCCCTCGTATATTATGGATGTACTTAAACTTTTGGTTTTTCCCACTTGTAGAAATATAATTCATTACAATATTTTTAAACCGTAAACCAAACTTCATTACCTATCATCAAACATACATCAAAGTATTTCATATACATTGGAACTAACTTAGGTTAAGTTGGAGATAAGATTGCATAATTGTTGGTACCAAAACAAGGTAATAATTATAAATTTTCTAAGCTGGAGACAGATGGTGGCACGAGTTGTGCCACTTGGTAGCATAGGTCGTGCTTCCTGAATTTTGTTTGCAATTCTCCAACTGATGGTGGTACGGTTCGTGCCACTGGGCAGCACGGTCTATGCTTCCTGTGCAGTTGCCCAAAAACTCTGTTTTTCATGTTGACAACTCATTCTTTTGGTCTCCAAACTCCTCCAATCATCCAACCCTCATAACCAACCTTAATTCCAGTCAATTAAAAACAATTCAAACAATCATTTCCTCATGTTATGTCTAAATGTATGACTCCACATATCAAATTAAAATAAACTAAATTTTCGTGTTTACCAACAACACAAACATGCATTCAGCTAGTACCTAATTTACTACATGACAGTACTCATTCACATATTGATACATGCAACTCTAAAATCATGCAAATGCTTATATTCCAAATGCTAGTTTAAATGATGCCCCCTCTTCACCAAACACTCCCCAAAATCGAAATGCTTAAGACACCAACACTCCCAATAGCTTTAGCTTCGAACCCAGCTCCTAAACTTTCTCTTTGAATGCTTCAATCCACAAAGTATCTTCCCAATGTCTCAGCTCCCCAAACAAACATGCAATCAATAGAACTCTCAATCGACTCTCCAATCTAATATGCATCTCGAAATTTTGAGAGGAGAAAATATTGAGATAGAACCAAAACTGATTTGCTCTATATTCTAATGGAATAATGACATTAAGTTGGTGCAAGGGAGTGAGTGAGAGTGAGATGAAGTAGAAATTTTCAGTTGGAATTCATGGTAAGTGAGGGTTTTAGACCTTCCTCTTTTTTCTTTCTCTCCTTCCTCGCAACTCTCTATATTTCTCCTTTCTTTCTCCGTTCTTGTGCGTTTCTGACAGCTAAGTGTCGGGAAGTGAATAAGTTTGAGTCAGCGGGTCCTTTGTCAGTTTGAGTGTGTGTTTGGCATGCGAAATTACTATTATACCGTTACTCCTTTCTCAGTTTCCTAATAATCCCCCAATCACATCAAATCATTAATGATGCACATAAATTTCATACATTATAAAGCCATAACTCATTTGTCACACCAAATCAATTAATAACATTTACTCATCAAATTAACTAAAATAAATACTTTGGAGTGTTACACACACACACCTTGGGAGTTTCAAGTCATTTTTTTTATTTAGCTTTCTAAGCCATTTTGTATTTACTCTAGATCCATAAAGGCATCAAAACCTGTTGTCGTCAAGCAATAGCGCCAAGGAGGGAACGCTGCTCCTCGACTGTGGGTATCCTACTCATCTAGAAAGGGCCAAGTTGAGTGAATGGGACGCGAGGGTTGGACTACTCTACTGGCCTAATGCATAAATGTAAAGTAAAGATAAAGTGCGATAAAAAAAGATAAATTTAAATAAATGTAGAGTTGTTTGATTGATGTGTTTCCTTGTACAATTACTCTATTATATATATATATATATATATATATATATATATATATATATATATATATATATATATATATATATATATATATACATGGGCCCTCGTTGGCCACTACTCGAGCCAACATTTGCCTACCGTTGGGTCAATCAAAGATCAACGCCTATCATTGTTGCTAAGCTGTAAAGAGACGGAGTAACATCATCTTGGGCTAACAAGCAGCTGATAGGTTGGTCTTCGGCCGCTTGGGCCGCAATGTATAGTTTTAATGGCTTTCCAGGCTGTGGAGGCACCAAGACAAGGGGATTAGTCGAGGCAGCCTTGATCTGGTCAAAGGCTTTCTGTTGCTTGGCTCCCCATGTCATCTCCTCAGTATTCTTTATCTTCATTAAGGGTGAGAAAGCTTTCACCTTTCCGGCTGAGTTGGCGATAAATCCCCTTAGGAAGTTGATCTTGCCTAGTAAACTCTACCGCTCCTTCTTAGTTCTGGGGGGTCTTGCTTCCAAGATAGCCCGAGCCTTATTCTTGTCTACTTCAAAGCCCTGGTTGTGCACCAAGAAGCCTAGAAAATTGCCTGCTAACACACCAAAAGCACATTTAGTAGGGTTCACTTTGAGATTGTGGAGTCTTATCTGTTTTAAAGCATGTTCAAGCATAATTAGGTGAGATTCAAAGTTCTTTGACTTGACCACCACATCGTCAATGTACACTTCCATGCTTTTACCAATGAGGTCATGGAAAATGGCATTCACAGCCCTTTGGTACGTGGCTCCTAAATTGTTGAGGCCAAAAGGCATTACCAACCATTCATAGATACATAAGGCCCCATGGCACCTAAAGTAATTCTTATGGGTGTCAGCCTCGGCCACGTATATCTGGTTGTAACCAAAATAGCCATCCATAAAAGTCAAGATGGCATTGTTAGCTGCAACGTCGACAAGCATATCGGCCACAGGCATACCATACTCATCTTTTGGAGTGGCCAAGTTTAGATCTCTGTAATCAATACAGACCCTGACCTGTCCATTCTTTTTTATCACAGGGACTATATTAGACAACTATTCTACGTACCCGGTAGTTCATGTGAACGCTGCCTTCAGAAGTCTTTCAACTTCAGCCATGATTTGTGGCATCAGCTGCGGGTTGAACCTCCTTGGCGGTTACTTATGGTGCTTCCAACCTTTCTTGATGGGTAAACTATGATATACCAAGGCTCTATCAAGGCCTAGCATCTCATGGTAATCCCATGAAAAAAAGTCGCGATAGTCCTTTATCAAAGCAACCACCTGGTCTCGTTGCTGAGGCCGTAGCTTGCCATAGACCTTAGAAATCCTCGGCTCACTTTCACTCCCTAGATTCACCTCGACAAGAGGATCTTGAGCTTCAAATGTAGGTATTCTCCCCTGGATGGGTTCTGAACCGTACCTTTGGGTCTGCTGCGTGGATGATCGAGGAACAGTCCTTCTACTACTATAGGCTGAGGATGACCTGAATGCGCGGGGGGGTGTACTTGCAAGGACACTCCGACGCCCAAGTCAGCTATATCGAGCTACGGTACAATCTAGTGAATATTCGAATGAATTGCGTACCTGACACCTGGCGACTGTTGCTATTTATAGAGATAGTAGGCGAGTGGACTAATCTGGATAGCCCAATCATACTTGGGGCCCGATAAGTGGTCGATCTTATCCTCAATAAGCAGCTGAGCTTATCCTCCTCTTGCTGAGTTGGATGACCACTACTGGATTGGGCCTAGTTAGACTGATCCTCCCCTTGCCGGGTTGGATGACCACTACTGGGTTGGGCCTAACGATTGGCCCAGTCCAGAACAGGTTCTTTGTGGGGAGGTTCAGCCAACATCACGTCATTGGGGTCATCCGAATCCTCTTGGGAGGAGTGTTCCGGATCCCTCACAGTTCTAGTATCCCTCAGCTCGCGGTCATTTAAGATAGTAATGTCCACTGAGGTTGAATCCTGAGCCTTAGTGATCTATGCTACCCTTCTTTCCTCTTTGGGGTGAGCCCCTTCCCTTGGGTTTGGCATGGTGGCTTGTCCCATGGGATCCTTCGCAGGCGTACCATGCACCCAGGTGGGAGGTGTTGGAGTATTTCCCTTAAGTCTTTGGGCCTAGGTGCGCGCCTCTCAGGGTTGAGGTTAGATAAGTGTAACTTCCTGAGGTCGTGGACAAGCTTCCCTGGATTTGGGAGATTCTTCTGGGATCCTTGAGGTTGACTCGGTTCCCCTAATTGCAGCTTTTCTTGTAAGAGAGCCATGCGTTCTGCCATTGTGGATCCCCTAGGGGGTGATCCCAATCGATCAAAAATAGACACTTTCCTTTCTGGGGAGACCTCTTGCTTGTGAACCCACACGTACTTTTTCTTCCCTTTCCCTCGGCCACTCCCTGAGAAGGAGACCATATTGATGATCATGCTGGGGAAATGGTTAGTGTCGACAATCATCTCTGATGTCCCCTTGTCGTGCATCTTGATTCTCCCTTTCCTTATAACCTCTTGAATCGGCGGAAGATAATACAATTGGAAGTAACATGGTTGAATGAATTATGCCACTTACAGTATTAGTTCCCCTTTATTTCCTCAGGAGGAGGTATCTTGTGGCCGTTCAGGAGCTTGATCTTCTTTTCTTCGAGGAGATAATCAAAGATTTGGCCGGCCTTAGATAGGTCAAAGGAATACTCAACCTTATTTTCAGTCTTGTGCTTCTCCTTTCCCTTGACAGGTTTAAGGGCAGGACAGAGGTAGGCCTGTCCTTTACCTATCTGGGCCACCAAGATATCTTTCGTGTAATCGGATGATTCATCATAATCTAAATCCTCGGCTGCATCAACTACTGACCCTAATGGAGGCCCTCGGACCCTAGTAGCTCTCTTCCTTTCTCTCTCCTGTATGAACTGCCTAAAAAAAGTTTTTTTATTTTAGAAATGAATTGTATTTAAAAAATGCACAAATATGGACCAGCTCATGCAAAAGCTTAAATTTGATAAGTAGGATATATGGCTCATTTGTTAAAGATTAAAAAATATGTGATTTTAATGTAAAATAATTGCGAGACAAGTTTTAAGAGATTTTTATGAAAGACACAAGTTGTTTTGTAGTTGAGTAACATATTGTAAATTATTTTATTATAAAAATTCTCTTTATGATAATTTCTTGGCTAAATTATACCAGAGGTCCTTTAAGTTATTTTTTTGTAACAAGTTGGTCCTTTAGGTTTTTTTCGTACCACTTAAGTCCTTTAAGTTTTTTAATTGTAACAGGTAGGTCCTTTAGGTTTTTTTGTTCCACTTAGGTCCTCTAAGTTATTTAATTGTAACAATTTGGGGCTAAAAAATGTACGTTTTTTGGCCCTTAAAAGTTACAATTAAATAACTTAAAGGACCAACTTGTTACAATTGAGAAACTTAAAGGACCTAAGTGGTATGAAAAAAACTTATTTAGACGCTTGTGTTTTCTCACCTAGTATGGTCTTAGCTTGGGGTCATGATCCTCTTGGTGTTTTATGCTTTGACTTACTTAGACGCTTGTGTTTTCTCACTCGAATAACAAGCTATCTCAACCATTACTTAAACATTTGCAACATAGGAGTGATTAGAGATAGCATTTAGGGTAATTGGGTCACTAACATTGAAGAAAACACGAAAACACAATTTGGGACACGAGCACCCGTGTCATTTTGACACGGACCGTTCCTACAGTTTAATTTTTGTTGGCCAGTGATAGCATGTGACACGGGTACCTGTGTCACTTTAACACGAACCGTGTCTTGCCAGTTTCTCAGTTTTAAAAACTCTGCTCCAATTTCGCTTACTGCTCAAGCCCTTCTCACTTCTATTTCCAAAAATAAAATTGATTTATACCAGCATTACAAGCACAAATGGAAGCATTTCCTGCAATCAAACATCCAAATAGAACCACTTTAACATATTCAACTTGTACTAATTATGTATCACAACTTTCAGCACAATAACTTCCCAATGAACATTTCAACAAATTTAAACCATCCAAATTTGCATTACTGAATATTCAAAGTAAACAACATGCATGGACCAATTTATAGAACAAAACATTAATCGGGTTAAGAACTCACCTTAATGTCAAATTCCACTCAAGAACAAGCAAAGATAGAAATCCTATGTTCACCACAATGTTCGTAAGTTCCCAAACTCGAATCCTAGCTTCAAACCTGTAACACCCTAATATCTCTACCATAGAGAAATACTAGAACATACAGTTTAGCATACATCACAGGATAATTTCCTGTTTTAGATATTGAACACAACTATGGACTTCGAATTAACTTCATAAATAAGTCATATCTAATGACACCTCATGAATTTAAAATACAAATAAATCAAAATATTTAAGTCTCAGTGTATCTCACACCACTCACAACCTAGTGTTCAATATCCAAAATACATGAAATAGCGGAAACGATTTATAACTTTAATTCACTCAAATCATAATCGGGATACAAGGACCACAAGGAAACAAAATATCATAAACAAAGAGCTAAGTCTTCTCCCGCTTCTCGTGCACATCACTTACTCGTGCTTCTTCGCTTCCTTTCTCCCTGTTTCTCTAGAAAAAACAACAACAAATAATGGATGAGATAAACATCTCGGTGAGTCCTATCGCGAACTTATACCGAATTCTTTCGCTTTATTATGCCTCTTATCGTAGTCGTAGTCCAACGGGAATAACTACGTGTAAACTTTGCTCTTAGCACATCACCGACAATGACCACGCCATTCCCGGAGAACCCCTTGCCATTATCTGATTAACGAGTAAACTTAAATTGGGCCTAGGTTCTAGGGCTCATGACTTCCGCTCCCCTAGTAAGCTAATACTTAGGGTTGTCACCGTATACTCGATATAATTTATATACCGTAACTCTTGTCTCTAACTTTAATCTCATATCTAATGAGCATACTTTAACTTAATCTCATATCTAATGAGCTTAGGATTGCTGTTATGACCATCCATTGAGGTTATCTCACTCGGTGAAATCTATTCGGTTAATCATTATCTTTATAACTTAAAAGGATAATACTAACAATACCAACCATAAGCCAAACTCATAGCATTAATATCTTATTATCATTGGGGATGGTTGACAAATGGATTATTAGAAATTTGGAATCGAAAGGAGTGACGAAAACAAATTTTTAGTTTCGAAAACAGGGGCGGACGCACGGTCCGTGCTCTTTTTAAAATTTTTGCGCAAAGAATCAGTAAGGGGAACACGACCCGTGCGCCAATGAGCACGGTCCGTGCTCCCTGACTAGCATTTCGAAAAATGGATTTTCGTCCCTTTTTCACTATTCCTTCGATTCGAATACACATTCTGATAATCCGAAACTCAACTGAACTTGAAATAACACATTTTCACATATACAAAACTCAATATCAAGCCCTCAAACATTCAAGTAACAACAATATAAACACATGCAATCCCAATCAAGTATGTACACAATCAAGCATATTACTTCCCCCAATGATTAATTTCACAACATAAGAACATCAAGTAGGATATACTTTCCCAGAATTTGAAAGAAATAAGCACATTTAACTGACAAATCTTTAAGTACTCTCAACATAATGAAGGACTCACCTCAAAGTAGCAAGAACAATCAACAAGTAAGTTCAATAGAGATAAAAAGCACCAACACAAATTTCTCCAAAGCTCAACTCGACTTCACCCCCCCCCCCCCCCCCCCCCCCCCCCCCCCCCCGATCACCCCTTGGCCACTTCAATCAACAATGTTATCCCTAGATTGTCTATTTCTGCTCCTAATTGCAACCTGCAACAAGATTTGGTTTCAAATTTCTCACTAAGATGGAGACTATTTACAAAGTGCTTACCTTAGTGATGAGTTTAGTGAAAAAAGAAGATGAATGACGTGCACAATGAAAGGGTCTTGAGCTTCTTCTTCCCTCCCACCTCTTCTGCCTCTCTCTCGGGTCTCACTCTTCTCTCTCTCTATCTATTCTCACTTCTACTCTACTATACGAAAACAAACCACCACCAAAATTACTAAAAGACCCATAACTAAAACATTGAACATAACATCATTTAAAGGGTAAATTTGTAAGTGACTATAAGTTGGTATCTTTTTGTATCTTTTGTATTCCCAAAAGATACCAACTTTTTCAAAAAACAAAAGTGACTTAGAGAGAAATGAAATTAAGGTGGGGAGAGAGAAAAGTATTGTTGAGGCAAAATCCCTAATTAATTTTTGATGATTAACAAACCTCAAATATGAGAAGCTTAAGGTTTCTGATTTCATATGCTACTAATGTTCTTCTTGAGTGTTGTATAAGAACAAGTTCAATCAAACAAATCTCAAGAAGGGATATGCTTCTGAGAAGCATCATTTATGAGAAAACTTAAGAAGAATACTGTCCACAATGTTCTAAGAAGATAAGTCTTCTCTTGACAAGATCCAAAGATCAAGACCACATGGTAAACTTGAGAAAGATCATCATGAGAAGCTTCATATATGTTTGTGGAAACATGAGAATAGTAGTTAACTAGGATCAAGCCAAGAAGAGTTAAGACAGAACCATAAAGAAGAAGATGAGAAGAGTCAAGTTGATAAGAGTCACAACCTTGAGAAGGGTCATGATGAGAAGAGTCATGTTGAGAAGGGTCATACTATGAACCATCTTTAGAAACATCAACATGAGAAGCATCAACATAAGAAATATCAACTTGAGAAGCATCATCATCTGCCAGATGTGAGAAGAGTCATTGCAAGAAGAGTCATGAACAACTGAAAACAACTGTCTTCTGCAGAAAAGCAGAAACACAGCTGTGTTGTCCAGACAGCCCATTCCAACGGCTATAAACGACTAGTTTCTTCTTGAACGACTATAAATCTTGGACCAGCAGTTAATACACATAATTTGATCTATAAATCAACGCTCCTAGTCGCCATTAATCCGCAAGAGAGTGCATTGAGTTCTTAACTTCCAACCTTCTCAAGTATCAAAGTTTTCTCTCTTCCATACTCAGTTGCTCCAAACTAGAAGGGATTAATCTGATCTCTGAGTATGTGTTAAGTCTTGTGTTGTTGTATTTATTGAATACTCCATTTGTATCAACCAAGCTCTAGAAATCCCACAAACCCTATTACTTAAACAGATACCTTATAGGGAACCTTCTCTAGTGGCATGTGTTGTTGTAGGACTTGAGAAGTGAGTGCTTCTGTGTTAGAAGCAGTCTAATGGATCAGAAGGAGTCTATTAGAGGTGTTTACAATAGGTAGAGCTGTTGTAACACCCCCCTTTTACTATTACAATTAAATAGACAATTATCAGAGTCACCTCGAAGGGCGCTACATTTTTCACCATTTTAAAAAAAAACACCATTTATTCCAAAAAAAAATCTCCAAAATAATTTATATAAAAGAAATCACCAAGCAGCGGAAATATTAACCAGTTTAAACATCTCCATAATTAACAATTAAAGACATCTCCAAAATTAATTAAAACAATTTCCAATAACTAAAATAATAGTTCAAAACGATGACTAACGACTCCCCGGTGCTACATATCAGAGCTGACACAGACCCAAACGAGAGAGGAAGCAAAACCTAGCAATTCCTCCACGAGCACTAGCGATCACCTGCAGCGTTGCCGCATGAGAGCAACATTCCAAGCAGAAGGGGTGAGTCTAACAGAGGTAATAAGCAGATGATAAAAATATGCTAGCATCTGGTAACTACAGCAACACAATACAATTACACCATATCACAGCACCAGATACCAAAGGAAAAATCCATTTGACAGTGAACCACCAAAATTATAACATTCATAGACAACGGGATGATATGCAACCCCTCCAGTGGGCATATGCATGCGGTACCGATCACCAAAATGAGCCACGACGGGCATATCACCAATAAACACCAGAGGCAGAGCCTATATCACCAAAACATGCATATGACAATGCGACACCATGATTATGCACCAACTCACCATAACAAGTATTTAAAATAAATACTATATCACCAGAATCAAAACAAATGATTTCACCAAAAATAGCACCAAGTTGTAGCATCACAGCTACCACTAAACTCTCCTAAGCATACCAGCACCGCACCTGAAATATTAACACCAGACGGCTCCACAACGCGGACATAACGCACGCACACCACGCACAAGACTGGCGCACAGCGCCTAGGCACATCGCACCTACTTCAGCGAATTAATTAAAATAGCAAACGACATCGGATTTCAACAAATAAATACTTGTTGGAAAGCCCTATGGGTCTGGTTATCATCCCTAAGTTCAGTTTTTGAAGAAGAGTGTCCAATAGGTACAGTTTTCGAAAAGCACACAGGCTAGTTGCAAAAGAGGACAGTTTCTGTCCTTCAAATTCGAGCAATTCCAAAGTGACCAAAACTCAATCAAATTGCATGAAACTTGTGCATAAACTGGGGCAAATTTTGTCTAGTTTTCAAAGAAATTGGATTCGTTCGAAAAGGAGTTCTTTTGAAAACGTGGTAACCAAAACACTGACCCTGTGTCCAGATTGTTTCCAGAATCTTACTCTAACTTGTGGAATTCATATCTCGAGCTACACAACTCTAAACGCAACCAAACCAGTGCCAAATTAACAAGCATTAAGTCTATTTTCCAGAAAAATAAACCACATAATTTTTCGGTCAATACAACGTTCCCAGTCACCGAAATACCGAATCTATACCCAAATCGTTTCCAGAATTTTAACCTAACTTGTATCGCCTATAACTCGAGCTATACAACTCCGAATTTAACGAAACCAGTGCCAAAACGACCGGCGTTAAGTCTATTTTCAAAAACAATCAACCTCATAATTTTTGGATCAACCAAACAGCGCCAGTTTTAGAAAAACCGAACCTGTGTCCAGAATCGCTAAATTGCCAAACACCAAACCCTAACGGCAACGACACCGCAACCACCACAACAAAAACGACAATTCGACAACGCGACAACAACAATCAACCACGCACAGCAACAACAAAAACACGAACAATAACAACACCATCATCGTGATACAACAATCACGCAACAACAAATAACGAAACAAATCACAATAACGTGCAATAATCATCAAAGCACCAATCTCAACGAAAACACGATATGCAACAACACGAACAATTCAACAAAACCCTAGACTACCCACACATAATTATCATCAACCCATTATCAAGGTTAAGCCCACCCTTACCTCGAATAACGTAAGCTCCGGAACACGACGAACGAGACACGAACAAAACCACAGCAACACGAACGATCTCCTTTTGAAATTCTTCGCGAAACCCTCCTCTTCTCTCCCTCTTTGCGCCGCGTGCTCTCTCTCTCACTCTCACTTTCGTTTTTCTTTTGCTTGCTGCGAATGAGGGTTTGGCTTAAACCCCCAGGGTTTAAGTTGAGGGCTCAGTAAACACTGGGCTCTCTACGTCACCACCTCCTTTACTTGTTTCACCTCCTACGCATATAAAATATTAACCTTTTAATTTATCTATATCCCGCCTCCAAATTATTTTAATAATTCAATGAACTATTTTAATTAAATTATTTCCGGGGTGTTACAACCCTCCCCCACTTAGAATCTTTCGTCCTCGAAAACATACCTGATTCAAACAGCTCCGGATAGGACTCTCGCATCTTGCTCTCCAACTCCCATGTCATGCTTTCACCAGCAGCTCCTAACCAGACCACTTTCACCAGGTTTATCTCTTTGCCACGTGAAGTCTTCACTTCACGATCTTCAATTCGCACAGGCATTGTCTCCACAGTGAGATTATCCCGCACATGCACATCATCCATCGGAATCACATGGGACGGATCCGAAATATACTTCCGAAGTTGCGACACATGAAATACATCGTGCAAATTCGAAAGATTAGGCGGCAAGGCCACCCTATAAGCAACATTACCAATTCTCTCAGTGATCTGATACGGTTCAATGAAACGAGGAGTCAACTTCTTTGTCTTCAATGCACGCCCAACACCAGCCATAGGCGTGACTCTCAAAAACACATGATCACCAGCTTGGAATTCTAAATCCTTCCTTCTCTTATCATGATAGCTCTTCTGTCTACTCTGCGACGCTTTCATTTTCTCACGGATCAATTTCACCTTTTCAGTAGTCTCTCGAACAACCTCGGGTCCAAGAACAATACTCTCCCCAGATTCATGCCAACACAACGGAGTCCTACATCTCCGACCATACAATGCCTCGAACGGTGCCATCCCGATGCTAGAATGGTAACTATTGTTGTAAGTAAACTCGATCAACGGAAGGTGAGTATCCCACGCACCTCCCTGCTCAAGAACACAAGATCTCAACAAGTCTTCCAACGACTGAATGGTCCTCTCTGTCTGCCCATCAGTTTGAGGATGATAAGCTGAACTCAACCTCACTTTAGAACCCAACGCTTCTTGCAAACTCTTCCAGAAATCAGAAGTGAACCTAGGATCTCTGTCAGACACAATGCACAAAGGAACACCATGCAACTTCACAATCACCTGAATATAAATCTCTGCCAATCTCGACACCGGATACGTGATATTGATAGGAATAAAATGAGCAGACTTCATCAATCTATCCACAATCACCCAAATCGAATCGTGCCCCCTCACAGTATTAGGTAACCCTATCACGAAATCCATAGAAATACTATCCCACTTCCATTCCGGAATCTCCAACGGTTGCATCAACCCAGTAGGCTTCTGATGCTCAACCTTCGATTTCTGACAAGTCAAGCAGGAATACACAAACTGCGCCACATCACGCTTCATACCAGGCCACCAAAACATCTTCTTCAGATCCTGATACATCTTTGTAGCTCCCGGATGGATACTCAACTTACTCCTATGACCTTCTTCTAAAATTGCTCTTTTCATCTCCTCATCATCACGAATGCAGATTCTTCCACGGTACTTCAATACATTCTGCGCATCCAACTCAAAGTCTTTATTCTCGGATTGATCAATCCCAACCATCAGGTCAACTAATTTAACATCTAACTTCTGAGCTTCTCGAATGCTAGCCATGAATTCATTATCAATCTTCAACATCCCCAATCTGACACTCTGAGGCGTCACTTCACAAACCAAACTCATATCCCTGAACTGCTCAATTAATTCGAGTTCTCTAACCATCATTGCTGACATATGCAACGTCTTTCGACTTAAAGCGTCAGCTACCACATTAGCCTTTCCCGGATGATAGTTCAAGCTAAAGTCATAGTCTTTCAGCAACTCCAACCATCTGCGCTGTCTCATATTCAACTCTTTCTGATCAAACAGATACTGCAAACCCTTATGATCACTGAACACCTCAAACCTCGAACCCTACAGATAATGTCTCCAAATTTTCAACGCGAACACAACTGCAGCAAGTTCTAAATCATGGGTAGGGTAGTTCTTCTCATGAGTACTCAACTGTCTCGATGCATAGGCAACTACCTTACCATTCTGCATAAGCACACCTCCCAACCCCATCTTGGAAGCATCACAATACACCACAAACGACTCTTCCGGATTAGGCAACGTCAGAACAGGAGACGTCGTCAACCTCTTCTTCAATTCTTTGAAGCTCTCTTCACAACAGTCATCCCAGATGAAAGCTTTACCCTTGCAAGTCAACTGAGTCAACGGAAGTGCCAACTTCGAAAATCCTTCTATAAACCTCCTATAGTAACCTGCCAGACCCAGAAAACTTCTAATCTCAGTAACTGACTTCGGAGACTCCCATTGTAACACGGCATCAACCTTAGACGGATCCACGGCAATTCCATTCCCCGAAATAACATGACCCAGAAAGCTAACCTCTTTCAACCAAAACTCACACTTAGACAGCTTCGCATATAATTTCCTGTCCCTCATAATTTCCAATACCAATCTCAGATGTTCTGCATGCTCCTCTTCTGACTTAGAATAAATTAGGATGTCGTCAATGAATACCACCACAAACCGATCCAGATACTCACGAAAGATACGATTCATGTACTCCATGAACACTCCCGGCGCATTAGTCACACCGAAAGGCATCACGGAATACTCATAATGCCCATAACGGGTTCTGAAAGCTGTCTTCTGAATGTCTTCGTCTTTCACTTTGATCTGATGATAACCCGATCTCAAATCTATTTTACTGAACACCTGAGCACCCACCAACTGATCCATTAAGTCATCAATCCTCGGAAGCGGATACTTGTTCTTAATAGTCACCTTATTCAGCTGCCGATAGTCTACGCACAACCTCATACTACCATCTTTCTTTTTCACCAACAACACTGGAGCTCCCCACGGCGACACACTTGGCCTCACAAATTTCTTTTCAAGCAGATCCTCGAGTTGCTTCTTCAGTTCTGACAATTCAGATGCAGACATTCTATACGGTGCCATAGACACAGGTTTAGTATCAGGTACCAGATCAATAGCAAACTCAACCTCTCTCTCTGGTGGTACATCCGGAATCTCGTCGGGAAAAACCTCAGAAAACTCTTGCACCACCTGCAACTCATCAACCTTCGCTTGGCTCTCAGCAGACAATGACGCCATTAATGAAAACAACTGGACGTCTTCCCTCATTACCCTATGCAACTGACCAGCAGACAACAAACCAGACTCTTCCTCTTCAGGAGAAAAGAAACTCACAGACCTTTCATGACAGTTGATATGAACATGGTTATCAACTAACCAGTCCATACCTAGAATAACATCCATTCCGCTCAGCGGCAAACAAATCAAGTCAACGAGAAAATCATTACCGAATATCGATAAAGGGCATTTAGCACAAACAACCGAGGTAGTCGCCGAACCCTTAGCCGGAGTATCGATAACCATCTTCCTCAACATAGAAGATAAAACAAGATCTAATTTCTCAACACATGCAGTAGCAATAAAACAATGGGTAGCACCAGTATCAATAATAGCAATAAGAGGAGAATTATTAATATAGCATGTACCTCTGATCTCATTCATTGCATCTGACCCCGCCAGAGCGAACACCTTCCCAACGGACCTTTCTTTCTTCAGTTTAGGACACTGAGTGCTGATATGACCACCCTCACCATAGTTGTAGCATAGCACATCCTTTCGATCACAGCTAGACGCCATATGACCCTCTTTACCACACTTGTAGCACTTCTTCACATCACCTGGACAGTCAGGACGCTTGTGACCGGGTTTACCACACTTGTAACATACCACACTAGCAGCAACATCTCCCCCACTAGGTCTCTTACCCACAGTAGTTCTCTGATTGCCCTTACCAGCTGGAACCTCATACGGCTTCCCACGACTCGAGAAATTCTTCTGCCTATCCCTCATGACTCTAGAATGAGCATTACTGTCTTCCTCGAAGATTCTGCAGCTGTCAATCAACTCCGAGAACACCCGAATTTTCTGATACCCTATCGCCTTCTTGATATCAGCCCGCAACCCATTTTCAAACTTGATGCATTTGGAGAATTCAGCACCAGCCTCACCATAATGTGGATAGAACTTCGCCAATTCAATGAACTTGGCAGCATACTCAGTCACCGACATATTACCCTGCTTCAGCTCCAGAAACTCAATCTCTTTCTTCCCACGGACATCTTCAGGATAATACTTTCTCAGAAATTCTCTGCTGAACACAGCCCAAGTGACCTCTTCATTCACAGTCGCCAACCTCTGCCTCACCTCCAACCACCAGTCATCAGCCTCCTCTGCCAGCATATGAGTACCATACCTGACTTTCTGCGCCTCAGAGCAATCCATAACACGAAAGATTCTCTCCATCTCTTTCAGCCACGCCAAAGCACCATCAGGGTTATACTTGCCCTTAAAGGTAGGAGGATTCTCCCTCTGAAACGTAGCCAAACTGCGCGACCCAGCATCACCAGCAGCACCTGGGTTATTCTCCACAGCTTGAGCCACAGCCTGCAAAGCAGCAGCGAGTGCAGCATCGTTCCGTCCTGTCATCTCAACCTAACACTGCAACAGAAACTATAATCAGAAACGAGTAACAATTACTCAAGTGTTACTCGACTCGACGACTCGACAACTTGGCCGGACAGACCGAACTGCTCTGATACCACTAATGTAACACCCCCCTTTTACTATTACAATTAAATAGACAATTATCAGAGTCACCTCGAAGGGCGCTACATTTTTCACCATTTTAAAAAAAAAACACCATTTATTCCAAAAAAAAATCTCCAAAATAATTTATATAAAAGAAATCACCAAGCAGCGGAAATATTAACCAGTTTAAACATCTCCATCATTAACAATTAAAGACATCTCCAAAATTAATTAAAACAATTTCCAATAACTTAAATAATAGTTCAAAACGATAACTAACGACTCCCCGGTGCTACATATCAGAGCTGACACAGACCCAAACGAGAGAGGAAGCAAAACCTAGCAATTCCTCCACGAGCACTAGCGATCACCTGCAGCGTTGCCGCATGAGAGCAACATTCCAAGCAGAAGGGGTGAGTCTAACAGAGGTAATAAGCAGATGATAAAAATATGCTAGCATCTGGTAACTACAGCAACACAATACAATTACACCATATCACAGCACCAGATACCAAAGGAAAAATCCATTTGACAGTGAACCACCAAAATTATAACATTCATAGACAACGGGATGATATGCAACCCCTCCAGTGGGCATATGCATGCGGTACCGATCACCAAAATGAGCCACGACGGGCATATCACCAATAAACACCAGAGGCAGAGCCTATATCACCAAAACATGCATATGACAATGCGACACCATGATTATGCACCAACTCACCATAACAAGTATTTAAAATAAATACTATATCACCAGAATCAAAACAAATGATTTCACCAAAAATAGCACCAAGTTGTAGCATCACAGCTACCACTAAACTCTCCTAAGCATACCAGCACCGCACCTGAAATATTAACACCAGACGGCTCCACAACGCGGACATAACGCACGCACACCACGCACAAGACTGGCGCACAGCGCCTAGGCACATCGCACCTATTTCAGCGAATTAATTAAAATAGCAAACGACATCGGATTTCAACAAATAAATACTTGTTGGAAAGCCCTATGGGTCTGGTTATCATCCCTAAGTTCAGTTTTTGAAGAAGAGTGTCCAATAGGTACAGTTTTCGAAAAGCACACAGGCTAGTTGCAAAAGAGGACAGTTTCTGTCCTTCAAATTCGAGCAATTCCAAAGTGACCAAAACTCAATCAAATTGCATGAAACTTGTGCATAAACTGGGGCAAATTTTGTCTAGTTTTCAAAGAAATTGGATTCGTTCGAAAAGGAGTTCTTTTGAAAACGTGGTAACCAAAACACTGACCCTGTGTCCAGATTGTTTCCAGAATCTTACTCTAACTTGTGGAATTCATATCTCGAGCTACACAACTCTAAACGCAACCAAACCAGTGCCAAATTAACAAGCATTAAGTCTATTTTCCAGAAAAATAAACCACATAATTTTTCGGTCAATACAACGTTCCCAGTCACCGAAATACCGAATCTATACCCAAATCGTTTCCAGAATTTTAACCTAACTTGTATCGCCTATAACTCGAGCTATACAACTCCGAATTTAACGAAACCAGTGCCAAAACGACCGGCGTTAAGTCTATTTTCAAAAACAATCAACCTCATAATTTTTGGATCAACCAAACAGCGCCAGTTTTAGAAAAACCGAACCTGTGTCCAGAATCGCTAAATTGCCAAACACCAAACCCTAACGGCAACGACACCGCAACCACCACAACAAAAACGACAATTCGACAACGCGACAACAACAATCAACCACGCACAGCAACAACAAAAACACGAACAATAACAACACCATCATCGTGATACAACAATCACGCAACAACAAATAACGAAACAAATCACAATAACGTGCAATAATCATCAAAGCACCAATCTCAACGAAAACACGATATGCAACAACACGAACAATTCAACAAAACCCTAGACTACCCACACATAATTATCATCAACCCATTATCAAGGTTAAGCCCACCCTTACCTCGAATAACGTAAGCTCCGGAACACGACGAACGAGACACGAACAAAACCACAGCAACACGAACGATCTCCTTTTGAAATTCTTCGCGAAACCCTCCTCTTCTCTCCCTCTTTGCGCCGCGTGCTCTCTCTCTCACTCTCACTTTCGTTTTTCTTTTGCTTGCTGCGAATGAGGGTTTGGCTTAAACCCCCAGGGTTTAAGTTGAGGGCTCAGTAAACACTGGGCTCTCTACGTCACCACCTCCTTTACTCGTTTCACCTCCTTCGCATATAAAATATTAACCTTTTAATTTATCTATATCCCGCCTCCAAATTATTTTAATAATTCAATCAACTATTTTAATTAAATTATTTCCGGGGTGTTACAGCTGTGAGAAGAAAACTACCAAAAGTTCTTTTAACCTAGGGAGGTGTAAAAGGTGTAATCAGTTTTTGAAAAATAGTGGAAATTCTCACTGGGTATGAGGAGTGGATGTAGCCCAGAAGTTGGGTGAACCACTATAAATCACTGTGTTATTTATTGCTTTATATATCATTAGATTACACCTAGTGAGAAAACTCTCCACAAGGAGAAGGTTTATGAAAACTGAGAAGAGTTAGTTATGACCCTTCTTTGCTAATAAACTATTTTCAAGAAAACTATATTTAAACCCTTCTCACTCCTATCCCTATGCATGAATCACTAAGAAAACTCTTGACAAAGTTATATTGATAAATCATGATTTCATCATTGGCTTAATATCTATTAACACTGTCAAAAAGATTCATTGAGAGAAGCATAAAGGGAAGAACTGTCTGACCCTTCTCAACTCCTCCATATAGTTGAGAACACAGAACAATCACCCTTCTTAGTCTTCTATCTAAGTTAATAAGACTTGTTTTGACCTACTCTTCTTAACATATATCACTTACTATCTTATATCTACATCATACTTGTGAAGATACGTTCTTTTATTTCAGGCCAATTTTAAAAGGGTCAAAATTCCAACCCCCTTCCTTGTGGCATTATTGTCTTCAATTGGCATCAGAGCTCAACCACTGGGGTTTGAGCACACTTAACAGTGTGAGAGGAAAAGATCTTGGAAAAGCCAAATGAAACTGTTTCTTGAATCTCAAGATACTGATATTTGGGACATAGTTGAAAATGGACCATTCACCCCTACAATGCCTGGTCCAGTTCCAAATAGTCGTATTCCTAAGCCCAAAGCTGATTGGATAGTGGTTGAGAAGCATCGTGTCTTGCAAAATGCTAAAGCAAAGTATTATCTCTTACTTGTGCTTTGGGAAGAGCATAATATGACCAGCTTGTGGGAAAAGAAACTGCAAAAGAAATATGGGATACCTTACAAACTGCTCATGAAGGAACTGATCAGATCAAAGAAGCAAAGAAAGGCATGCTAATCCATGAATTTGAAATGTTCAAAATGATTGAAGAAGAAGCTATTGATCAGATGTTCAGCAGATTCACTGCTATCATCAATGGTTTGAGTGCTCTGGGAAAAACATATCCCAATGCTGAGAAGGTTAGCAAACTGTTGAAGTGTTTGCCAAAAGCATGGAGATCAAAGAAAACTTCCATAAAAGAAGAAAAAACACTGTCAGAATTAGACATTGATCATCTGCTAGGATCACTGAAAATTCATGAACAAGAGCTCATGGAAGAACTACATCCAAAAAGAAAGGCAGTTGCTCTCAAAGCTTCTTAGAAAGAAGAAAACAACTTTTCTCACAAAGGGAAAGGAATTGCACTCAAATCTTCTCAAGACATGGATGATGAAGAGCAAGAAAGTGATGAGGATACAGAAGGAGAAGAACTAGCATTGATCTCCAAAAGGATCAATAGATGGCTAAACAACAAAAGAAGAGGAAAACCTCAGTTTAGAAATAATTCATTCCAGGGTGAAGGAAACAAATCAAAATTCACTTGCTTTGAATGCAAGAAACCTGGTCACATGAAACAAGATTGTCCCCTCCTGAATAAAAAGAATTCAAGAAGGTTCACACCTCAGAAGAAAGCTTTAATGGCCACTTGGGATGACTCAGAAGAGTCATCAAGTGAGCATGAGGAGGAATCCGCCAAACTATGTCTCATGGCATGACAAGAACAAGAAGTGGTACAAAACTCTGAACTCCTTAAATGTGAAACTTGCAAAGAACTAGAATCCTCCTTTGATAGCTTGCTTTATGATTCAAACATTCTTGCTAAAAATGGATGTTTTTCAAAGAACAGATAAATAAAATGAAGAAAGAAAATGAGGAGATAAAAATACAAAATGAAAGGATGGGAACTACTGTTCATACGTTACAAACATCTCATTTCAAATTATCTGAACAATTCAAGCTTCTAACCTTGAAAATGTCAGAAAAACCAATTGTTTCTAACTTAGAATTAGAAAATGAAAATGCAGCGCTAAGAAAACAAGTTAGTGATTTGACAAATGAGCTTATGATCTGTGCAAAAAACCTTGAATCTTCTCAAGTTGTTTTAACTCCTCTTGAGGAGGAACTGTTGGTTAAGAAGAGTAAAAGGAGACCTAGAATCAAACGCTCAACAGGTAAAAAATCTGGACACCAATTTTCAGTTTGTAACACCAAGCATAAAGATCCTATAATCATGAATACTAACCCTCAAGGACCCAAAGATAAATGGGTACCTAAATCTGTGTCAAAAGCAAATGCAGGCATGCCTCATAGCATCAAGAAGAAAACTGTGGTACCTAGACAGTGGATGCTCAAGGCACATGACAGGGGAGAAGGATAAGTTCCTCTCCATGGAGAGCTTTGATGGAGGACTTGTTATGTTTGGCAACAATGACAAAGGCTTCAACAAAGGAGTAGGTACAGTAGGTAAAATAAACTCTGCTCAGATTCAAAATGTTCAATTTGTGAAAGGACTCAAACATAACTTACTTAGTGTAAGTCAGTTATGTGATTCTGGACATGAAGTGAACTTTAAATCTGATGTGTGTAGAATAAGTAGTATAGAGTCTGGAAAAACTATTTTTACTGGTCATAGAACTAATAACCTCTATAGCATATGTCTTGATGATCTACCTGATCAAATGTGCTTAATTTCTAAAGAAGATGACAAATGGATGTGGCATAGGAGATTTGGTCACATTAGCATGAAAACTCTTTCAAAATTATCCAAACTTGATTTAGTCAGAGGACTTCCAAAGATTAAGTATGAGAAGGATAAATCATGTGAAGCATGCATTCAAGGGAAGCATGTCAAATCTTCTTTCAAACCTTTAAACATGATTTCCACTCATAGACCTTTGGAACTTCTACACATGGATCTTTTTGGTCCTACAAAGAATGCAAGCCTTAGTGGAAAAAGATATGGTTTTGTCATAGTTGATGACTACTCTAGATTTACACGGATGATTTTTCTAAAACACAAAGATGAAGCTTTTGAAAGTTTCAAAACATTTTTCAAGAAAGTTCAAAATGAAAAAGGTTCTAATATTGTTGCAATTAGAAGTGACCATGGAGTAGAATTTGAAAAGACTTTATTTAAAACCTTTCTTGAAGAGAATGGTGTGTCTCACAACTTCTCTTGTCCAAGAACTCCTCAACAAAATGGTGTTGTTGAAAGAAATAATAGAACATTGCAAGAGATGGCTAGAACCCTGCTCAATGATTCAAAAGTTGAAAAATATTTTTGGGCAGAAGTAGTAAACACTGCCTGCTATATTTTGAACAGGGCAACCATTAGAAAAACCCTAAATAAAACCCCATATGAACTACAGAAAGGAAAGAAACCTATCATCTTTTATTTCCATGTGTTTGGATGTGATTGCTATGTTTTAAATAACAAGGATAATTTAGGAAAGTTTGATGCAAAATCAAATACTGCACTATTCTTAGGATATTCTCTCATATCAAAAGCATATAGAGTGTTTAATCTAGAATAAAAGACGTTGAAGAAAGCATGCATGTGATGTTTATGGAAACTAATAGTTCAACAGATAGATATGAAGAAGATGAGAATGATGCAGATAAGACAGGTGAGAAGGGTGCTGATACAAGTGAGAAAGTTGAAACAGAATCAACACTTGATCTTTCTCAACCTCTAAACAATCAAGATAGACAACCCTCTCAAGCTTCTGAACTACCTAGAAGTTGGAGACTAGTTACTCACCATCCTCAAGATCAAATAATTGGAGAAACTTCTGAACCTGTAAGAACCAGAAGCTCCTTCAGAAGAGAAAATGCTCAAAGTGCTCTCATCTCATCAATTGAACCTAAAAACATAAATGAAGCAATTATTGATGAATCTTGGATAGAAGCAATGCAAGAAGAGCTTGCTCAGTTTGACAAGAATGAGGTATGGAACTTGGTCCCTTCTCCTACACACCAATCTATTATTGGCACAAAATGGGTATTCAAAAACAAAATGGATGAAAATGGTAAAGTTATCAGAAACAAAGCAAGGTTAGTTGCTCAAGGCTACAATCAACAGGAAGGTATTGATTATGATGAAACTTTTGCTCCTGTTTCTAGATTAGAAGCCATTAGAATACTTCTTGCTTATGCTGCTCATAAAGATTTCAAACTCTTTCAAATGGATGTCAAAAGTGCTTTTCTAAATGGTTTTCTAAATGAGGAAGTGTATGTACACCAACCTCCTGGTTTCATTGATGAGAAACATCCAAACCATGTTTTTAAACTGACTAAGGCACTCTATGGTCTTAAACAAGCATATTGAAGCTTGGTATGAAATACTGAGTACCTTCCTTCCCAAAAATGGTTTTGCAAGAGAAAAAATAGATGTTACTCTTTTTAGAAAATCTCTTAAGGATGAACTTTTAATTGTACAAATCTATGTTGATGATATCATCTTTGGAGCAACAAATGAAAAGCTATGCAGTTACTTTGGAAAATTAATGATGAGTGAGTTTGAAATGAGTCTAATGGGTGAGCTAAGATACTTTCTTGGCTTACAAATCAAACAACTTAAGAAGGGTATCTTCATTTCTCAAGAGAAATAAATCAATGATCTTCTTAAGAAATATAAAATGAGTGCTGCAAAGGCAATGGCAACACCTATGCACCCTTCTGCAAACATTGAGAAGGATGAGAGGGGTAAGTCTGTGTCTGAGAAGGAATATAGAGGAATGATTGGGTCTTTATTGTATCTCACTGCAAGTAGACCAGACATTGTCTTCTCTGTAGGGTTGTGTGCAAGATTCCAAACTGCTCCTAAGGAATCTCATCTATGTGTTGTCAAAAGAATTTTTAGATATCTTGTTGGAACACCTAACATTGGCTTATGGTATAAAAAGAGAACACATTTTGAGCTTATTGAGTATTGTGATGCTGACTATGCTGGAGACAAAATTGAAAGAAAGAGTACAAGTGGTTCATGTCAATTGTTTTGGGAATCACTCATCTCATGGTCATGTAGAAAACAGAACACTAATTGCTCTGTCAACCATAGAAGAAGAATATGTTTCAGCTGCTGGTTGTTGCTCACAAATCTTGTGGATCAAGAATCAACTTGAAGACTTCTCTTTAAACTACTCAGATATTCCTATATTCTGTGACAATACTAGTGCTATAAATCTATATAAAAATCCAATTAAACATTCTAGATCAAAGCCATTGATATTTAACTGCAAAAGAAAGATATTAAACATTCTAGATCAAAGCACATTGATAAATCAAAGCATCATTTCATTAGGGATAATGTGCAAAAGAAAGATATTGAACTTGCGTTTGTTGATACTAAACATCAATTAGCTGATATATTTACTAAACCTCTCTTGGAAGAAAGTTTTAGTTACATTAAAAACATGCTTCATATCATTGAAACCCCCTCAGATGAGAAGGGTCATGACCAGCAACCTTCTCAGTCTCGAGAAGGGTCATAACCCTCAACCTTCTCAACTCTTGAGAAGGGTCATCACATTCATATGACCATAAAAATGCAAAAAGATTTTATGTTTGTTAACTAATTGTTTGTTTGCTTTTAATAATTATATGTTATTAAGTATTTATTTCCTTTATTTCTCAGTCTTAGGTTTAGTTTTTTATTAAAAAAAACCAAAAATAGGATCCTAGCCGTTACAACGGCTCCTTTCTTTCTCTTCACACGATCTAATCAGAAACAGTTACACACATCAGTCAATGATGTTGTAACCTTTGGTTAATAACCATTCCCAAATGATTAAAATCACTTCCTCTCTCTCTTCTGTCAAACGAAACCGCTCCTCCTTAAACAACACCAAAATCTCTCTTCTCTCTTAAATGGTTAGAACCAAAAACTCAAAACCCATCTCTACATACGCTGATTCCACACGTGAAACTCACTTAAATCACTCCAACTTTATTCTCCTTGGATCTCCTCAAAACATTGTTGACGTAAAACCCCTAAAATCACGACCTTCGAAGATGAAACACACACCTAGTGGCAATCCAAGAAGATCCATGCGCGTTAAATTCCACTCTACTGCTAAAAACACTTTTGGAACCAATCCTGAGGGCCCCGTAGATCTTGAGAAGGATGAGAATGCTCCTGCACAAAGTACAGAGCAACCTATTGTTGCTGAGAATGTTTCAGAATCACCCAAAGTTGCAGAAACTTCTTCAAAGAAGGTTGTTGAGAAAAAGGCATTAGAAAAAGGAAAGAAGGTTGAGATTGCATTGCCTCCAAGTGGCAAGAAGCATCAAGAGTTTAAGAAGAGGAAACAACCAGAACTAACAAAATGGAGTAAGAAGGCTATTGTTTCTCGAACTGTTTATTCCTTAGAAGAGATTGAAAGATGTGGATGGAACATCACTCCCTTTCTCACTCAACAGAAATGGGAGAGGTTCATTTCTTTAGATGATCTGGTCTATAGAGAAAGAGTTAGGGAATTCTAGGCAAATGCGAAATTTCAGAGTGATCCTCCACAAATCACCTTTTGGATTGGTGACAGGGAATTTTCAATCTCACCAAGCACTCTTGGAAGAGCTCTTGACCTACCTAATCAAGGTACTCAAATGTTTGAAGAAAACTGGTACAACTTGTTAGGCATCTCTATCCAAGAACTCAAAATCATCCTCCTTAAAGACCCCTCTCTCCCTATATCAACACCAAATCTCAAACCTATGGTAAGAATCCTTCACCATATCAGTTCTCATACCCTTCTCCCTAGAGCAGGTTCCTTTGAGAAGGTTACAACTAGGGATTGTATGATACTATACCATCTCATTGAGAAAAAACCTATTAGCCTTCCTTTCCTTATCATTCAGCACATGATAAATGCAATCAAAGCAGATAAAACTGCAAACTCTCTGCCCTATGGGAAAGCTCTCACCAGAATCTTTAATCACTACCTGATTAAGATTTCTGTTGATGAAGGTGTCATAGAATCCAAACCATTCACCTATAAGAACATAAGGCTCATGGGACTTGATATCTCTTTAAGAGATGAGCAAGATAATTGGAAGAAGAAGAAATCAATCAGAATGGGTGGCAATCATATGATGAAGAACAGTTCTATTTTCATAATGTCCAAAACAAAGACATGATACAATTTGAAACAAATAGATAGTATCATGAAATTCATGAAAAAAAAGAGTTCGCTCTCAAGAAGTAGTGGAAAGAGCAGGTTGAACATCTGACTGATCTAGAATAAGAAATCGTTGAGTTCAAATCCTTTTTGATATGTGATTTTAATGACAACAAACCTGAATGGTGTTCTACAAATGGGATCACTTGAGTTTGTTGAGAGAACAGGTTTCCTACAAGTGGACATGCTAGAAGCAAATTAGATCAATCGAATGCATGCCATTCTCAACAATTGAAAAATCAAAGTAGCACCAACAAATTACAAGAATAGTAATGCAAGCTTCATGAAGACATCATATCTTTACTATTAAAGTACAACAGTGTTGGACAAGGAAATTCACAAAGAGAAAAGAGAAGAAATTAGGCAATCTAGAGAAAGTTCAAATCAATTAAGTGAATTCCTATCAAGAGGAGTCCTAAGAACCAAATGACTACATTGATCAAAGGAGTGTACAAGTATTTACATAGAAGATTCTCATAGTTCTTAAATGGGTTATATTCTAAAAATGCTCTCTTACTCAAATGTTCAAAAGCTTATCTAGAAGCATACCAAAAAGCATGACCAAAACATGAGAAGGTTAATTCATGAGAAGGTTTGACTAAGTCAATAGAAGGTTTGACCAAGTCAATGCGAAGGTTTGACCTAGTCAACAGAAGGTTTGACCAAGTCAACAGAAGGTTTGATCAAGTCAAGAGAAGATTTGACCAAGCCAAGATTTCAACATGAGAAGGTTAAAATATGATAAGGTTGACTAAGTCAACAAAAGGTTTCATCAAGTCAACAGAAGGTTTGACCAAAAAGTCAACGAAAAGTCTGACCAAGTAAACGCAAGTTTGACCAGAAGTCAAAAGAAGCTTGACGTCACCTTTGTTAAGAACATTCATTATTGAGAAGGTTAAGATACAAGAAGAGAAGGTTCAAGTCAGCAACCTACTCAAAATGACATCCTACTCAAAATGAAAAACATGTCATCTCTCTTTGAATGAAGATCAAAGATTATCAAATGCTGGAGGCAAGGAATAAATGAGTAGAAATGGTTAAATGTTATAGGAGGAACTCCTTGATTATTCCTAGGATCAACAAATGGTGTTTGTTCAAAGGCATAAAGCATTAGAAGTTGTAAATGAGCTGTTAAAAGCTGTCCAAAGGACAGTAGTAGGTTAAAGAAGGTTCAGATGTGCAAAAGAAGGTACCGCAGGCACAGTTGAGAAGGTTGAAAAGTTGCCAACTTTCTCAACTTCCATCACATCACTCCATGGATAATTCCCTACGGCTATAATGAAGAAATCAACTATATTAACCCATGGGAAAGCTGAAGAAACACAAGGGAGAGGGATGATATTGTGACTAATTAAACCAGATTTCTTCATCCCCTCAACCTTCTAACGATTTGAGAAGCTTCTGCAGAGTTTGAGAAGCTTGATCTGAAGCTTCTGCAGAATTCGAGAAGCTTGATCTAAAGCTTCTCAAAGTTGAGAAGTTTGCTCTAGAAGAGATTTCAACAAAGAAACTCGAAGTCCATCTATCATACAAGTGATTGGATGCTGAAATAGAAGAAGTATATTGAGAGATAAACACAAGCCATATCAAGATCAACTATTGCTCTCCATCATTATCTTCTTTCACACTCTTGCCCATGAGCTCTAAACTTTGGGATAATCTTAGAAAGAGTGTGTAGCTTTTTTTACATATTTCATATCCTCTTATTATAAGTGTATCAAGCTGTAGCAAATACCAAACCCTTTCATTTTCTTTGTATGTTGATCTTCCTACCAAGCTACCTAGGGTAGGTGAGTGTTAATGAGAAATTACGACATGTGTGGTGTTCTATAAAGCTACCTAAGGTGTAGGTGAGTGTTGATGAGAAACTACCACGTGTGTGTTGTTCTATTAAGCTACCTAGGATGGGTGAGTGTTGGTGAGGAAATAGTGGGTAAGAAACTTGTTTTTGTAAAGCCTGAAGAGGCTTGAAGAAATAATACGTGATGTAAAGCTTGAAGAAGCTTGAAGAATGGCCACTTGTATTGATTGGAGAATTGTGGAAAAATCTCACAGGAGGTGAGGACTGGATGTAGCCCTTCGTTAATGGGTGAACCAGGATAAATATTCAATGTGTAATCCTTTCATCCCTTATCTCTACATGCTTTACGTTATGATCATATTGCACTACCTTCATATCCTCACATTAACTAAATGCTTAAAACAGAACCTACTCATGTATTTAATGCATAAATCACATTCTGTTTTGATGCATCTAATTAATCCTAAGAAGCTTCCATCTGTAATGATTGCATCCTCATAAGCTTCTGGACATCAAATAGTTTATCCTTAATATACATATCTCTTGATAAAATGTTCATCATGTTATCAAACACTAAATGACCATGTTCAACAAAAAGGATAAATCTCATATGACATGCAAAATGTTTTTATGCATAAATACAACACAAAACTCATTATGTATTGAACTTATCAACAAAAGAACCTTCACTGCATGGAACTTACTTAAGTAGAGAAAGTTCACAGTATGGAATCTACTCATCCTAGAGAAGGTTAAACACTTTGTACTTACTCAACATAAAAAGATTCACTGTATTGAACCTACTCAGCTTGAGAAGGTTCACTCTGTTGAACCTACTCAACATAAAGAAGGTTCAATGCGTGGAACCTACTCAAGAAGAGAATGTTTTGTCAAATTGTTTTATGCTAACTATCTCATCTCCAAGAATCAACTTAAGAGGACACTTTCTAAGTTGCAGGATATAAATTTTCAAAGGGTCACAACTCAACCCCACCTTTTTTGTGACTCTATATGCCACTTTAATTGGTATCAGAGCACAGGCTCTTAGGGTTGAACACACTTAACAGTGTGAAGAGATAAAGATTCTGGAAGAAGTGATGACCAACATTGGAGATAAAGAACATGTCTCAGAAGGTTGATTTACAAAGAGATTTGGGATATGCAGAAAACAATATTGATGAGGAAGAAGTTGAGAAGGTGGGGTAGATGGCAAATAAAAATATACATATTCCATCACCTACAAGTAAGCTTCTTTTAATTTTACTCTGAATATTTTATCTTTATCAAAACAAGTTAATAAGCCACTAGAGAAGCTCTTAGAGATGAGTTTTCTCTAAATAGCAAAACGTGAGAATGATAAAAGGGTTATCGGCTACTAGTTTGAGAAGCTATCATAAGTCCTTTTTACTCTCATCAGAAAAATAAAAAAATGCTAAAACGTATTGTTTGTTAGGCTACTTTTCAAAGTCTCATAATACCCATCTTTGACAATTTGAATGAGGAATGTGATAATCAAAACGGTGTGTTGACTTGCTTGTTCTAACATACAAAAGTGCTGAGCCATGTGCTTTACATCTTGATAAATTGCTAGCGGTGCTTGTTGCTCGCTAGCAATAAGTAAATATGGGGATCACTTATTCTAAGTTACTGCTCACTTGTATTAACTCATCCAATTTATGTTTGTTGCTACCTTGAGCCTTATATACTAGACTAGAAAGAAAAGAGAGTATAAATCCATGTGTTTTTTGGGTGTTTATGAAGCAACTTGCTATGATAAAAAGTGGATGAGATTTGTGCTTTCCAAGGGAGTGAAACATTGCATTATATAGCCAAACTTTTGAAAAAGATTTGAAAAAGAAAACTGATCTAAACTGTGAAATTTGGTGAAACTTATCATTTCTAAACTCTCGAGCAAATCATTTCTATTTTGCTTCCAAATTTTCTTTCATTCATTCACAAGAGCATAGTTTGACAAGAGCATATTGAAAAGAGACCACATAAAGCATCAGACAACTACTGCAACCACTGTATAATAGAGATGTCACAGGTAACCTTCATGACAGACGGAATGAAGTTTTGTTTACAAAATGAAAAATTCATGCAGGACCCACATGGATTGAGTTATGTGTCAAAGTTACAACCAATGCACTCAATATCTTGTAAAGCTCGTGCTCTACAAAATACGTCCATTATGATGCTTGCCAAATCCATGATATTACAAAAATATGGTAAGTTCCATGACAGCATGATAGTCAGTAACGTAAGAACATGAGAATTTTACATGAAAATTCTAATGTCTATTATTTTACTCATTGGCTTGTTTTACATGTTTTATTCTTATGCCAAGAAAACATCATGATGTCTAAGGGCTTGACATATGTGATTTATGCGACAAATGTTATATGTCCCATACCAAGTGTTTCTGGAAAAGTGGCATTCATGTGTATAATCCTTCTTTTTCAGAAACTTGGTAAAAACTTATTAGCTAACCACATTTATCTCTTGTTACAAACCAACAAGTCTTGTGCTTATTTCTTACATCATTAAAATGATTTTCATATGAACATTAACTAAAGTTCATGATGCATCAATATTACAGTACATCATTTAAAATAATAATTGGATATTGATATGCATGTGTTCTTAGAAAATGGTTCATTTGTAAATAAGAAAATTCTCTTAAAAATTGTGCTTTCTAAGATACCAACTCATTCTTTTAAAAAGGAAATTGAATTTTGGGAATACAAGAAAATGAGTTGAGTGTCAACTTGGAAGGTTTTGGCAAATTATCTTTATGCATAAAAGTGTTTAAAGTGGTTATAATGGGTGATAAGTGCTAAGACAAAAGGAGAAAATGCAGACATACTTTCCTGCAGTATTTTTTCACAATCATTTGTCAAATGATGTATGTTTAAATCGTAAAATCTTGGTTGAGACCTTATTATGTTACCACGTGAGCAAAAATAGCAAGAAAAGGTATACTAACCCATAAGGACCCAAAAAAGAATGGGTACCAAAATTATTTTTGTTTTGTGATGTAGGAGTATTCGTTGAATGACAAAAGGAGAAGAAAAATGCCTCTTCGGAATTGACGATAAAGAGATAAAGACCAACTCATACAACTCAAAAGATGCTCAGAAGTTTAATTTGAAACTTCATCGTAGTACACACATTGTGAGATGATGAAGGATGAATCTGAGATAAGCATGTTGGATGGACTAAAATCCTTCTATGGGCTTCAATATAAGAGGATCCAAGAAGCTGAGAAAATTCACAAGAAAATATCAGAATCATCTCAGAGAGAGCATGGTGATGATCACATATGAAAAGGACTAGCAAGATAAGAATATGTTCTATAACAAAGAACCCTCTTCTGATGAGGAAGTTGCTGACTCTGTTGAGGAAAATTTGGAAGTCACTCAACAGAAACCTTCTCCAAAGCCTGCTGCAGATCAACCTTCTCATGAAGTTAATATGACCACAGCTGAAGCTTCTCAACTAAATAAGCAAGTGGTAGTTGAAGAGAGAGACTTGAATGTGGACCGCTCCACTACCAAGATCAGTGAGAAAAATAAGCTGAAACAACCATCTTCATCCATCAGTCAGCTTTTCACAAGTACTATGACGATAAATGAATGAGCATGAGTTGATACTACAACTTCCTTGAGGATTCTCTTATCATGAGAAGTTTTAAGAAAGAAAGTCATTAAAGGAGGTACACTCAATCCCATCATAACTTCATTTTGATAAATCTGAATTATGCGTGAATATATGATATGATAAGATTGATTGTTTGAAATTATGAATGCATGCTAAAATGATTGATGCAATATATGATCTTAAAAGATTAAATTGTATGCATCACTATTACTTTGAACTTGAATGTGCATGTGCCTAGTTCTACGTAAAATAAGTTTGCACAATCTCTAGCTCTAAGTATTCTCATACTAATATAGTGATCATAATCAAGTCTGCAATTTGGTTGATAATTTATATTATTACATGATGCTTTAAGCTTTATGATCACACGTTAAAAGTTTGTTTAAAATGAAGTGTTTTTTAAAAGTGTTAGATAAGATGTTGCATAGTCAAGTATCATTCTTTGCAGAAATGTAAACTCACATACTATATTTATTTCTATGATGTGGTGCTAAATGCTATATGTGTTAACATCTTGTAGTGCAAGTTGATTCCCACCATGTTTAAGCTAACAAGTGTTCTAATTATTCTTATGTATAATTTAGTGCTTGAAAGAATCTTTTTGATTCTAAACGTTCGATACTGTTGTAATTTTCATAAACCTTTTTGGATATATGCATGGTTTGTTGTTTTAAATAGATTCATTGAGTTGTAGGCCTGGTAAACACATGTCAATAGTCAATGTGAAATGAATCTTTCAAAGTGTTGGACCATGTGATGCATTGTTGAGTGCCATTCAAATTATGTCATACATGCTGAGAAAGATGCACTTCTTACTTATCATATGATGCTTTTTCAAGTGTATAAAATGGGTGCAAAAGGCTTAACATCATTTTAAGAACATTAACTTCTTTGAAGACAAGTTATCTAATGTATGTTCACTAACCATATTTTTGTCTAATTCTGATATGTGCTTTCTAAAGAACATATTCCTATGAAAATCTTTTAAAGTTAGGAATTATTTTCTCAAGTCTGAAATACGATTAACTTAATATCTTGAGGAGGAAAAATGACAAAGTCTCATGTTATGATCATTAAATCTAAGTCATATTATGTCCTTTATCAAATCTGATTTTGGTGCATATTTATTGTTATATCTGGTTTCCAAAAGCCTCACATGCACTTATAGATCTAAAGACAAAAAATTGAAAGAATCAAACGTAACCTGCATATCTTGAGAAGCATATACTTTATTTGATGCCTAACTCTAGGAATATGATCTTGGTTTTACAAAATTTGAGATTCTGATATAATCTTTGTAAAAGATCCTTCTTCAACATGTTCTATATTGATGTCCAATCATTGGACTTAAGATTGGAAGGTTTTCATTAAGGTGTTTCTCATTTTTGTTTCTCCATGCGAAATTAATTGCTTTCTTGATGTTGTTTTATATTAAATGAGCATTGAGTGCTAAATCTAATTTATGGAAAATGAAATCTTCCCACTTATGCTTTTGAATATGTATTTGACACATTCTAAACAAGAAAGATATGTTTTGAAATAGATATATGATAATCTTGTTTCACTTTCATAGTCTCCACTCAAAAATAGATATGTGAGCTCCATATAGCATATAAATGAATTTTTCTGCATAATGAGTCTTACTTGTTGGATACTCTTGTTGTGATACATGTTTTAATAGTGCTTTAAACAATGAAACTAGTGAAAATAGCATCTATGATATATCACACACTCTTACTACTTTAAGTAAGCTTAAGAATTTGCATTATGTTCACTTGTGTGTTTGCAGATATTTGAAAGAGTGTATAAATTTATTTTGTGTTATCACTATCATGCATTATGTTTTATATGACTTTGTAGAACTAAGTATGGTCAATTGATTATCCTCCATTGTTTATATCTGAGGGATTACCGCCGTATACGGGTTGAGGAAAAATAAAATAAATTGTACTATATATTGTTTTCTTCTAAGGCAAGATAGTTGGTAAAGATCTTTATATTCGTTGAACCCTATACAAAATGCATTATGAGAGGTTGTCCTCTTATATATAAACGGTTTTCATTCAAAGTCTAATAATGAGAGTAATAATTAGGAAAGAGTTGCTTGTGAAGATAGGAAAATAATGATAGTAGAAAACCCAAAGGGAGTTTTTGAACCAAAGAAGGTATATGTTCTTCGATGTTTCCACATGCTCTGTTCAAATTTCTTTATCTAATATTTGTGGATCAAATGGATGTGCTAATTTGCTTGATACAACTATATTTCTTTCAATTACTATGATTCCTTATGTCTAAATTGCAATATTGACTAAAAGAAATTCTCACATTGGATATTCTTATCATGTTAAATGCAAACTACTTGAGTTTGATATGTTGATCCTCCTCCCCTCTAATTTTTTTGATTGATGTCAAAAGAGGGAAAAAATAAGATAGATATAATAATAGAGAATGTTGCTAATTAACCCCATGCATAAGTTTAGGGGGAGTCTAATTTTATAGCAAGTCAACATTCTTGCATGTATTATTATATCCATCAAAAAAACTTAAGATTTGTTCTTAAAGGTCCATCATCATCAAAAAGAAGGAGATTGTTGAGTTCAAAGCCTTTTTATATGTGGTTTTAATGACAACAAATCTTATGAACTAAATGTTAAGTATTCTGAATGGTGTTCTACTAATGGGTTCACTTGAGTTTGTTGTGAGAACAAGTTTCCTACAAATGAACATGCTAGAAGCAAATTAGATCAATCCAATGCATGCCATTCTCAACAATTGAAGAATCAAAGTAGCACCAACAAATTACAAGAATCGTAATGCAAGCTTCATGAAGACATAATATCTTTACTATTAAATTACAACGGTGTTGGACAAGGAAATTCACAAAGAGAAAAGAGAAGACATTAGGCAATCAAGAGAAAGTTCAAATCAATTAAGTAAATTCCTATCAAGATGAGTCCTAAGCACCAAATGACTACATTGATCAAATGAGTATACAAGTCATGCATAGAAGATTCTCATATTTATTAATTGGGTTATATTCTACAAATGCTCTCTTACTGAAGTGTTCAAAAGTTTATCTAGAAGCATACCGAAAAGCATGACCAAAACATGTAAGAAGTCAAGGGTAGAAATAACATGAGAAGGTTCATTCATGAGAAGGTTTGACTAAGTCAATAGAAGGTTTGACCAAGTCAAGAGAAGGTTTGACCAAGCCAAGACTTCAACATGAGAAGGTTAAAATATGAGAAGGTTGAGTAAGTCAACAAAAGGTTTGATCAAGTCAACAGAAGGTTTAACCAAAAGTTAACTGAAGGTTTGACCAAAAAGTCAACGGAAAGTTTAACCAAGTAAACGCAAGTTTGACCAGAAGACAAAAGAAGCTTGACCTCACCTTTGTTAAGAACATTCATTGTTGAGAAGGTTAAGATACAAGAAGAGAAGGTTCAAGTCAGCAACCTACTCAAAATGACAACCTACTCAAAATGAAAAACATGCCATCTCTCTTTGAATGAAGATTAGAGATTATCAAATGCTGGAGTCAAGGAATAAATGAGTAGAAATGGTTAAATGTTATAGGAGGAACTCCTTGATTATTCCTAGGATCAACAAAAGGTGTTTGTCCATAGGCATAAAGCATAAGAAGCTATACATGAGCTGTTAAGAGCTGTCCAAAGGACAATAGCAGGTTAAAGAAGGTTCAGATGTGCAGAAGAAGGTACAGCAGGCACATTTGAGAAGGTTGAAAAGCTGCCAACTTTCACAACTTTCATCACATCACTCCAAATCACTCTTTTTTTTTACGCAAAGAAACTCATATCATTTCACTTTCAATAATGTTTATAATACAAGATGGACTATAATAATGAACTTAGGAGCTACCATAGTTTCATGATGCCCTTGCAAGAGAATGAGCAACAAGATTTGCTTGCCTCCTAATAAAGCTTATCTTATAGCTTGGAACAATAGAATGTAAATTATTACAAAGAGACATAATGACATCAAAATCAGTATTGAGGGACATCGCTTTGTTCACCGCATTGACCACAGAGATACAATCCATCTCAATGGCCACTGCCTCCAAGCCTAACTCCATCAACCACTTCAATGCCGGCCATAGACCCATTGCTTCAGCTTCTTGGGGCTCCGGAATTCCTTTAAACCACACTGTTTTTCCTTCCATGAAGACTCCATTCTCTTCCCTAATGCAAATGCCAATACCAAACTTGCTATCTTGATTAAACAATTCAGCGTAAGAAACAATCAGTAATGACGGTAGGTAGCATGCGACTATGTTCGCATATGGCTTGAGCTTTACCATATTTAAAAAATAAATGCATATCATCCTCACTCCCCTCACTACACATTGAGCATTGCTCCTCACAAGGAACATGCCTATGTCTCAAATTCATTCTAGTGGGTAAGCATCCCCTCGCCACCCTCCACAGTAACAACTTTACCTGGTGGGGAATCTTAAGACGCCAAATAAGCATCCAATTTCCTTCTTTCCATGGGCATTATACAACGGAACTCTCCTAATAAGAGTCGCTTCTTGATTGTTGAACAAAGAATCCACCAAAATATCATTCCAACCTCCATTAGCTTCATCCCTCAATTCACTCACTCTCATATCCTCTGTTCCAGGTACCATAGTGGAACGAACAAAATGATTTTTCCTCCCTTTCAACCACGGATCCCTCGAAATAGAGACACTCCTACCGTCGCCTAAGCGCCATTGAGATCCCACATCTACAACCACCCGGGAAGTATAGATACTACGCCAAATATAACTGGGATTATGGCCCAAGCGAGCCCCCATAAAATCTCTATTCGGAAAATATTTTGCTTTAAAGACACGTTTCACAATAGTATCCGCGTGGGTGATAGTCTTCCCCGCCTGCTTCCCTAGCAATGCCAAATTGAAACCATGGAAATGACGAAAACCCATGCCTCCATGTTCCTTCCTCATCGTCAACTTGTCCCAATTCAACCAATGAATACCCCTTCTTGAGTTCTGGTTACTACCCCACCAAAAGGAGTTTATCATTCTCTCCAACTCCTCCCCCAACGTTGTTGGTATTTAGAAAACACTCATACAATAAGTTGGTATTGATTGAGTTACAGATTTAACAAGCACTTCTCGCCCTACTTTCGACAAATGCTTATCTGAACAATGTTGCACATTCCTCCACATTCTATCCCTCAGATATCCAAACATTTGCTTCTTATTCCTCCCTATCATAAATGGCAACCCCAAATATTTCTCGGTCCCAATAGACTCGGTCACACCTAGAATAGTAGTAATTAAATATTTCATGTCTCCACCAGTGTTCCTACTAAAATATATCTCCGACTTGGCCATATTAATAGCCTGAGTGGACACAGCTTCATATGTTTTAAGGATCTCTTGAAGCTGTCTACTCTCTCTTTCATCTGCCCTGCTTAAAAGGAAACTGTCGTCAGCAAAAAGAAGATGTGTAAGGGATGGGGGGCCCCTACACACTTTCACTCCATGTAAGTCCCCTCTACTCTCTACTCTTTCAAGTAAAGTTGTGACACCTTTCGCACAGATGATGAACAAATAAGGTGACAGTGGGTCACTTTGACATCAAACCTCTCCCCGGAGTAATAGGTCCAACTTTCTCACCATTCACCATAATAGAGTAGCTAACAGTTTCCAAGCACATGGACATCCATCTAACCCATCTCTCATCAAAGCCCATCTTTAACGTCATACCCTTCAGATAATTCCAATCCACCCGATCATAAACCTTACTAATATCCATTTTAAGAGCCATCTCCCCCTTTTGACCACTTGTTTTGCACTTAAGGTGGTGTAAAGTTTCAATAGCAACAAGGACATTATCCAAAATGGATCGATCCTCCACAAAAGCAGATTGCTCCAAAGATATACATTTATGTAGCAAAGGATTCATTCGGTTTGCTAGTACTTTGGATATGATCTTATAAATGACGTTCTACAAAGATAGTGGTCTAAGATCCTTCATAGTCACTGGATTATCAACTTTCGGGATCAACACAATATTAGCGTCATTTAGGTTAGGCGGAAACTCGCCTGTATCAAGCCACATCTTTCCGGTCTGAAATAATTCCACCTCGCACAAATTCCAGAACCTCTTAAAGAACGCAGGGTTTAAACCATCCGGACCTGGAGACTTGTCCGAATGCATTTGGAAAAGAGCCTGCTTGAATTCTTCCACTTCCAACGGCTTAAGCAAAGTCTCATTGTCCTCCTCATGCAACCGATTACCAACATGTCGGAGAACCTCCTCATATTCACTCTGATTACCCCTAAACAGATCCTTGAAATAGTTTTCAGCTACTTCACCTATCTCTCTCTGCTCAGTAACTACTTCGCCATTCTCCTTGGTAAGTTTTGAAATAGTATTTTTCCTTTTCCTCACACTTCCCATGGCATGGAAAAATTTAGTATTCATATCACCATCTCTAAGCCAATGAACCATCTCCAAATCACTCTTATGGACCCAAGAATAGTTCCCAACGGCTATAATGAAGAAATCAACTATATTATCACATGTGAAAGCTGAAGAAACTCAAGGGAGAGGGATTATATTGTGACTAAACCAAATTTCTCCATCCCCTCAACCTTCTTACAGATTTGAGAAGCTTCTGCAGAATTTGAGAAGCTTGATCTGAAGCTTCTGCCAAATTCGAGAAGCTTGATCTGAAGCTTCTCAAAGATGAGAAGTTTCTCTAGAAGAGATTTCAGCAAAGAAACTCGAAGTCCATCTATCATACAAGTGACTGGATGTTGAAATAGAAGATGTATATTGAGAGATAAATACAAGCCTTATCAAGATCACCGATTGCTCTCCTTCATTATTTTCTTTCACACTCTTGCTCATGAGCTCTACACTTCCAGATAATCTTTGAAAGAGTGTGTAACTTGTTTTACATATTTAATATCCACTTATTATAACTGTATCAAGCTGTAGCAAATACCAAACCCTTTCATTATCTTTGTATGTTGTTCTTCTTACCAAGCTACCTAGGGTAGGTGAGTGTTAATGAGAAAATACAACATGTGTGGTGTTCTATCAAGCTACCTAAGGTGTAGGTTAATGTTGATGAGAAACTACAATGTGTGTGTTGTTCTATTAAGCTAGCTAGGATGGGTGAGTGTTGGTGAGGAAATAGTGGGCAAGAAACTTGTTTTTGTAAAGCCTGAAGAGGCTTGAAGAAAGAATACGTGATGTAAAGCTTGAAGAAGCTTGAGGTATGGCCACTTTTATTGATTGGAGAATAGTGGAAAAATCTCACAGGAGGTGAGGACTAGATGTAGCCCTTCTTAATGGGTAAACCAGGATAAATATTCAATGTGTTATCCTCTCATCCCTTATCTCTACATGCTTTACATTATGCTCATATTGCACTACCTTCTTATCCTCGCATTAACTAAATGCTTAAAACAGAACCTACTCATGAATTTAATGCATAAATCATATTCTGTTTTGAAGTATATAATTAATCCTAAGAAGCTTCTATTTGTAATTATTGCATCCTCATAAGCTTCTGTAAGTCAAATAGTTTATCCTTAACATACATATCTCTTGATAATATGTTCCTCATGCTATCAAACACTAAATGACCATGTTCAACAAAAGGATAAATCTCATATGATATGCAAAATGTTTTTATGCACAAACACAACACAAAACTCATTATGTATTGAACTTATCAACAAAAGAACGTTCACTACATGGAACCTACTTAAGTAGAGAAAGTTCACAGTATGGAATCTACTCATCCCAGAGAAGGTTAAACACATTGAACTTACTCAACATAAGAAGATTCACTGTATTGAACCTACTCAGCTTGAGAAGGTTCACTCTGTGGAACCTACTCAACATAGAGAAGGTTCAATGCGTGGAACCTACTCAAGAAGAGGAGGTTTTGTCAAATTGTTTTCTGCTAACTATCTCATCTCCAAGTATCAACTTGAGAGGATATTTTCTAAGTTGCAGGATATTAATTTTCAAAAGGTCACAAATCAACGCTCTATATGCCACTTCAGAAATGACATAAATCATGATCAAGTACGAATTAAGCTAATCTAAAGAAGAAAGCTATAAGAAATGAATCGTGGCTAAGTTTTGGTAATTCGGGAAACAATCAATGAAATGAGAAATGTCTTCAGTTTCAAAATTGTTTTGATCCCATTGTTAGTGGTTCTATTAATTATTGCTCTCATTTCAATTGTTATTATACTATACAAATGGTTATGGATATAACTTTATGATGATTGATTTTACTAGCCTGAAACGTACATGCAATTACTTTCTTCAATTATCTTTAAGTAGTCACAAAGGCAAAGCATTATATGTCTTTAGAAATCTCTTCAGTTTTTTAAAATAATTTTTTTTGCTTGACACCAAGTTATAATACATTAGATATATTTGTTATAATTATTTGTTAGATATTTCCCTTATAAATATTGCATTTTGATGATATTATATCGTTTCTTTGGATTCCTGATAGGTAAACGGTACAGGTTGATAGAATAAGTTCTTATACCTTTTCTTTATAATATTATAAAGTAAACTTATTTATCATAATGTAAAAACTTTATTTTAGAAATGAATTGTATTTAAAAATGCACAAAAGTGTAGTGGCTCGTCCAGAAGCTTAAATACGATAAGTAAGATATATGGTTCATTTGTTGCAAATTAAAAAATAAGTGATTTTAATGTAAAATAATTGCAATATAAGTTTTTAGAGATATTTTAGAAAGGAACAAGTTGTTTTGTGATTGTGTAACATATTGGAAATTATTTTATTTAAAAATTCTCTTTATGAAAATTTCTTTTAATTAATTTCTAATTCTCTTTTTTTTTAAAAACCTACTAAGTTACTTTTAGATTCTCCTAAATAATCATCATATAACTATAATTCATTAAAAAGGTGAATATATTCTTTTACAAATCTAAATATAACTATTCGTTTAATTCCGTAGGTAGTTTACTTTTTTCTTTTTCAGTGTGCATTTATTCTTTAATAATAAATATTTAAAATTAGAATACTACTATCTTTATTTAAGACATACTATAAAAAATAGGCAAACTTTATTTTCATAACAACAAATAGGAAATATAGGATTTGGCAAATTTTTTATGTTATTTGGTAATATATCTAAATCATTGATGATGGAGCCAATGAGAACACATTTTTTAATGATTTACATGAAATTATTTATAATGTCATTATTATTTTAAATTAAATTTATTCACTTTATTTTTTAATTGAAATAAAACTGAAAATTTAACAAACACCATACACGTACACTCTGGCAGACACACGCCTTGGGAGTTTCTATTGGGGGGCTCCCTTCCTATGTGAATAAAGGCCCAAATAATTTAGCCCATTATGTTTCTCACTTGTTATAAGTGGAGAGGCTTAAATTAGGGTTAAATGAAGAGAGATTTTCAAAATTAGAGCAGCCACCAAAGAGAGAGAAAAGAAGAGAGAAAGCAATTCCCATTTTTCTCAAACCTCTCACAGTAAAATTGCGATTCCGGATTCATTAACGTTTGGATCATCTTCATTTTTGGACAGAAGGTTCATGAGATATTGTTCTACACTTTCACCGTTCGGATCTTCCAAACTAAGTCGGAAGAGAGAGATATTGGCTTTGCACTGAAGCTGCAATTTTGCGTATTTTCATCTTCTTGTTCTAAACTTGTAAGCTTTTGTGCTTTGTTATTTTCGTTGCTTGCTGGCACGGTTTGTGTTTATTATTGAAACTCTCTTGTACCCTTATTTGATCATAGTGAAGCTATTTGTTTGGTCTAGACGACCCGTGGTTTTTACCCTCTCTTTGAGGGGTTTTCCACGTTAAAAATACCGGTGTTCAATTGTGCGTTTTTATTCTCGTTATATTTGCCGCCACATATTCGTTGTTGCTCCTCATAGGTTCTTGCAAGTTTGTGGAATTTATTTCCACTGCATATTTCTCTGTTATTACGTTTATGTGTTGATTCTGCATCAGTTTCAAGTCATATTTATTTTTTATTTAACTTTCTAAGCCATTTTGTATTAACTCTAGATCCACTAAGGCATCAAAACCTAACTTAGGGTTCATTTTTACAGATCTCTCGTTCTATGGAAGTCGCTGGTGATGTCTCACAAAACTTCACCTTCTATGTTATTTGTTGGTCGATTGTTCTTCCTATCAATGACTACATAAATCTCCAAACGACTGTGATTTCATTGATTAAGGTGCGTTTTACTTGCGAGTAGAGAACAAGAAACGGAAATTGTTTATTTGGTGTATTTTTGGAATAGGCATGAATCGATTTACCAGATTTATTAGCTTGAGAAATTTGATTGATGTTCATTTTTAATTATTATGATGATTTGATCTAATGAGAAATTTGAATGAATAAAATTAATGAGCTTGAGAAATTTGAATAATGTTATTAGGTATCTTTTGTTCCTGAGATTGCTTCGAAAAAAGACTCTAGAGAGGTGATAATTCAGTTAGTCAGACTGCATCGAGAGACAATACTTGGTAAGAATGAATATCTTATTATTTTAATGATGTTTATTATTAATCTCTAATATGTTATGAGTTTCTGATTATTTATTTTAAGGGCAGCGGCCTCTGAACAGTAGGATTCTATTTGTTGTCTATATAAATGCTGTATTTTTATTTTGTGTTTCAATTTTCTCTAGGTATACTGTTGTGGGGAGGTCATTTTTCTCTCCCAATTTAGGCTCACCAAGGCCACTGGACGGTGGTACAGAATTTTGGAGAGGATACAATAAAAGCCTTCGGCCAACCCAGATGGGACTTTCTCTTAATATTGGTTTTACTTCTATACATTATAAATTAATTATTAATAATTGTTGATGTTATCTTGAATATTTTAAATCATAGTTTAATATAGTTTAGTTTATAATTGGTCTAATATAGTTTTGTTTCAGATGTATCTGCAACGGTTTTCTATGAACTCATTCACGTGATTGAATTTATTTCTCAACATTTCAAAATCAATTTTTCAAAGCTTGTCTGATCAAGATCGTGTTAAGGTATTATAATCCTTTATTAGATGGAAAGCTAACTGTGCAATGGACTTGTAGCTATTTTGTTACCTTAGACTTATTTCATGATGAGAAAAGTTAATTTTCTTTATTTTCATACAAATTTATAGCCACATACAAAGCTGTAGCAATTTAAGAACTCATACTTTATTTACTTGTTAATTTAGGTCAGAAAAGCATTGAGGGGAATCAGGGTAAGAGTGACCGATGAAGAAGCATGTGGAAGTCTCTAGAAATAGAGAATACCAAAAAATATTAAGGAAGCTTCAAGAAACACTAGTAGATGAAGATAAATAACTAGAGGGACCTTAAGATCTCTAGACTTTTCTAGCCATAGGAACTAGAGCATCCATGTCTCTAGATTTTTCTTTTGTATTCAATGCTTCTAGATCTTTCTATTTTGTAATGTGAGGCCCTACTAGAGTAATATAAATAGGGCTCATCACCAAACATTTGTCATTCAAGCAATTTCCAAGTAATTCAAACAATAACAAGTTCTCTTGAGAAATTAGAAAGTTTCTCTCTTTCTCTACCCTTCCCTTGTCCCTGAGCCACATATATTGAAGTAAGCTGAACTAATTACATTAACAATCAATTAAATACGAAATCACTTGCCAATTTCAATTATTGAAATTAGCCAAATTGAGGATGTTACAATACACCCCAACTTGAAAGATTTTGTCCTCAAAATCGTTCAAGTCCTATACACATAGTTGACGCGAGGTCAACACTTATCGATTGAGCAACCATATTTGCCCTTTCTATACAGACACAAGCAAATATTTACTCACATGTGTGCCCACAGTTTGTTTAGAAAACAGTTTCATAGCTTAGGGTAGAAACACGTCCTTCGCCCTCAAAACAGAAAGAGCTCGGAATGTTTCTGCTTAGGCGTAGCATTGGGTTGGAAGGAAATGATGTCTATGAGAGGATTGATTTGAAATCAAACTACACTAAATCCGGAAGAAAAGTTTTCTTGTCTTTCCAAGTTACGCTACACAGGCGCTTAACTCATTTTGTTTTGATAGAAATTCTTTTCATTAGAGTTTTCAAACAATGATACGTTGGAAAATACAATTATTCAAAAGCTCAGAATGTTTCTGCTTAGGCGTAGCATTGGGTTGGAAGGAAATGATGTCTATGAGAGGATTGCTTTGAAATCAAACTACACTGAATCTGGAGGAAAAGTTTTCTTATCTTTCCAAGTTACGCTACACAGGCGCTTAACTCATTTTGTTTTGATAGAAATTCTTTTCATTAGAGTTTTCAAACAAAGATACTTTGGAAAATACAATTTTTCAAAAATGATAATTCGCCCCAACTTATAAATGAACTTACTCAATACACGACGTTTCAACAAAAGGTACTCTCACTTTTAGGTTTTCAAAATTTACAATGTTGAAGGTGAGAATAAAAGTACTATTTTGTTGAAATCAACAATTGGTGTGATCAAAATCTCACAAATTCCTTTCGTCGTGCTTTATTTTTTGGTCCCTTTTGAGTTAAAAATACTTAGGTTAGTTTGAGGAGGGAATTTGGAAGAAGATTGTGCCGAAGGGAAAGAGGATATTTGATTTTTAAAATAGGGAAAGAATTAGGTGCTCAGTTCGGGCCTTAGGGCGCACGGTCCAGGATCCTGCATCTCTACCTTGGTTGTAAACTTTGTTTTTCTCCAACCGTTAATCCATTCGATCCAATTCGTTCCCTATCAATTCTTTTCTCAAATTAGCCTAATGACAAGATTTCAATGTTAACCAAAGACTTTGTATCTCATGACGAAGAACAGGCATGAACCTCTTACCTCGAGAAACGATTTTATCACATACTTATAGGAGTCAGTTCCCTTAACTAACTCAAAATACTAATAAGAGTGCATCTTTCAAACCTTACGACTCGGTCCACGGATCTCAACCCTAAGACCCAATAAACTTACGCAGGATACGGCTTTTCGGAAACCCCCAGTCAACGACTTGTCCAAATGTCTAATGAAATTTTTGCAAAGAAACATAGTTTTTTGTAAGTAACTTTCTTTTTTATCTTGTGTTCATTTTTCATTATTATGATGATTTGATCCCATGAAAATAATATATTTTGTGCAATTTTACTGTATAGGTATTATCTCACTAGTTATAGTGTTTTTCCATATTATAATTGAGAAAATGGTCATGCATTTATTGCTCATTGTTACAGATTAAAAAATAAGTGATTTTAATATAAAATAATTTCGAGATAAGTTTTTAGAGATATTTATGTAAGTTATATTGGCAATTATTTTATTTTGAAAATTTTCTTTATGAAAATTTCTTTTTATGAGAAGCTACTTAAAATAGCTGCCCATCTTAAGTATTCTTTTAATTGTTTTGTAATTCAGAATTTTTTAAATTTTGCAACAAGCTTATAGAAAACTACTATATTACTTTTTGTTTCTATCAAATAATCATCATATAGCTATTTTAAGATTACAAATGTAATGCAAACCTTTTTAATAAATAACTATAATTCCTAAAAAAGGTGAATATATAATTTTACAAATATAAATATAACTATTTATTTTTTAGTGTGCATTTATTTTTTATTAATAAATATTTAAAATTAGAATAACACAATCGTAATTTAAGATATACTCTAAAAAAAAGACAAACTTTATTTTGACAGCAATAAATAGGAAATATAGGAAATGACAATTTTTTATCTTATTTGGTAATATAATATATCTAAATCATTGATGACGAGCCAATAAGAACACATTTTCAAATGAATTTACTAAGGAATTATTTTTAATATCGTTCAATTTTATTTTTAGTTAAATTTATTCACTTTATTTTTTAAATGAATTGAAATTGAAAATTTAACTTAACCCCAACCCCCATTTATGATTTGATACATTTGACAATCTGAATAAAATTATTTTCTTATAAAATTATAGTTCCATTCATCACTTTGACCCTACTCCTTGGCAAAGGAAAACCTACCCTCTCCATAACAGCAAAGACCGTTCTCGCTTCGTGGTCAACAAACTTGATTTTTTATACTACAAAATTCGTCTTTCAATATAGGGTAATTTCTGAATCACATATATCTTCATAATCAAATTTTTTTGAGACTGATTTGATTATGATGAATCTAAAGAGGAGTACAACAGTTGTAGCTTTTCACTTAATTATATTTAGATGAAAGGAATCAAGAAGTTAAGAAATTCCTCGTCATTCTATTGACGGGCGAGCGGGCCTCAATAGAAAACCCCGTAGGGAAAAAGAGTGTCCCGCCCATTTTGATTTTCATTCATCATTCAAGTAGTAACATGATATTCTTTCATATTTACAAGTCATCAAGTAAAATATCTCCTAAGGTTTGTTGCATTCCAATTGTTTGAAATGATTCCTCCATTCACGATCTACAAGATGTATGCCCCTTTGCCTGTCATAGCAGCTATCTGGTAGGGGCCTTCCCAATTTGGGGCGAGCTTCCCCTGACTGGTATTCCTCTGACCGATGTCTGCTTTCCGTAAGGCGAGCTGCCCTATTTCGAAGGCTTTGGGGACGACCTTGACATTGTGTCTTGTCGCCACCGCTTGCTTAACTAGTGCTTCTCTGAGCGCTGGCTTACTCCGCAGTTCTTCCACTAGATCGAGCTCTTCTTTGGTCGCCTGCTCGTTTTCTGGTGACTGCATAAGATTGGTCGTTCTCCAGCTTAATTCTCCCATCTCAACGGGGATTAATGCATCTGTCCCGTAGACCAACTCGAAGGGGGATTCTCCAGTAGTTGAGTGTGGTGTGGTTCTGTACGCCCACAACACTGAAGGGAGCTCTTCTGCCCATTTTCCCTTTGCTTCATCCAATCTCCTTTTCAGCCCTCTCAGGATGACTCTGTTGGCCGCTTCTGCCTGCCCGTTTGTTTGCGGGTGTTCGACTGATGTAAAACGCTGTTTGACACCTAGCTCGACCAAAGTCTCTTGGAAGTTTCGATCGGTGAATTGCGTGTCGTTATTTGACACGATGACCTTTGGGATCCCAAAACGGACCAAGATATTTCTTTTGACGAACTTGAGGCAATTTCTTGAAGTAATCGTGGCCAAGGGCTTGGCCTCAATCCATTTGGTGAAGTAGTCAACTACAACGATCAGGAACTTAAGCTGACCAGGGGCGAGGGAGAAGGGTCCTAATAGATCAATACCCCACCATGAGAACGACCAAGGAGAGGTCAAACAGTTGAGTTCGGTTGGGGGGGCTATGTGAATGTCCGCGTGCCTCTGGCATTTGTCACATTTCTTGACTAGGTTCTTCGCATCTACCTCCATGGTGGGCCAGTAATAGCCCACTCTCAAGGCCTTTTTTGCCAACGCTCGTGAACCCATATGGTTCCCACAGATGCCCTCATGAATTTCTTTTAGCACATAGCTCGCTTCTGCTGGGAGAAGGAACTTGAGCAAAGGCATTGTGAATCCTCTTCGATAGAGCTGCTCGTAACTATCGAGTAGGATGTAGCTCATCTACGAACGAGTGCAGCCTCTTTGGGATCCTCAGGCTCTTCCCCGTCTTTTATGTAGTTAAAGATGGGGTCGATCCAGGTTGGTGCTGAATCGATCGCACATACGTCCGTCCCCAAGGCGGCCTCTAGCCTTACACTTGGTTGAAATAGGGTCGATCTGAACCTGAGGTCGCCTTATGCAAGCTTTCAGGTATCAAACGTTATCCGGTTACTGCTTTGGTTGTGCTCCATGGTTAGGAAAAGAGGGCGGGTGTACCTGCAAATACACTCCAATGCCCAAGTCCCGAGCTAGTGAATAGTGTGTACCTGACAACTGACGCAATGAATGCTTATATAGGGTGCGGGAATCACGCTTGGCGGTTGGATGGTCGTACGGATTCATCTGTGCCGTTGATCTGCGCTTTCACTCTTTCGCCCACTCTTGCTTGGGCCGCTCCTCGTTGCCACAGCGGATGTGGGCTTCGGTCCACTCCAGAACAAAAACCTAACTCAGGGTTCATTGTTACAGATCTCGTTATATGGAAGTCGTTGGTGATGTCTTACAAAACTTCACCGTCTATGTTATTTGTTGGTCGATTGTTCTTCTAATCATTGACAACATCAATATCCAAACGACTGTGATTTCCTTGATTAAGGTGCGTTTTACTTGTGAATAGAGAACATTAAAAAAAATTGTTTTTCTGTTGTGTTTTTAGAATAGGACTGAATCAATATACCAGATTTATTAGATCTGAAGCCGACCATGTCACTAGAAGAAAGAGAACTTTATCAGAAATTATCAAATGATTGTGTGATTAATTTGTAGTCTCAATCCCTTTTTGCTTTCTGAAAGTTGAAACTAATGTGTACCACCTCTTGACTCTTAGTTTTAGTGGTTGTTATGTGAACTGATTGTGCAACTAATTGTTATTCTTGAAATATGTCATTGTTTCTGCAGGAGGACTTTGGGCTTTTTATGCCTGAGCATGAAGATCAGCAGGGCGACCAACCTCTGAAGCCTGAAACACTTGGAAGATGTGCAACCAATAATACTTCAGAGATGTATGGCATATTAGTGAATTTCAATGCCCTAACTGGAGACACCCATCGTGACAAATTCTTGGAGAAATTGCTTGCAAGCGTTCTGTACATGTTTGACACTGATGACAAGAGGGAATGAATGTGAAGACAAGGTACAAAAGGTAGGCAATGTGTGAATTACCCAATATATAGTAGTTGTGATTTTTTATGGGTTTATTTGTTTTCTCACCATCATCTTCTATCTTGTTATGAATTTAAGATGACAGAAGATCACAAGAGATCAAATCATTCGGAAAGACTCGGAATTGAAGGGATGGGTGAACCATTGAAAGATGGGGAAACTCGGCTATATGGCATGAATCTAGCAAGGATGGTTGGTGACAAATTCCTTAAACAACAGGATTCTCGTTTTAGTTCAGAACCTTATATAAGCGAGGTCGTCCATATTAACAAAGAAAGCCAGGCTTTTGCCATTCTAACTAATGATGGGTTATGGGATGTCATAAGCTTTAAGAAGGGAATTCAGCTAGTGCTCCAGATGAGGCAGAGATACTATACAGAGAAAGAGAATACTGCAGAAAATACTGCTAGTTTGTTGCTGTGTGAGGGTAAATCAAACAGAACAAAAGATAACACATCCATAGTTTTCTTAAATTTTGAAACCTTTAACAAATTATCTTGTAAAGGTGAATCCTACTATGAATTAGGAATCGTGTTACAGTAATGGTAATACAACATTTTTGTTCCCTCAAAAAAAAAAGCTAACAATTCTATGTCTAATGAAACTTTTTGCAAAGAAGCATAGTTTTTTGTAAGTAACTTTCTTTTTTTATCTTGTGTTCATTTTTCATTATTATGATGATTTGATCCAATGAGAATAATATATTTTGTGCAATTTTACTACTGTATAGGCATTATCTTACTACTTATAGTGTTTCACTATATTATAATTGAAGAAATGGTCATGCATTTATTGCTCATTGTTACATATTAAAAAATAAGTGATTTTAATGTAAAATAATTTCGAGATAAGTTTTTAGAGATATTTATGTAAGTTATATTGGAAATTATTTTATTTTGAAAATTTTCTTTTTTAAAGTTTCTTTTTATGAGAAGCTACTTAATTAAAATAGCTCCCCATTATAAAAAGAAACTTTAAAAAAGAAACTTTTTATAGAAAATTTCTAAATTACTATTTGTTTCTATCAACTAATCATCATATACCTATTTTAAGATTACAAACGTAATGCAAACCTTTTTAATAAATAACTATAATTCATAAAAAAGGGGAATATATAATTTAAAAAAAATAAATATAACTATTCATTTAATACTCTGGGGAGGTTTTTTTTTTTAGTGTGCATTTATTTTTTATTAATAAACATTTAAAATTAGAAAAACAAAGTCGTAATTTAAGATATACTCTAAAAAAACAACAAACTTTATTTTGATAGCAATAAATAGGAAATTTACTGATCGGCAATTTTTTATCTTACTTTCTAATATAATTTATCTAAATCATTGATGACGTGCCAATAAGATCACATTTTTAAATGAATTTACTAAGGAATTATTTTTAATATCGTTCAATTTTATTTTTAGTTAAATTTATTCACTTTATTTTTTAAATGAATTAAAATTGAAAAATTAACATAACACCAACCGCCATTTATAATTTATAATTTGATACATTTGACAATCTGATTAAAATTATTTTCCTATAAATTTATAGTTCCATTCATCACTCTGATCCTTCTCCTTGGCAAAGGAAAACCTACCCTCTCCATAACGGCAACGACCGTTCTCGCTTCTTGGTCAACAAACTTGATTTTTTATACTACATAGTTCGTCTTTCAATATAGGGTAATCTCTGAATCACATATATCTTCATAATCAAATTTTTTTGAGATTCATTTGATTATGATGAATCTTAAGAGGAGTACAACAGTTGTAGTTTTTCACTTAATTATATTTAGATGAAATTAATATAGTCACAGACAAACACACACACACAAACACAACAAACCTAGGGAGTTTCAATTCATTTTTCTTTTTTACTTAAATTTCTAAGCCATTTTCTATTTAATCTAGATCCACAAAGGCATCAAAACCTAACCCAGGGTTCATTGTTACAGATCTCATTATATGGAAGTCGTTGGTGATGTCTTACAAATCTTCACTATCTATGTTATTTGTTGGTCGATTGTTCTTCTAATCATTGACAACATCAATCTCCAAACGACTGTGATTTCCTTGATTAAGGTGCGTTTTACTTGTGAATAGAGAACACTAAAGGGAAATTGTTTTTCTGTTGTGTTTTTAGAATAGGCATGAATCGATTTACCAGATTTATTAGATCTGAAGCCGATCATGTCACTGGAAGAAAGAGAACTTTGTCAGAAATTACCGAATGATTATGTGATTAATTTGTAGTCTCAAACCCTTTTTGCTTTCTGAAAGTTGAAACTTATGTGTACCACCTCTTGACTCTTAGTTTCAGCGGTTGTCCTGTGAATTAATTGTGCAACTAATTGTTATTCTTGATATATGTCATTGTTCCTGCAGGAGGACTTTAGGCTTCTTATGCCTGAGCATGAAGATCAGAAGGGCAACCAACCTCTGAAGCCTTAAACACTTGGAAGTTGTGCAACCAGTAATACTTAAGAGATGTATGGCATATTAGTGAATTTCACTGCCCTAACTAGAGACACCGATCGTGACAAATTCTTGGAGAAATTGCTTGCAAGCGTTCTATACATGTTTGACACTGATGACAAGAGCATAAAGAATCACGTCACAGGGAATGAATGTGAAGACAAGATACAAAAGGTAGGTAATGTGTGAATTACATAATATATAGTAGTTGTGATTTTGTATGGGTTTATTTGTTTTCTCACCATCATCTTCTATCTTGTTATGAATTTAAGATGACAGAAGATCACAAGATATCAAATCATTCGGAAAGCTCAAAATTGAAGGGATGGGTGAACCATTGAAAGATGGTGAAACTCGGCTATATGGCATGAATCTAGCAAGGATGCTTGGTGACAAATTCCGAAAACAACAGGATTCTCGTTTCAGTTCAGAACTTATATAAGCGAGGTCGTCCATATTAACAAAGCAAGCCAGGCCTTTGCCATTCTAGCTAGTGATGGGTTATGGGATGTCATAAGCTTTAAGAAGGGAATTAAGCTAGTGCTCCAGATGAGGGAGAGATAATATACAGAGAGAGAGAATACTGTAGAAAATACTGCTAGTTTGTTGTTGTGTGAGGCTAAATCAAACAGAACAAAGGATAACACCTCCAAAGTTTTCTTAAATTTTGAAACCTTTAACAGATTATCTTGTAAAGTTGAATCCTACTATGAATTAGGAATCATGTTACAGTAATGGTAATACATCATTTTCGTTCCCTCAAAAATAAAAGCAAACAATTCTATGTCTAATGAAACTTTTTGCAAAGAAGCATAGTTTTTTGTAAGTAACTTTCTTTTTTTATCTTGTGTTGATTTTTCATTATTATGATGATTTGATCCAATGAGAATAATATATTTTGTGCAATTTTACTGTATAGGCATTATCTCACTACTTATAGTGTTTCGCTATATTATAATTGAAAAAATGGTCATGCATTTATTGCTCATTGCTACAGATTAAAAAATAAGTGATTTTAATGTAAAATAATTTCGAGATAAGTTTTTAGAGATATTTATGTTATATTGGAAATTATTTTATTATGAAAATTTTCTTTATGAAAATTTCTTTTTATGAGAAGCTACTTAAAATAGCTGCCCATTTTAAGTATTCTTTTAATTGTTTTGTAATTCTCAATTTTTTAAATTTTGCAACAAGCTTATAGAAAACTACTAAATTACTTTTTTTAATATAATATAGGAATTGACCATCTATATACAATATTGAATTGTCAAAATCAGCTTCTCTCGTATTGTATAAAAAGGGTTTAGGAGAGTGAATATTAGTTTCCCTTTTTGCCTTCCCTTTTTATGACCATCTATATAACTGATTATGTCTTCTATAGTATTTTGCCTTCCATACCAATTGTCAAATATACTAATTTTGGTAGAGTTCTCTGTGCCCTTTTTATGACCAGCTATATAACTGATTTTGCCTTCCCTTACACACACAATCATTTAAGTAAAACTAATATTCACCATCTATATATATACAACTATACTATATGGAGAGTTTATAACTGATTTTGTGAATACAAAAGAAGCTGCTTTTTTCTATTTCCTTTTATTCACAAGAAAGCGAACAAACTTAAAAGAACATAAAGCATTCCTTAATTTTAACGTCTTAATAATAATAATAGCTACTCACCAGACATATATATGCAGGGAAAATGTGTTTTTCACTGATTACACTTTTCACTCAAACCCCGAAACTTCTAATTACAGTCTAAGTTAACAAGTCTAAGTTAAAAATCTAAATTCCCTTCTAAACTCAAGTTACCCACACAAAATCACTATGAATAAGCCAATACATAGGTTTCTAGTAGATTGCAAGTTACAACACGTTTAGACTTAATCATATACTGAAGGGTAATCATAAATTGCATCACTTAAAATTCAAGAGGATCTCATCAGTAAAATATCTTATTCTTTGATGTCTGTAATCATTGAATATTCTTTGAGACTACCAATGTTGATTCCTGCTCCCTTAAATCAGAACTGGAATAATATTACTAGCCAAGCTTCACTAGTCACTAACTATCTAATTTTTATATTTTCTGAAACAAATTATATATGTATCCTAGTCAAATCACAAGCCTATAGCAACAGGTTGGTAACTTCCACCCACCATGATTAGTTAAACATTTGAATGTGCTTCACAAGAACCATATATATCATGCAAAACTGTAGAATTATATGCTTAAATATTATGTGCAATAGAGAACCTGCAAGCATCCATTTATCAATAAAGAATACAATATATAAGACAACACAAAATGAACAAGTGCTTTTGTTCATATTTTAGAGCACATCTCAATACACAAATTTCATTTATTGATTTATCAGGGCTCATTCTCATACCCATATTGTATTGTCCATATTAAAAGAAAGTTTTATGTCACAATACATTACCCGAAATAAAAAGAAGGAAATGAAATTTTGTAAAAGAAAACTTTTGCATTGAATTCGTCTATACAACAATTCGCAGTTCAAGGGAAAGCATAGCAGTCAATATAATTGATTTTGAAAGTTGAAAGTGTTCAAGTTTTTGGGTCGCGATTATTTGAGTTTGCACATGCATTAAACAATTTCAAATTGGGAACGTTGTGTGGATATTTCATAGGTGTTGCACCCCGAAAAATCCTTTGGAGGGATTTCTCTTCGCACAACGTGAATTGGAGTCGCCACCAATATTTTTTTAGAGGTAAAACATTGAAAAAAAACCTTTCTTGAAGAAAGCTACCGATTGTGAGGTATCATGAAGAAAGCGCACTCTTGGGCGAAACTTTCATGAGAGCCAGACAGACAACGGTCTACGAATGGCAGTCACTACTCATTTCCACTCTCCTAGGGTTCTTTGCAGACCTTGGGTTTTAGGCCCCACTCAATGCTCACAAATATAAGGTGTGCAGTGTGTGATGAGGGCACAACACCTAAAAATCTAACCAAACCCCACCTGCAAAGGGAAACCAAAACAGTCCAGACAATATCAAGCAACAGCATGTCGTCTACCCTAGGGTTCAATATCATTTCAACATAAGTATACTAACCTAGAGTTCCAACAACAATCGCAAGCATTGCTTACCTTAAGAAAGGGAGCCTAGAGGAGGGGACATAATAGGATTAGGGGAAATGCATGAGCTTACCTCAAGAAAGGGAGCAAAGAAGAGGGGAACATGCTAGGATTGGGGAAATGTGTGAGAAAAGCATATAAACGACGAAAGTAAGAGGAGAAGAAGAAGAAACTACTCTTATTTTACTCAAGAAGCAAATATAGAAGAGGAAGAAGGCTAACACACAATGCACGCAAGCACAACATCACAAGAATGCACACGACAATTCTAAGAATAATGCAAGCATGTTTTTAAAGGCAAAGGAAAGAAAGAAGAAAGGGAAAGGAGGAGAGATATAACAAAGCATTCAAATCAACGAAATAAATCACATGTCGAATCGATTGGCTCGACCCACTAAAGAAAGGTCCCCAGCAGAGTCGCCAGCTGTTGCACCCCGAAAAATCCTTTGGAGGGATTTCTCTTCGCACAACGTGAATTGGAGTCGCCACCAATATTTTTTTAGAGGTAAAACATTGAAAAAAAAAACCTTTCTTGAAAGACAAGGGTCCTTGGAACCACGAGATTTGAGTTCGGGGGTCGGTTATGCATGGGGAAGGTACGAGCACCCCACACATCCTTTCTACTGAAAGGGAACCTCGATTTGACATGTGATTTAAAGGTTGATTTAAGAAATGCTTTGTTTTTATCTCTCTTTATCTCTCCTTACTTTATGGAAAAAACTTAAGGAAAATTTAATCTTTTGCGCTTGACGGGAGGGCACCGTGCCTACGTATCCTGGGGAGGGAATCAAAGCAACGTAGTTCTTGTTTTCGAAAATTGTTTCGTTTTTAGAAATTGCCTTGTTTTGGAAAAGGGTTTGTTTTTTTGAAAAGAAAATGTTTTTCATTTGTCGTGCTTGACGGGAATGTGACCCGCTCCTACGTATCTCCCAGTGCGATGGAGAATTCAAAGCTTACGTAGTTCTCGGTTGTCGAGAAAAGGTTTTTATTTTTTAGTTGTGAAAATTGAATGTTCGCAGTGATCAAACAACAAAGGTTTCGAGTGATCACCACTAGCATCCCATTATTGACGATCGTGCAAGCAAAGGCTTCGCATTACCCTCAACAAAGTTTTTAATTTGTGAAATGAGAGTTCTTTTGAAAAATGAGTGTTCATGATAATCAATTGAGCAAAGACTCCAAGTGATCACCACTAGCACCCCATTATTGATGATCGTGCAAGCAAAGGCTTCGCATTACCCTCAACAAAGTTTTTAATTTGTGAAAAATAGTTTGAAATTGTTTTGAGAAGAAGTGAAGTTGTTTATCAATGATTATGTAAATGCAAAAAAAATGTTTTGAAGTTGGAACGTTACTAACGAGTAACAAGTTGTTCTTTGTATGCAACATGGTTTTGAAGTTTTGGAGAGTTACTAACGAGTAACAATTGGTGGAAATCAAAACAAGCAAATTGTGAACACCAATTCAACATTTTAATGCACCACAACAATTTAATGCATCAAGGCTCTAAGTGGCCTATCCTTTGCCAAAACTTCACAAGCTTCAAACAACAATTTACATTAAACTCAAAGAGCAAATAAAGCATGATTAAACTTGAGGATGCATCAAGGTCATTGGAGACCAATCATGTGCGCAAATTCAATTGTTTATAGACCCCTTTTTGCTCACATTTCACAAGCACATCAAGTGGGAATTGAATTTTTAAATGCTTACAAGCATAGGCATCAAGGTTGAAGTAACCTATCTCTTGCCAACTTAGCATAACCCAAGATCATTTGTGGACCATAAATGAACCAAAACCCAAATTCATTTTCTCAAATCACAAATTAATCGTCAATTTATTTCAACAAGTCAACCAAATCAAGCAAGCAAATGACACTAGCAAGACTTAGGAACATTTATTCACAAGATCCAAGCAATCGAACACCAAAATCAACAACTATTCATATTTTTTGATTTTTGTGAAAGTAAGAAGACATGAAAAATGAATATTTGCAAAATCAAACAACATGTTTGGACATGGGAACTTCAAAATCAAGCCCCAATAACAAGATTTCATAAAGAAATGCATCAAAACTCGATTAAACCTATTTTATACTAAAGGTGCGAAACATTCATAGCTTCCTAACACAATTTTATTTCACAAAATGCAACAAGCAAAATGATAACAACACAAATCACAATTTATTCAAGGGTGAAAAGCAATCTCAAACACCCAAGCCTCCCTAAGTGCTTGTCAAAATGTTTGAGACACCTCTCACCAACAACAATCAACAAATCAACAATATAACAACACTAAAATGAATGAATATGGTAGGATGAAAAATTAGAAACATGATATCTACATTTTGATGCAAAAAAGTTGAAGATGATGCTAGGTTTTAAGAAGTTTACCTCAAATCCAAGCTAAGGAATGACTAATATGAAGAACAAGACCACAAATCAACTTGAATCTTCACCAAACTTCAATGAAACCCACGAAATGCTTGCTTAAAAATGCCCTTTGATGGTGAAAGCTTGAATTAAATTAGGAGAGAAGGAAGATATATGAAGTAGGAGTGGAAATGAGGTGAGAAAATGGTGATTTGGTGAAGGAGAAGTGAAAAATTGATGGAGGAAGAGGGTGATATGATTTCGGCCAAGAGAGGGAATTAGGAGAGGGAGTTGTGTGCTAGGGTTGTGTGAGTGAAAATGAGGCCAAGAGCTTCCCTCCTTGTGAGGTGAATAGGGTATATATAGAAAGCAATTAGGTTTAAGGGTGGTTAGGTCATTGTGCACTAGTTGTGCTCTAGGATTTGATTTTAATTTTGAATCAAAGGCTAGGATTGAGGCTCACATGGATTGAGGACATTGAGAAAACACAAAATGAGAGAATAGAGAGGAGAAATTCGAAATAGCAAGGGAGGGGTCCTTGGTGACCAAGTTTTGCTAGTTGTCATCTTGTACTATTGTACTATTATATGACCATTCCATTATCCCTTCATTTTTGATTATTCTTCTTAGGATAATTGTACAAAAATGCACCCAATTTAGGCCACATACAAGGTATCTTGAGGAATATGCCATTTTATGTGATCACCATGACCAAAAATGTCATAAAAATCACATCTTGGAACTTTTTGTAGAATATTCCTTTTTGATGCCTTTTTTGAATTTGAATTTTGTGCACAATGTATGCATGCATGCGCATACATACATACATGACCAAAAATGTTTTGCCTCAAATAAATTTCTCTAAAATTGCACAATGATTCTTGATAAAAAAATTATCCTCTTTTGACAATGACCAAAATACCCTTTTGCCCTAAAAACCTTGTTTTTCAACAACAAATGCATTTCCACTCTAACAATGAATTTAAAAGCCCTAGAATGACTTTTAAAACCCAAAAATGCATGCACAATGCTCTTCACTCTTCAAAATAAAACCACACTTCTCAATTTATTTATTTTTGCGGAAAATTAGGGTTTTAAACCTAGGCGGACAAAATTAGGGTATGACAGCTGCCCCTCTTTATTTGGATTTTACCAAGGAATATGAATTGGCCAAAACATATTCCGAGGCAAAATAGAAATAAAGAATTCAGAAATAATACTAATTTTGTCTACTTAGAGAAACCCGAATTTTCCTTTTCTTTTTTTTTTCTCTTTTTTTTGTTTCCTTTCTTTGATTTCTCTTCTTTTGAGAGAGAGAGAGAGAGAGTCAACACTTGTCGCGTCGACGAGAAAGCAGTAAATTGCGTAAAGCAGTAAATGAAAGCAGTAAATGGGAAGTGCCGTAAATTGGGGGATTCGGAGGTTGCCTAAAACCTTTTAACGGACTCTCGTCGAGTCCGAGCTCTGGGGGTGGCCTTTTCGAGCGGCCGATCAATATCAGGTCCGGAACTGATATGATAAATGGATCTACACTATGCCTTAGGTTGACACAATTAATCCGATGGACTTAACGAAGTCTGTAGGATCTGCCGCGCGCTCGTACGCGACGTTGTGATCTGTGGAAGGAGTTCACTAACTCTGTGGGAGTTTACTAACTCTGTGCTGATGGAGTTCACTAACTCGGTGCCATGATGATTTTCTGAAAATGAGATTTCGGGGACCCATTGGTTCAAAGTAACTGACCTTTTGAAAATTTTGGGGACTAACGAGTCCAAAGTAACTGAGTTTCTTTTTTGAAAATTGGGAAGCTTTGAATGATGCATGGAATGCAGGCTTTTGATGCTGGGATGCACATGGATGCAATGATTGATTTGGTGAGAGGTTTTTTCTGTTTGATTTTCCTTTTTCTTTTTCTTTTCTTCTGTTTCTTTTTCTTCTGTTTCTTTTCGCTCTTCTGGGATGCGAATATGAAAGTATAATGCTCTACTGTTTGATGACATGGATGATATAGGAATGATGAATGATATGAAAATGTGTGTGTTTTTTTTTTTCCTGGTTAAATCAATCCGCGGGACTTGGGGCACTTGACACGAAGACCGTTCCAGGATGGTGATAACGCAAGGGTTGCGCGTTGGTTTGCAATGATCTTGTTATTTTTAAGGTGACAGTGCATGTGACTTTTTTTTTTTTTTGCAGCTTTACCCATTTTAGGAAACCATTTTTTCCTTTTGTGATTTTCAAAGATTTCGTAATAATCTGTAATGCTCTGAATGTATGCACATGTTTTGCAATTCAATTTCATCAATCATAAAATCATTATTTTGAAAGAAACTGAATAAATGAAGGTAAAGACACGAAAAGCACACATATGAAAGAAAAGTTGGACTTTTGCTGATATGGAAACTGGTCGTGCAGAAAGTCACGCCAGTTGAAAGTACAATTGCAATCTTTATTCTAAACTGATAAAATACAAGAAAAAGGAACAGATCCTGTGATTCTATCCTTGAAGTAACGGTGCCCACCGTTCATACTTGTGACCTTGATCAACCCCTTATCCAAATCTTCGGGAGTGCTAGTTGCCTTTTTCATTTCAAGTCCAAGTTTTCTGACCCTAATTTTTGCCTGGATCGCCCTTTGCGGGTTTTCAATCCACCGGGTCGCTCTGGTTTTGCCTAGGCCGCCCTTTGCGGGTTTTCAACCTAGCGAGCTGATTCTTACTTGGCTCATCTTTCTCTTTTTTCATTTATTTCTTTAGGCATACTCCTTTCTGACTGCATCTGAATTTACTGGAAACTGGGGTTTTCTTTTCTTGCATCCCATTTTGCGAGAATTAAAGGCCCCTCCGGAGAATAAGTTCTTCGTCTTCATGATACTGGGTTCATCTCCATGGGAATCCCTTTGGAGGTTCATGATCTTTTTGAGCATTGAGTCTTCTTTGAAATTGTTGAAGATGAGCTTTCTTCGGTTTGAGCTTTCTCTTATTCTTCTTCTGACATAAGACAAATGTACTTTGGTTTGATAAGGCTCAATGAAAGTATTACTTCCATCATATGGGGTTTGCCCCTGTTAGAGTGTAAAACGAAGCCTGATTTCCATGAAGGTCATCATCGTCCTTGATATCCTTTGTTGATTGTCTCTAACTGCCCCATTTTTAGGGTGGCGTAGGGAGGGATCATGATGCTTGACCTGGAGTCTTCATACTGTCATTTGGAAAGCTGCGCAACAGACCGAACTCTGGTAATTACAGACTTTGTTATAATGGCAAGTGTCTTATGTCAGAAGGGTGATTTACACAAACTTGTTGATTCATTGCTCTTTATCATGGCGTCAATCCTCTCCTTTGCTCAAATTGATCATGTCACTTGATTCCTCATGAGGACGGACCACTTTGTTCTCTTATTCTTGCACAACAGCTTGATTGCAAATCTGATGGTGGAGTCTGAGGAATGACTGAGGGTTTGTGAAGGGCGGGATGACGAGGTCGAGGTAGTGTTTGCGGTTTTATGAAAGGAGAGATGTATAGGAATGATGAAGTGTTTGAAGGTTTATGGAAGAAAGGGTGGTCATACACAACAAGGTGTAGGAAGGTTCATTGAGACAAGGATCTCTTACGCTTTATGGCCAAATGTATCAGCTCACAACTTATATTTCTTTCGTCTCTTTTTCCCTTGTTTTTTTTATTTGTGGGATTTTCATTTTTTTGAATCTGTTCTTTTTTGTTTCATTTTTTTCTGATTTTTTTTTTGCTTTTGAGTTGAGTGAGCTGATAAAAGTGATACACTATTTTTGGATATTTGAAGTGATCCTTGTCTGGGGTGATTGGAGAGATAATGGCAATGAAACCCCTGCAGCAGTTGGAGGATGCTTGATTGGGTTCTGGTATTAACTGGGGTGACAGGAGGTTCAGAGGAAGGAGCAAATGAGATGGGTTGATTTTGTAGAAGGGCCACTGGTAGTGAGGAAGGTGGCGATGGCAGGCATTTGGTTATAAATTTTTTTTTTTTTGTGATGGGGTACTTGTAATGGGAAATGGGAAAGTTGGTTGATCTGAGGAAGGGAAAGGGTTTGGTCGCGAAAGAGGTTCGCTTGTAACATTTGTTTGGTTTCCTCAGCATTGCTCCACTTCGCTTGAACTTGTGCTTTGACTTCATTGCCCAACCTAGTTGTGGCATCATGAATTTCTACAGCCTTAGCCAATTCTTCACTTATTAACTCCGAAGAAACATCCCAGTTGTCTTCAGCCTCTCTCTCAGTTTGGTTAATCGGGTAATCAAAGTCACAGTATGAGTTATGGGCATTATTACTTTCAATAATTGTATTCGATCTGCATTAAAATGGAGTGGCGAATAAAAATAAAGAAAAGACACGCAAATGAGAGATGAAGAAAGAGAATTTTATTGAAAATTCCAAAATAACATTTTATGATTGATGAAGTTTGACGAAAACATGCATGCCCGAATGAAATATCCCAAGGCCTTGGGCAGAGCCGAGGAATTTTGCATTACGAAGAAAATTACTTTAAATTGAAAATCACAGGGAAATCTAGGGCCTCCCAGTTCTGGAGCTTTTCTTTCGCAGCACAACGGCGCACTAAGCCGACAGCACCGTCACCCGAGCCTGAATCTTCTTCAATCACATTGACCTGGTCAGGGTTCAGCATGCCTACACTTCGGAAGTTGTTCCTAAGATCACCGACGACCATCCCTCCCTGGTTGGGGGTCCTTCCTCTGAGCTTTGCCAACCATTTCTCTCTTCTATCAGCTGCTAGCCTCTCTCGGTCTGCAGGGCTTGGGATGTACCCAATACCGAACCTTTCAGTATTCCCTTTCAGCAGGACGGGTGCTACAATTCCTTGAGCAGCTTTTCCCAGGCCTTTTCCAACCTGATACCCATATCCTAGCATCACCTTTGCAACCATCATGTCCGCCTTGGACCACCTAGGCTTCAATTGGGGAGGCACACTCCCAACAAAGATAGCATTTGAGATCTCCAATCCCTGAAAGGCAGTCTCAAAAGACTCCTCTGCTGCTTCAACGTAATATTCTGGTGGTGATCGGTTTATCATCATTTCCTCCTCCCCGAAGATTACTATCAACTTGCCCTCGGCCACAAACTTGAGTTTCTGATGGAGTGAAGATGGCACTGCCCCAGCGGCATGTATCCAAGGTCGTCCTAGCAGACAGCTATAAGAGGAAGCTATATCCATGACTTGGAATGTGACATAGAACACTTCAGGACCCACCTGCAAAGGCACCTCTACTTCTCCAAAAACTTCTTTCACAGACCCATCAAATGCTCTAACCAAGGTGGAGCTAGGCTTCAGATATGAGCAATCCACATCCAACTTATCCATTGTGGACTTGGGCAACACATTTAATGACGAGCCATTGTCGATGAGCACTCTGGCCAGCATGTAGTCCCCACACTTGACAGAGATGTGAAGGGCTTGATTGTGATTCTTCCCCGCCGGAGGTAACTCAGCGTCTGTGAAGGTCAAGTAGTTGGATGCCACTATGTTCCCAACAATACCATCAAGCTGGTTGACCGTAATGTCATGGGGTACGTGTGCTTCATTCAGGATTTTCAACAGTGCAGCTCGGTGTGCCTCGGAACTAAGCAACAACGAAAGCATTGAGATTTTGGCCGGGGTTTGATTTAACTGGTCCACCACCTGGTATTCACTTTGTCTCATTACTTTCAGAAATTCCTGAGCTTCTTTGTCTGATACTTCTCTAACTTCCACAGTTTCCTTATCTTTTCCCTTACGGGCCCTTTCTTCAGCTTCCTTTGATTGTTCCTTTCTAAGATTTTCAGGAACATACATCCTTCCACTCCTTGTAATTCCACTACTCCCAGCAATGTTTGTTATATCCAACACGCCCTGAGGGACCTCTGCTTGCATTTGCACGTTGCAGCTCCAGGGAATAACCCTAGTCTCTCTACTAAGGGTAGCAGCAGGTACCGGAATAACAACAGTCAGAGGTCTTGCCACAACCGAGCTTGAATTCGGACTGCAAGGGATTTCGACCGGTCTCCTGAAACCTCTGTTGTTTGATTGCAGAGTAGATACACTTTCTTCCTTTTCTTGAACCCCAACCTGGACCAGGTGTCTGTCTAACAGCTCTTGGAGGATGGGTTTGAAGCTCTCACAGGCCCCAACACAATAAGGGTCATTGCAGATGTCTCTTCTGGCACACCCTTCTTCGATGATACCACAACGGCATAGTGCAGCATGAATGATACTCAGGGGTGTACGAATGCACTCCACCTTCCTAATTAAGTACCGACCACCCTGATCATTAATGGCATTTGCAGTGGGCCCACCATGCCCCGGCAACGGGTTGGTGGTTACATTAGGTTGCTGAAATGATATACTCTTTGCATCAAGCAGGTCTTGCACAACGTACTTGAACGCCTTACAATCCTCCACCACATGACCTACTGCCCCAGAATGAAAGGCACAGGTGGCATTTGCATTATACCCTCTGGGATAGGGAGGCTGATATGGTTTCATCTGACGAGTGCTGATTAACTTGTTGGCAATGAGATAATTGAACAAATCCGTGTACGACATGGGGATAGGTTCAAAGACAACAGGCTTTTTTTCATTGTAGTTTCTGTACTGATTGTTGGACTGGAATGGCTGAGCAGGCGGCGTCTGAGCAGGAACTGGAATGGCTTGTGGGGGATTATTGTGTGATGGACCGCCAGCTCCGATGATTGCATTAGTTTCTCCCTCCTTCTTCTTGTGGGAACCAGAAAAAGGCTTTTTCTGATGGGAAGGAGGCGTTGGGCCATGGGCTATTCTTCCGCTGCGCATGCCGTTCTCCACTCTTTCTCCAATGACAACCATCTCCGAGAAATTCGAAGCCACGCTGCCGACCAAACGATCATAGAACACTGGGGGAAGAGTTTCCATGAACATATGGACCATCTCTTTATCAAGCAGGGAGGGTTTTACTTGTGCAGCGAGGTTCCTCCACCTCTGGGCGTATTCCTTGAATGTCTCATTATCCTTCTTAGACATACATTGCAGTTGGGTCCTATCCGGGGCTAAATCACTGTTGTACTGGTATTGACGGATAAAGGCATCCGCTAGATCCTTCCAACAACGGATATTAGTTGGCTCCAATTGCATATACCATTCAAAGGGAGCTTCAGCTAAACTTTCCTGAAAGCAATGTATCATCAGGTTATCATCACGGGCGTGGGCAGTCATCTTCCGGCAATACATCGTCACATGGCTGCGCGGGCAGGTTGCTCCTTTGTACTTGTCGAAAAATGGTGCTTTGAACTTGGGTGGCAGGACTAGATTAGGGACCAAGCATAACTCATGGGCGTTCCTAGCCTGGGAACCTGTTCCTTCAACAGCTCTCAATCTTTCTTCTAACATCTGGTACTGACTTCTAGCTTCATCAGGGTAATTCGGCGGAAAACCACTCACACCGTAGTGAAGATTATTCATCGACACCACAGCTGGGGTCACGTGTGGGTCACGTGAGTGAGCGATAATCTGAGGAATTGGACCCTGAACTTGTGGATGGATTGTTGCTAGGGAATTGAAGCCAACCGGAGTTCCCGGGGTAATAGCAGGAGTAGGAATCTGAATTTGAACCTGAGGTGTCCCCATTCCAACTTCATTCACAGCTGATTCAGGCTGGGCTTGTCCTGTGGTTCCCGAAGGACCACTTTCTGGGTTTGCACCGGCAGCAGGGGGTGTGTACCCTAATGGGAGACCATAAGGAGGCCATCGCACGTTCTGGAGAACCTGAGAGACTCTAGGTTCAGGAGGAGGATCCACTCCTGCGGCAGCAGCACCTTCAGTTATGCCAGCATCCCTTAAGGCACTTAACACTCTTATGACCTCTGCCATTTTAGCTCTTATAACTTCCATCTCAGCCCTGATTGCTCGATTCTCTTGATTCTGATCATACTGACCCTGACCATTTGGATTCGGACCTTCTGGAACTGCATCATTCTAGATTGGTTGATGATTGCCCAGATTCGCGTTGTCTTGATTGTTGGCCATATTTCTTGCCTGTGATCGCGTCCAATATCGATGATTAACCAGCTTGTCTTACTTCTGTGGACGGAACATTTTTTTATTTTTTATTTTTTATGAACATAAAGACAAATGATGCAAATGCAATGCAATATGCATGTTATTATGTTTATTGCCGGGAATCGCGGTGCAACTCGTCTTGTCATAGGTGTTAAAGGAGGGATGCATACTCTTTCAGACTAGCCATATCAATCTCTTTCACGACAGGAAGCCTTGAATTGAAAACGGTTTTGCCTTTTGATTCCATTCCGTTTCTTACACACCTATGACAAGACTTTGTGTTACGTTGCGATCTCCGGCAAACAACTTTAATGCATGGAGGATGCAAAGAATGGAGGTTTTTTTTTCAAAAATTTTGTTAGATGCGAATGCAATGATGATGATGCAAAATGATGCAGATGTGATGATTATGACCTTTTATAGAAAAGAGAGAAGAAAATGATGTTTATTGGTGGCGGTTCAAAACATTTTTGAAAATACTCGCTATATGCCACCTCATATAGGTGTTTATGAGGGAAAAAGGAAATTACTTTCTACATTTTTGGTAAAAGAGTTTCGAAAGAGGATGCCTAAGCTAATGCAACACACAATTTGCGTGCCCCCGTGTCCTACAAATGGGTAAGGATCGTAGGCTCTAAAGTCAACGATAAGGGTAATCCTCCCATGTGGGTTCTGGTCACTGCCTCACAATGGCAACCAAGAGCTAAAGTCTCTCTCATGAATACACCCACAATCGTAGAGAGCTACCGATTGTGAGGTATCATGAAGAAAGCGCACTCTTGGGCGAAACTTTCATGAGAGCCAGACAGACAACGGTCTACGAATGGCAGTCACTACTCATTTCCACTCTCCTAGGGTTCTTTGCAGACCTTGGGTTTTAGGCCCCACTCAATGCTCACAAATATAAGGTGTGCAGTGTGTGATGAGGGCACAACACCTAAAAATCTACCCAAACCCCACCTGCAAAGGGAAACCAAAACAGTCCAGACAATATCAAGCAACAGCATGTCGTCTACCCTAGGGTTCAATATCATTTCAACATAAGTATACTAACCTAGAGTTCCAACAACAATCGCAAGCATTGCTTACCTTAAGAAAGGGAGCCTAGAGGAGGGGACATAATAGGATTAGGGGAAATGCATGAGCTTACCTCAAGAAAGGGAGCAAAGAAGAGGGGAACATGCTAGGATTGGGGAAATGTGTGAGAAAAGCATATAAACGACGAAAGTAAGAGGAGAAGAAGAAGAAACTACTCTTATTTTACTCAAGAAGCAAATATAGAAGAGGAAGAAGGCTAACACACAATGCACGCAAGCACAACATCACAAGAATGCACACGACAATTCTAAGAATAATGCAAGCATGTTTTTAAAGGCAAAGGAAAGAAAGAAGAAAGGGAAAGGAGGAGAGATATAACAAAGCATTCAAATCAACGAAATAAATCACATGTCGAATCGATTGGCTCGACCCACTAAAGAAAGGTCCCCAGCAGAGTCGCCAGCTGTTGCACCCCGAAAAATCCTTTGGAGGGATTTCTCTTCGCACAACGTGAATTGGAGTCGCCACCAATATTTTTTTAGAGGTAAAACATTGAAAAAAAACCTTTCTTGAAAGACAAGGGTCCTTGGAACCACGAGATTTGAGTTCGGGGGTCGGTTATGCATGGGGAAGGTACGAGCACCCCACACATCCTTTCTACTGAAAGGGAACCTCGATTTGACATGTGATTTAAAGGTTGATTTAAGAAATGCTTTGTTTTTATCTCTCTTTATCTCTCCTTACTTTATGGAAAAAACTTAAGGAAAATTTAATCTTTTGCACTTGACGGGAGGGCACCGTGCCTACGTATCCCGGGGAGGGAATCAAAGCAACGTAGTTCTTGTTTTCGAAAATTGTTTCGTTTTTAGAAATTGCCTTGTTTTGGAAAAGGGTTTGTTTTTTTGAAAAGAAAATGTTTTTCATTTGTCGTGCTTGACGGGAATGTGACCCGCTCCTACGTATCTCCCAGTGCGATGGAGAATTCAAAGCTTTCGTAGTTCTCGGTTGTCGAGAAAAGGTTTTTATTTTTTAGTTGTGAAAATTGAATGTTCGCAGTGATCAAACAACAAAGGTTTCGAGTGATCACCACTAGCATCCCATTATTGACGATCGTGCAAGCAAAGGCTTCGCATTACCCTCAACAAAGTTTTTAATTTGTGAAATGAGAGTTCTTTTGAAAAATGAGTGTTCATGATAATCAATTGAGCAAAGACTCCAAGTGATCACCACTAGCACTCCATTATTGACGATCGTGCAAGCAAAGGCTTCGCATTACCCTCAACAAAGTTTTTAATTTGTGAAAAATAGTTTGAAATTGTTTTGAGAAGAAGTGAAGTTGTTTATCAATGATTATGTAAATGCAAAAAAAATGTTTTGAAGTTGGAACGTTACTAACGAGTAACAAGTTGTTCTTTGTATGCAACATGGTTTTGAAGTTTTAGAGAGTTACTAACGAGTAACAACTGGTGGAAATCAAAACAAGCAAATTGTGAACACCAATTCAACATTTTAATGCACCACAACAATTTAATGCATCAAGGCTCTAAGTGGCCTATCCTTTGCCAAAACTTCACAAGCTTCAAACAACAATTTACATTAAACTCAAAGAGCAAATAAAGCATGATTAAACTTGAGGATGCATCAAGGTCATTGGAGACCAATCATGTGCGCAAATTCAATTGTTTATAGACCCCTTTTTGCTCACATTTCACAAGCACATCAAGTGGGAATTGAATTTTTAAATGCTTACAAGCATAGGCATCAAGGTTGAAGTAACCTATCTCTTGCCAACTTAGCATAACCCAAGATCATTTGTGGACCATAAATGAACCAAAACCCAAATTCATTTTCTCAAATCACAAATTAATCGTCAACTTATTTCAACAAGTCAACCAAATCAAGCAAGCAAATGACACTAGCAAGACTTAGGAACATTTATTCACAAGATCCAAGCAATCGAACACCAAAATCAACAACTATTCATATTTTTTGATTTTTGTGAAAGTAAGAAGGCATGAAAAATGAATATTTGCAAAATCAAACAACATGTTTGGACATGGGAACTTCAAAATCAAGCCCCAATAACAAGATTGCATAAAGAAATGCATCAAAACTCGATTAAACCTATTTTATACTAAAGGTACGAAACATTCATAGCTTCCTAACACAATTTTATTTCACAAAATGCAACAAGCAAAATGATAACAACACAAATCACAATTTATTCAAGGGTGAGAAGCAATCTCAAACACCCAAGCCTCCCTAAGTGCTTGTCAAAATGTTTGAGACACCTCTCACCAACAACAATCAACAAATCAACAATATAACAACAATAAAATGCATGAATATGGTAGGATGAAAAATTAGAAACATGATATCTACATTTTGATGCAAAAAAGTTGAAGATGATGCTAGGTTTTAAGAAGTTTACCTCAAATCCAAGCTAAGGAATGACTAATATGAAGAACAAGACCACAAATCAACTTGAATCTTCACCAAACTTCAATGAAACCCACGAAATGCTTGCTTAAAAATGCCCTTTGATGGTGAAAGCTTGAATTAAATTAGGAGAGAAGGAAGATATATGAAGTAGGAGTGGAAATGAGGTGAGAAAATGGTGATTTGGTGAAGGAGAAGTGAAAAATTGATGGAGGAAGAGGGTGATATGATTTCGGCCAAGAGAGGGAATTAGGAGAGGGAGTTGTGTGCTAGGGTTGTGTGAGTGAAAATGAGGCCAAGAGCTTCCCTCCTTGTGAGGTGAATAGGGTATATATAGAAAGCAATTAGGTTTAAGGGTGGTTAGGTCATTGTGCACTAGTTGTGCTCTAGGATTTGATTTTAATTTTGAATCAAAGGCTAGGATTGAGGCTCACATGGATTGAGGACATTGAGAAAACACAAAATGAGAGAATAGAGAGGAGAAATTCGAAATAGCAAGGGAGGGGTCCTTGGTGACCAAGTTTTGCTAGTTGTCATCTTGTACTATTGTACTATTATATGACCATTCCATTATCCCTTCATTTTTGATTATTCTTCTTAGGATAATTGTACAAAAATGCACCCAATTTAGGCCACATACAAGGTATCTTGAGGAATATGCCATTTTATGTGATCACCATGACCAAAAATGTCATAAAAATCACATCTTGGAACTTTTTGTAGAATATTCCTTTTTGATGCCTTTTTTGAATTTGAATTTTGTGCATAATGTATGCATGCATGCGCATACATACATACATGACCAAAAATGTTTTGCCTCAAATAAATTTCTCTAAAATTGCACAATGATTCTTGATAAAAAAATTATCCTCTTTTGACAATGACCAAAATACCCTTTTGCCCTAAAAACCTTGTTTTTCAACAACAAATGCATTTCCACTCTAACAATGAATTTAAAAGCCCTAGAATGACTTTTAAAACCCAAAAATGCATGCACAATGCTCTTCACTCTTCAAAATAAAACCACACTTCTCAATTTATTTATTTTTGCGGAAAATTAGGGTTTTAAACCTAGGCGGACAAAATTAGGGTATGACAATAGGTCTTTTGTAACACCCCAATATTTCTAACATGTAGATATACTAGAATGCACAACTAAAACACATCAGAGGACAAAATCTCTGTTAAGGTATTGAACATACTAAGTTTTTCGATGGTAGTACAACCAAATCCACCTACCTTAAACTTCATCGGTCAATAACTTAGAGTACAACCATACCTATTTGTTCAATATCCAAAAGCAGAGAAGCGGAAAAAGGGTTTATACAACTCATAATGAATATAAGTTACATAACCAGGACATAAAGTAACAGGGAAACTTAAACAAAATGAAGACAACAAGTCTTCAACATCATCAAGAACATGCATCTAATCGTGCCTTTTTGATTTCTTCTTCTCCTGTTTCTCTGTAAAAATAACAACAATTGATAGGGTGAGATAACACATCTCAGTGAGTTTTACCGTGACCCCTAATCAGGCTCACGGTTCAAATACAATGTTCCTCTTTAACTGATAATTCAATATGAATCATAAAATCATCTGGCAATTCTATAAACGAATTGCAAAAACATCTGGTAATTCAATAAAAGAATTACAATAAAACTTTATTAGTTCTAGCACATCACCAACAACCCAAGGAAGCTTGAGTGAACCCCATCATCAGGCCGATAAGTGTACAACTCTTAAAGGCAAAATCATAATAAACATCAGGGGGACTAGGATAAGGGCTCATGACTTCCCTCTCCTAGTATGCTAACATCTGGAGGTCGTCACCTCAATTCGATATAATTTATATATCACACCCGCATTGGGCCGTCAATCTTGAAACATAAACAGCCTTATGATGATCGTATAATCATCCCATATTCAATCATCCTATGTCAAGTTGAATTTATAGTTCATTTTCTTTTCAGTAAAACATGTCCTCACACGTGTACTATGACAATCGTACTTAAAAATGTAAGAAAACCTTTAAAACCATTCTTAAAAAGCAAGTTGATTATGTTAAAACACAAATCAATCCATTTATATGAATAGGTCCTTTTGCAAGCTTCGTAACGCATCTGAGAACACGTTAATCGGGTTCCCGGATCAAGAGTTATGATCAAAACTGTTTTAGGTAAAACTGAGATAGCAGGGTGCGCGTGAGTTGCGCGTAAGCGCAAGGTAGGCGTGAAGAAACAGTGGTGGTTGCGCGTAAGTCACGCGTAAGCGCAAAGTAGGCGCGGAGAGACAGTGGCTATTTGTTGTTTTGCGCGTAGTTTGCGCGTGAGTTGCGCGTGCGCGCCCCTGTACAGCAAGAACATGATTTTTGACAGCATTCCACATCAAATTTGTACCCAATCTCACCTTCAACTCAAACCAATTTATACTAGAACCACAATCAAACAGTTGACACATGAAAAACACATAATTTCAAGTCCAACACCTCAACCAACAATCAACAATATCAACCAAAATCGATTTAATTAGACATTGTTTCTAAAACCTCAAAAATACGTTATTTCACGAAATACTGTTTTGACTCAATTACACTCATTTCGAAATCAAAGCACCAAGTCATTCAGCATACCAAAACAATCATAGTCAAAATATAAAATCCCTAAACGTGAGTAAAACTCACCTAGTTGATGAAATCACTAATGAACGAGTCTTCACGCGAAATAATCGAAGAGTACCAACACGAACAATCCTCGTAATCGTCCGAATCGCTTCAAACCGTAACCCACAGTTCCAATTTCGAATTCTTTGTTTCTTAGATACTGAAATGGCTTCCAAATAGCTCCAATCCACAAAGTATCTTCAGATCAACCCTCAATCTTGTTCCAAATGCGCAAGTAAAGCTATTAGAACCTTCAAAACTCCATTAATGTGCACTTTGAGCTTTTGTAGTTCAAAAATAGTGAAATGAATAATAGAGGGGATGAGGTTCTGAAATTGGTATCCCAAGATAGAGAATCGAAAATGAAAATGAATGATAGCAAGATTACTTACATGGATGCAAGATGGAAGCTCTTCACTTCATCTTCTCTTTTTCCCCTTCTTGCGTTTTCTCTCTTCCTCTCTCTAGAACTTGTTCTAGTTTCTGAATTTTAGGAATAGAAGTGAGGAAAAGTGAGGTGAAATGTTTTGTTTCAGCTGAGGGTTAAAATGTTGGTAAAATGACCAAAACGCCCTTAGTTCCAATTTTCACTTAAACTCTCTTTTTAACCCAATTTCTCTCCAAATTACCACATAATTCATATACTAAGGCATTTTAATCTTGTGACTTAGCCAATATATAATGCTTTCTCGATTATCCCATATTCGTATCTTGATTTATGTTTCACTTCGAATAATAAATCACTCGTTAATTTCTTAATTCGAAATTAACGAAACTAGGGATGTTACAATCACCCCAACTTTTAAAATTTTGTCCTCAAAATTGAAAAGACATACCTTAATGGAATAGATATGGATATCGAGTCCGCATGTCTTCTTCCAATTCCCATGTAGCTTCATCAGCAGAAAAACCATCCCAAACAACTTTAACTATGGGAATTGTCCTTGTCCGCAATGTCCTTTCACCGTGTTCCAAGATATATTTAGGATACGGTTGGAAAGAGAGATCCGGTCGGAGGTCAATCTGTTCAAAATCCAATGGCTGGTCCGGATCGGGAATATACTTTCTCAACTGAGATACATGAAAAACATCATGAAGATTTGATAGAGCTGGTGATAAAGCAAGACGATACGCAACTGGCCCAATACGCTCGATAATTTGGAAAGGTCCAATATATCGAGGACTGAGCTTTTTGGCTCGCAAGGCTCTACCAGTACCTATAGTTGGAGAAACTCTCAAAAATACATGATCACCAACACCAAATTCCAAAGGTCTCCTTCTTTTATCAGCATAGCTCTTCTGCCGACTCTGAGCAGCTTTCATCCTGTCTTGAATCTGCCGTATCTTCTCAGTGGTTTCCTGAATCATATCAGGTCCCAATAGTCTACTTTCACCTACTTCCCACCAACACAATGGAGTTCTACATTTCCTCCCATATAATGCTTCAAATGGTGCCATTCCTATACTGGAATGATAACTATTATTGTAGGCGAATTCAACAAATGGAAGATGATCCTCCCATTTCTTTCCGCTATCCAAAACACATGCCCGAAGCATATCCTCAAGAGTTTGAATAGTCCTCTCTGTCTGACCATCCGTTTGTGGGTGATAGGCTGTACTAAGAAATACCTTAGTACCCAAAGCATCATTTAATGCTTTCCAAAATCTAGAAGTAAACCTTGGATCACGATCTGAAACAATACTTGTGGGAACTCCATGTAATCTGATTATGTTTTTCACATACTCGTCCGCCAACTTGGAAACTTTGAAATTAGATCGAATAGAAATAAAATGAGCAGACTTAGTCAAACGATCCACGACAACCCAAATGGAATCATTACCAGCTTGCGATCTCGGCAATCCCATAACAAAATCCATTGAGATGTCTTCCCACTTCCATACCGGTACCTCCAAAGGCTGCAACTGACCCGCCGGTTTCCGATGTTCTGCTTTAACTCTTTGACAAGTCAAGCAATGTGAAACAAATTCAGCAATATCTCCCTTCATTCCAGGCCACCAATACATTTGCTTCAAATCTCTATACATCTTGGTAGAACCAGGATGTATAGAATATTTACTTCGGTGAGCCTCCTCTAATATCTGCTTTTTGATGTCATCATCATTAGGTATACAAATTCTACCGTGATAACAAATAATGCCATCACTGTCTTCGGTATAATTTGGTAATCCTTTCTGAGATTGTAGCTCTACATCAACCTCTTGAGCTTCACGTATCAAATTTCTCAACGCACTAGAGATTCGAATGTGCCTCAATACCAATCGATCTTTCTTTCTCGCCACTTTTAAATCCAAATCTCTAAAAGATTCCAATAAAGCCATTTCATGAATCATAAACTCCGCAGTATGAATAGACTTTCTACAACATTGGCTTTTCCTGGATGGTACTTCAATTCAAAATCATAATCTTTCAAGAATTCTACCCATCTCCTTTGTCTGTTATTAAGCTCTTTCTGATCAAACAAATATTTTAGACTCTTGTGATCACTGAAGACCTCGAAACGAGAACCATAAAGGTAATGTCTCCAAATCTTCAACGCATACACAATCGCCGCTAATTCCAAATCATGAGTTGGATAGTTTCCTTCATGCGGTTTCAACTGCCTGGAAGCATAAGCTACCACTTGTTGATTCTGCATAAGAACACATCCTAAACCCTTCCCTGAGGCATCACAGTAAATTTCAAATCCCAAAGACGGATCTGGAAGAATCAGGATGGGAGCCGAAGTAAGTCGAGACTTCAACTCTAAGAAACATTCCTCACAATCATCATCCCATAAAAACAGGTATCCCTTGCGAGTTAACCGAGTAAGAGGAAGAACTAACTGTGAGAATCCTTGAATGAATCTTCGATAATAGCCAGCAAGTCCCAAGAAACTTCTGACTTCAGTCACTGATGTTGGGCGTTCCCAATTTAATACAGCTTCAACCTTACTAGGATCAACTGCAACTCCGGCCTGAGAAATTACATGACCCAGAAACTTTACTTCAGACATCCAAAAGTCACATTTCGACGGCTTAGCATATAGCTTCTTTTCTCGGAGTACATTCAAAACAATACGGAGATGTTGAACATGCTCCTCAACAGTTTTTGAGTACACCAAGATATCATCTATAAATACCACCACAAACTGATCCAAGTAGGTATGAAAGACTCGGTTCATGTAATCCATGAATACCGCTGGGGCGTTCGTCAATCCGAAGGGCATCACTACAAACTCGTAATGTCCATACCTAGTACGGAAAGCTGTCTTCGGAATGTCAGAAGCTCGAACTCTTATTTGATGATACCCTGACCTTAGATCAATTTTGGAGAACACAGCTGCGCCTCGAAGTTGATCAAGAAGATCATCAATTCTTGGCAATGGATATTTATTCTTGATCGTCACTTTATTCAACTGACGATAATCAATACATAATCGCATTCTTCCATCTTTCTTTCTGACTAACAATACCGGAGCACCCCATGGAGAAGCACTCGGCCGAATAATTAGTCAAAGTAAAAGAACTAAGTCCTTGATTAACATCACCTCTAAGACCTTCCTTAAACATATTCATTTTCCAATCATCATCAGGAGCATATCTTCCTAATTCATAGAACTGAGATAATCTCTCAAATTTGGCAGCATACTCTCCAACAGACATATCCCCTTGCTTTAAATTAGTAAATTCTGTCTGTTTACGCAGTTTCTGTGCTGAAGGGAAGAATTGATTCAGAAGTCTCTCCTTGAAATTGTACCAATTAAGAGGAGTTCCTTGGATTAGCATCATTGCACGAGTATTAGTCCACCAAGTATGTGCATCCTCATCTAGTGCAGTGGCAGCACAAATTACTTTTTCTTCCTCATCACACTGTAAGGTAGTGAAAATCCTCTCCATAGCATCCACCCAGTAGTGTGCCTGCATAGGTTCAGATCCTCCTTTAAAGATTTGCGGATTCATCTTTTGGAATCGAAAATAGATCCTGTTAGGATCTTCCAGAGGTGGTTGCACATTAGGCTGAGGTACTTGATGCATCTGTTGCATTTGAGCTATCTGATCCATTTGCTGCTGTTGCATTTGCATCATGTCATTCATCATCTTTTGTTGCGTTTCAATAACATTCTGCATCCACACATAGTGGGGATCAATTGGTACCTCACCTCTTCCTCTACCCCTTCCAGCCATAATTCTACAAAATATGCACAAAGTATTAAGTTGATCAAGCTCAATATCAAATTGCATATAAATAAGAATCACAACTAAAAGAAGTAAAGATTCCTAACATCTAGGTCCGACTAAACGGAACCGCTCTGATACCAAAATGTAACACCCCAATATTTCTAACATGTAGATATACTAGAATGCACAACTAAAACACATCAGAGGACATAATCTCTGTTAAGGTATTGAACATACTAAGTTTTTCGATGGTAGTACAACCAAATCCACCTACCTTAAACTTCATCGGTCAATAACTTAGAGTACAACCATACCTATTTGTTCAATATCCAAAAGCAGAGAAGCGGAAAAAGGGTTTATACAACTCATAATGAATATAAGTTACATAACCAGGACATAAAGTAACAGGGAAACTTAAACAAAATGAAGACAACAAGTATTCAACATCATCAAGAACATGCCATCTAATCGTGCCTTTTTGATTTCTTCTTCTCCTGTTTCTCTGTAAAAATAACAACAATAGATAGGGTGAGATAACACATCTCAGTGAGTTTTACCGTGACCCCTAATCACGCTCACGGTTCAAATACAATGTTCCTCTTTAACTGATAATTCAATATGAATCATAAAATCATCTGGCAATGCTATAAACGAATTGCAAAAACATCTGGTAATTCAATAAAAGAATTACAATAAAACTTTATTAGTTCTAGCACATCACCAACAACCCAAGGAAGCTTGAGTGAACCCCATCATCAGGCCGATAAGTGTACAACTCTTAAAGGCAAAATCATAATAAACATCAGGGGGACTAGGATAAGGGCTCATGACTTCCCTCTCCTAGTATGCTAACATCTGGAGGTCGTCACCTCAATTCGATATAATTTATATATCACACCCGCATTGGGCCGTCAATCTTGAAACATAAACAGCCTTATGATGATCGTATAATCATCCCATATTCAATCATCCTATGTCAAGTTGAATTTATAGTTCATTTTCTTTTCAGTAAAACATGTCCTCACACGTGTACTATGACAATCGTACTTAAAAATGTAAGAAAACCTTTAAAACCATTCTTAAAAAGCAAGTTGATTATGTTAAAACACAAATCAATCCATTTATATGAATAGGTCCTTTTGCAAGCTTCGTAACGCATCTGAGAACACGTTAATCGGGTTCCCGGATCAAAAGTTATGATCAAAACTGTTTTAGGTAAAACTGAGATAGCAGGGTGCGCGTGAGTTGCGCGTAAGCGCAAGGTAGGCGTGAAGAAACAGTGGTGGTTGCGCGTAAGTCACGCGTAAGCGCAAAGTAGGCGCGGAGAGACAGTGGCTATTTGTTGTTTTGCGCGTAGTTTGCGCGTGAGTTGCGCGTGCGCGCCCCTGTACAGCAAGAACATGATTTTTGACAGCATTCCACATCAAATTTGTACCCAATCTTACCTTCAACTCAAACCAATTCATACTAGAACCACAATCAAACAGTTGACACATGAAAAACACATAATTTCAAGTCCAACACCTCAACCAACAATCAACAATATCAACCAAAATCGATTTAATTAGACATTGTTTCTAAAACCTCAAAAATACGTTATTTCACGAAATACTGTTTTGACTCAATTACACTCATTTCGAAATCAAAACACCAAGTCATTCAGCATACCAAAACAATCATAGTCAAAATATAAAATCCCTAAACGTGAGTAAAACTCACCTAGTTGATGAAATCACTAATGAACGAGTCTTCACGCGAAATAATCGAAAAGTACCAACACGAACAATCCCCGTAATCGTCCGAATCGCTTCAAACCGTAACCCACAGTTCCAATTTCGAATTCTTTGTTTCTTAGATACTGAAATGGCTTCCAAATAGCTCCAATCCACAAAGTATCTTCAGATCAACCCTCAATCTTGTTCCAAATGCACAAGTAAAGCTATTAGAACCTTCAAAACTCCATTAATGTGCACTTTGAGCTTTTGTAGTTCAAAAATAGTGAAATGAATAATAGAGGGGATGAGGTTCTGAAATTGGTATCCCAAGATAGAGAATCGAAAATGAAAATGAATGATAGCAAGATTACTTACATGGATGCAAGATGGAAGCTCTTCACTTCATCTTCTCTTTTTCCCCTTCTTGCGTTTTCTCTCTTCCTCTCTCTAGAACTTGTTCTAGTTTCTGAATTTTAGGAATAGAAGTGAGGAAAAGTGAGGTGAAATGTTTTGTTTCAGCTGAGGGTTAAAATGTTGGTAAAATGACCAAAACGCCCTTAGTTCCAATTTTCACTTAAACTCTCTTTTTAACCCAATTTCTCTCCAAATTACCACATAATTCATATACTAAGGCATTTTAATCTTGTGACTTAGCCAATATATAATGCTTTCTCGATTATCCCATATTCGTATCTTGATTTATGTTTCACTTCGAATAATAAATCACTCGTTAATTTCTTAATTCGAAATTAACGAAACTAGGGATGTTAAATCTTTGAACATTCAATATCTTTTTTGCTTAATCTTCAATTTTTTTTGATAAACTCTTATTATGTTTTAAATGTAGATTTCTTTTTGTTAGTCAAATATGTATAAGTTAACTGTTTGTACCAAAATAAAAGTATAAGTTAAATGAGTCTTCAATTTTTTTGATAAACTCCTATTATGTTTTAAATATAGATTTCTATTTATTACTCTAATATGTATAAGTTAACACTACAAAGAATCAGAACATGAAAGTCAAAAAAGTGTTCCATATTTTCATATCCTTGCATAAAACTAGCTATGAATTCATAAGAGTTTATCAACCTTGTACTATCTAAGCAACATTTCCTCTCTCACCATGTGCCTCACTCGTGTCTTCAGAATTATGTGCAGGGCATGTCCTATTGTTTTCTTTCACTGATACATTGATCTGGTTACTAAATACATTTTGGGCAGCATCCTTTTCCTCATTTGTACCAGCATGTTCTGTACCATTTCCCTTTAATTTTAACATAAAGCATCCATGAAATCACAACAAGGATATTATTTTTCCTTATAGAGCTTTTCTAAGAGAGAATTAGGATTATGCATCAACCTCCATCCTTGTTTCTCCAACAAAGCGACATTAAACACATTGGCACATAGAAATAATTAAAAATTGACAAACAAATAATAATAAAACAAAAAATAAATTTTGTAAAATGAATTTTAAAATTAACATTATGCAGCATTCATAATTCCAACAATTCATGCCATTATATTTGTTCACGCATCTTTCCTCCTCTCATATGATAATGCGAGTTATTTTTATATGCAACAAACTAAGGCTATGCACTACAATAGGCACAAGTAAGAATTGGAATATGACACATACAAACAAGACAACAATTTCATTGATATAAATTCTTGAAAAAACCAGATTAATAATATAGCATATAACATCACACCCTAATTTGAAATGTTATAAGGTGTCAGTCAAGAATATGGCACATAGATGCAAGTAAATTAATTGGATAGAGATTCTGGAATAAACTAGATTCAGAATAGCACCACAAGACACATTAGCCCAACCACAATATATGAAAACACAAACTACTACTTCCATTTGCTGCATGAATTAAAATCTTTCTCATGGGTCTTATTCACAATGATGGAATAACATACAGCAGACTCAATGCACATTATGATACATCTCAATAATCCCTCATTATCTCAATAATCTCTCAAAAAACTCAAAAATTAATATCAGCACTAACCTGGACTGACAGAGAGAGTAAGACTAACAGAATCTAGGCTTCTCTGTGCACTGATGCTGCAACAAATTCGAAGAGAACAGGGTTAGGGTTTCGTTCAAAAAACATTGGGACATTTAGGGTTTCTTTAATCAGTGAAATTAGGGACAAATTAAAGAAGATAATAGAAATTACCTACAAGTGGGGAAGAGGTGCAGCAGCGGCGGAATACGGCGGAGATGCGACGGTGAATCGGTGGAGAAACGGTGGAGGTGAAATGGTGGAGGCGCAAAGGAGAGGGAGAGTGGAAAAGGGACAACGCGTCTGTCTGTGGCGGAGGAGGAGGGCGGGGGAGGGTAGATGTCGACGGAGGAGGGCGGAGGAGGGTGGAGGTCGGAGGAGGAGAGTGAGGGAGAGAACATTCAGGTTTTTTTTACGGAGAGAGCGTTCTGGTTTTGCCCAAATGGGAGGGTTCGTGAGTGTTATAATTTAATTTCTGGGTTGCGACGGGATCTCCGTCGCAAATTTGCTGCCTTTTCTAAGTCCGTCGCAAACCCGTGGCAAACTCCAGCGGGAAATTTTGCGCTCCTGCTTTTAACACATGCCGTCGCAAATCCGTAGCAAATTACTGATGAAATAATCTCCGTCGCAAATGTTGGTGGCTAAAATAGGTTTTTCTTGTAGTGATTTTACTGTAAAATAATTTCGAGATAAGTTTTTAGAGATATTTATGTATGTTATATTGGAAATTATTTTATTATGAAAATTTTCTTTATGAAAATTTCTTTTTATGAGAAGCTACTTAAAATTGCTCCCCATTTTAAGTATTCTTTTAATTGTTTTGTAATTCTCAATTTTTTAAATTTTGCAACAAGCTTATAGAAAACTACTAAATTACTTTTTGTAATATAATATAGGAATTGAATTGATTATGTAAAATAGGCATTTTGTATTTAATAATTCTTTTTATTACTCCCTAGAGTAATAAATGTAAAATAATTCTTTTTTACTTAAATTTCTAAGCCATTTTGTATTTAATCTAGATCCACAAAGGCATCAAAACCTAACTCAGGGTTCATTGTTACAGATCTCGTTATATGGAAGTCGTTGGTGATGTATTACAAATCTTCACTGGCTATGTTATTTGTTGGTCGATTGTTCTTCTAATCACTGACAGCATCAATATCCAAATGACTGTGATTTCCTTGATTAAGGTGTGTTTTACTTGTGAATATAGAACACTAAAAGGAAATTGTTTTTCTGTTGTGCTTTTAGAATAGGCATGAATCGATTTACCAGATTTATTAGATCTCAAGCCGATCACGTCACCGGAAGAAAGAGAACTTTATCACAAATTATCAAATGATTAATTTGTAGTCTCAAATGCTTTTTGCTTTCTGAAAGTTGAAACTAATGTGTACCACTTCTTGACCCTTAGTTTCAGTGGTTGTTATGTGAATTAATTGTGCAATTAATTGTTATTCTTGATATATTTCATTGTTCCTGCAGGAGGACTTTGGGCTTTTTAATCCTGAGCATGAAGATCAGAAGGACGACCAACCTCTGAAGCCTGAAACACTTGTAAGTTGTGCAACAAATAATACTTCAGAGATGTATGGAATATTAGTGAACTTCAATGCCCTAACTGGAGACACCCATCGTTACAAATTCTTGGAGAAATTGCTTGCAAGAATTCTGTACATGTTTGACACTGATGACAAGAGCATAAAGAATCACGTCACAGGGAATGAATGTGAAGACAAGGTACAAAAGGTAGGTAATGTGTGAATTACATAATATATAGTAGTTGTGATTTTGTATGGGTTTATTTGTTTTCTCACCATCATCTTCTATCTTGTTATGAATTTAAGATGACAGAAGATCACAAGATATCAAATCATTTGGAAAGCTCAGAATTGAAGGGATGGGTGAACCATTGAAAGATGGTGAAACTCGGCTATATGGCATGAATCTAGCAAGGATGCTTGATGACAAATTCCTAAAACAACAGGATTCTCGTTTCAGTTCAGAACCTTATATAAGCGAGGTCGTCCATTTTAACAAATCAAGCCAAGCTTTTTCCATTCTAGCTAGTGATGGGTTATGGGATGTCATAAGCTTTAAGAAGGGAATTCAGCTAGTGCTCTAGATGAGGGAGAGATAATATACAGAGAGAGAGAATACTGTAGAAAATACTGCTAGTTTGTTGTTGTGTGAGGCTAAATCAAACAGAACAAAGGATAACACCTCCCAAGTTTTCTTAAATTTTGAAATCTTTAACAGATTATCTTGTAAAGTTGAATCCTACTATGAATTAGGACGTGTTACAGTAATGGTAATACATCATTTTCGTTCCCTCAAAAAAAAAGCTAAAAATTCTATGTCTAATGAAACTTTTTGCAAAGAAGCATAGTTTTTTGTAAGTAACTTTCTTTTTTTATCTTGTGTTCGTTTTTCCTTATTATAATGATTTGATCCAATGAGAATAATATATTTTGTGCAATTTTACTGTATATGCATTATCTCACTACTTATAGTGTTTCGCTATATTATAACTAAAAAAATGGTCATGCATTTATTGCTCATTGCTACAGATTAATAAATAAGTGATTTTAATGTAAAATAATTTCGAGATAAGTTTTTAGAGATATTTATGTATGTTATATTGGAAATTATTTTTTTATGAAAATTTTCTTTATGAAAATTTCTTTTTATGAGAAGCTACTTAAAATAGCTGCCCATTTTAAGTATTCTTTTAATTGTTTTGTAATTCTCAATTTTTTAAATTTTGCAACAAGCTTATAGAAAACTACTAAATTACTTTTTGTTTCTATCAAATAATCATCATATATCTATTTTAAGAATACAAATGTATTGCAAACCTTTTTATTAAATAACTACAATTGATAAAAAAGGTGAATATATAATTTTACAAATATAAATATAACTATTCATTTAATACTCTGGGGAGGTTTTTTTTTTTTTAGTGTGCATTTATTTTTTATTAATAAATATTTAAAATTACAATAACACAATCGTAATTTAAGATATACTCTAAAAAAAGGCAAACTATATGTTGATAGCAATAAATAGGAAATATAGGAATTGAGAATTTTTTATCTTATTTGGTAATATAATATATCTAAATCATTGATGACGAGCCAATAAGAAAACATTTTTAAATGAATTTACTAAAGAATTATTTTTAATATCGTTCATTTTTATTTTTAGTTAAATTTATTCACTTTATTTTTAAAATGAATTATAATTGAAAATTTAACATAACACCAACCCCCATTTATGACTTGATACATTTGACAATTTGAATAAAATTATTTTTTTATAAATTTATAGTTCCATTTTGACCCTACTCCTTGGCAAAGGAAAACCTACCCTCTCCATAACAGCAAAGACCGTTTCTCGCTTTGTGGTCAACAAACTTGATTTTTTATACTACAAAGTTCGTCTTTCAATATAGGGTAATCTCTGAATCACATATATTTTCAGAATCAATATTTTTTTAGATTGATTTCATTATCGTGAACCTAAAGAGGAGTACAACAGTTGTAGCTTTCACTTAATTATATTTAGATGAAATATATATAGTCACAGACACACACACACACACGCAATAAACCTAGGGAGTTTCAATTCATTTTTCCTTTTTACTTAAATTTCTAACCCATTTTGTATTTAATCTAGATCCACAAAGGCATCAAAACCTAACTCAGGGTTCATTGTTACAGATCTCATTATATGGAAGTCGTTGGTGAAGTCTTACAAATCTTCATTGTCTATGTTATTTGTTGGTCGATTGTTCTTCTAATCATTGACAACATCAATCTCCAAACAACTTTGATTTCCTTGATTAAGGTGTGTTTTACTTGTGAATAGAGAACACTAAAGAGAAATTGTATTTCTGTTGTGTTTTTAGAACAGGCATGAATCGATTTACCAGATTTATTAGATCTGACGCCGATCCTGTCACTGGAAGAAAGAGAACTTTATCAGAAATTATCAAATGATTAATTTGTAGTCTCAAACACTTTTTGCTTTCTGAAAGTTGAAACTAATGTGTACCACTTCTTGACCCTTTGTTTCAGTGGTTGTTATGTGAATTAATTGTGCAACTAATTGTTATTCTTAATATATTTCATTGTTCCTGCAGGAGGACTTTGGGCTTTTTATGCCTGAGCATGAAGATTAGAAGGACGACCAACCTCTAAAGCCTGAAACACTTGGAAGTTGTGCAACCAATAATACTTCAGAGATGTATGGCATATTAGTGAATTTCAATGCCCTAACTGGAGACACCCATCGTGACAAATTCATGGAGAAATTGCTTGCAAGCGTTCTGTACATGTTTGACACTGATGACAAGAGCATAAAGAATCACGTCACAGGGAATGAATGTGTAGACAAGGTACAAAAGGTAGGCAATGTGTGAATTACCCAATATATAGTAGTTGTGATTTTGTATGGGTTTATTTGTTTTCTCACCATCATCTTCTATCTTGTTATGAATTTAAGATGATAGAAGATCACAAGTTATCAAATCATTCGGAAAGACTCAGAATTGAAGGGATGGGTGAGCCATTGAAAGACGTTGAAACTCGGCTATATGGCATGAATCTAGCAAGGATGCTTGGTGACAAATTCCTAACACAATAGGATTCTCGTTTCAGTTCAGAACCTTATATAAGCGAGGTCGTCCATATTAAGAAAGCAAGCCAGGCTTTTGCCATTCTAACTTGTGATGGGTTATGGGATATCATAAGCTTTAAGAAGGGAATTCAGCTAGTGCTCCAGATGAGGGAGAGATAATATACAGAGAGAGAGAATACTGCAGAAAATACTGCTAGTTTGTTGTTGTGTGTGGCTAAATCAAACAGAACAAAGGATAAGACCTCCAATGTTTTCTTAAATTTTGAAACCTTTAACAGATTATCTTGTAAAGTTGAATCCTACTATGAATTAGGAATCGTGTTACAGTAATGGTAACACATCATTTTCGTTCCCTAAAAAAAAAAAGCTTACAATTCTATGTCTAATGAAACTTTTTGCAAAGAAGCATAGTTTCTTGTAAGTAATTTTCTTATTTTATCTTGTGTTCATTTTTCATTATTAAGATGCTTTGATCCAATGAGAATAATATATTTTGTGCAATTTTACTGTATAGGCTTTATCTCACCACTTATAGTGTTTCGCTATATCATAATTGAAAAATGGTCATGCATTTATTGCTCATTGCTACAGATTAAAAAATAAGTGATTTTAATGTAAAATAATTTCGAGATAAGTTTTTAGAGATATTTATGTATGTTATGTTGGAAATTATTTTATTATGAAAATTTTCTTTATGAAATTTTTTTTTTATGAGAAGCTACTTAAAATAGCTGCCCATTTTAAGTATTCTTTTAATTGTTTTGTAATTCTCAATTTTTTAAATTTTGCAACAAGCTTTTAGAAAACTACTAAATTACTTTTTGTGATATAATATAGGAATTGATTTGATTATGTAAAATAGGCATTTTGTATTTAATAATTCTTTTTATTACTCCCCAGAGTAATAAAAGTAAAATAATTCTTTTTGACTTAAATTTCTAAGCCATTTTGTATTTAATCTAGATCCACAAAGGCATCAAAACCTAACTCAGGGTTCATTGTTACAGATCTCGTTATATGGAAGTCGTTGGTGATGTCTTACAAGTCTTCACTGTCTATGTTATTTGTTGGTCGATTGTTCTTCTAATCATTGACAACATCAATCTCCAAACGACTGTGATTTCTTTTTTTATCTTGTGTTTATTTTTCATTATTATGATGAACTGATCCAATGAGAATAATATATTTTGTGCAATTTTACTGTATAGGCATTATCTCACTAGTTATAGTGTTTCTCTATATTGTAATTGAAAAAATGGTCATGCATTTATTGCTCATTGTTAAAGATTAAAAAATAAGTGATTTTAATGTAAAATTATTTCGAGATAAGTTTTTAGAAATATTTAGGTATGTTATATTAGAAATTATTTTATTTTGAAAATTTTCTTTATGAAAATTTCTTTTTATGAGAAGCAATATAAAATAGCTGCCCATTTTAAGTATTCTTTTAATTGTTTTGTAATTCCCAATTTTTTAAATTTTGCAACAAGCTTATAGAAAACTACTAAATTACTTTTTGTTTCTATCAAATAATCATCATATACCTATTTTAAGATTACAAATGTAATGCAAACCTTTTTAATAAATATATAATTCATAAAAAAGGTGAATATATAATTTTACAAATATAAATATAACTATTCATTTAATACTCTAGGGAGGTTTTTTTTTTCTTTTTTAGTGTTCATTTACTTTTTATTAATAAATATTTAAAATTAGAATAACACCATCGTAATTTAAGATATACTCTAAAAAAAAGACAAACATTATTTTGAGAGCAATAAATAGGAAATATAGGAATTGACAATTTTTTATCTTATTTGGTAATATAATATATCTAAATCAATGATGACGAGGCAATAAGAACACATTTTTAAATGAATTTACTAAGGAATTATTTTTAATATCGTTCATTTTTATTTTTAGTTAAATTTATTCACTTTATTTTTTAAATGAATTAAAATTGAAAATTTAACATAACACCAACCCCCATTTATGATTTGATACATTTGACAATTTGATTAAAATTATTTTGCTATAAATTTATACTTTAACCCTACTCCTTGGCAAAGGAAAACCTACCCTCTCCATAACAGCAACGACCGTTCTCGCTTCGTGGTCAACAAACTTGATTTTTTATACTACAAAGCTCGTCTTTCAATATAGGGTAATCTCTGAATCACATATATCTTCATAATCAATATTTTTTGAGATTGATTTGATTATGATGAATCTAAAGAGGAGTACAACAGTTGTAGCTTTTCACTTAATTATATTTAGATGAAATATATATAGTCACAGACACACACACACACACATACACAAAACCTAGGGAGTTTCAATTCATTTTTCTTTTTTACTTCAATTTCTAAGCCATTTTGTATTTAATCTAGATCCCCAAAGGCATCAAAACCTAACTCAGGGTTCATTGTTACAGATCTCGTTATATGGAAGTCGTTGGTGATGTCTTACAAAACTTCACTGTCTATGTTATTTGTTGGTTGATTGTTCTTCTAATCATTGACAACATCAATCTCCATACGACTGTGATTTCTTTGATTAAGGTGCTGTAACATCTCCCAGTTTGAAAAATATTCCATTATTGACATTAGCAAGTGTTCTTTTCTATTAATACATTATAATGGTGATTAATGATTCAATTGACCTATAATTGATTGGTTTTAATTCATGTAATTGAGTGTCTTGTGATTATTGTGTGATTAAAATTGAGTAATTGATGAAATGTTAGAATAGGATCTCATTTGGTAGTATAAAGAGTAATTAGAGGGGTGTAAATAACCCAAGGGCAAACTGGTCATTCTCTTTATTAAGTTACCTTCAGCTCAAAAACTCACACAAACACCCATACCACACATTTAACACACACACACATTCTCAAAAATCAGAATTTGAGAGTAGAGAGAGAGAGGACAACCCGAGAGAGAGGAGAAAAGAGAGGAAGAGAAAAATTTTCCAAAAATCTTCTCAACTTGATCAAACAGCCCCATTTCAAATCAGTACTTCTTTCTCCTTCTTATTCGAATCAGTACTTCTTTCTCCTTCTTATTAGAATTCTTCTTCATTGTAAAGTTAGAAACAGCCCCATTTCAACCACTTCATCCATTTCTTCTTCATCTTCACTTCTTGACATTTAGTTGCATGTTGATGAAGATGGGTCTAGGAGCCAAATAAGGGTTTGCATGTCAGTTATTGAAGTAGATTAGCAAGTTTTGGGAACCATATTGCATCTAGGAGCTGTTTGGAGAGTCGTAGCAGCTCCATTTCGTGGTTCATGGTGAAGGGAGTGGAAGATAACAACTTATAGCAAAATCTGCATCAAACCCGTTTTAGCAGTCTCTGATAATTTTGATGAATCTCACACCACGGACCTTAGTTGAAGTTAGTTTTTGATTCTTTAGAAAATACACACAAAATGCTTCAAGATAGGCACAAGAACCACTTGATTTGACTGAATATTGAGGGAGAAAAATAAATTACAAGTTTCAGTTTTGTAACAGTGACGTTTTCGAACCAGTCTCCGTATTTTAGCCGTAACTCCCTGAATACTCATTGTATTAGTGTTGGAACTGAACCATAGGAAAGTAGACAAAATTTTATACACAATAGGCACTGGTTTGGATAGTTTTGGATAATATTTGAATAGGTTATGCTCATTCCAAAACTGCTTACAGATGCTGTCCAAAAATAATCCGGTTTGGGTAGAGCTTGATCGCGTCTTCCGTTGTTAGAATTGTTCGTCACTCCGGGTGAGTGAACTCACCACGAATTTGTGTTCTATATGATTTTATGTGTGTTAATGTTGTGGTGTGATATTCGGTTCTAAAATAAATCGTGTTATTTTTCGAAATTCAGAACTTTACGTTTTTTCAGGTGTTTTTGCTTATATGAAAATTCTGATTATATGTGCATGTGAGATTGAGTTGATTGTACATGTAAATTGCTTGAATTGGTTGTTAGTACATCTGTTTGTGTGTTGGAAATGGTTTGGGCAAGTATTGGAACGAACGGAATAGCCAATTTCGCGAAAACGGGACAAATTTTCAAAGTTGTTAAATGTGCATGACCGGGCCCAAACTTCTGTCCCCATTTTTAAAAATCACCTTAAGCTACTCCTTTTGATTCCAAATATTTTCTAATCCATTCCTAAATACTTCCTAAGGTTTATTGACTTGAAATACCATGAATTTGAATTATGTTTATGTACGGTGGATGATAACTTGTCACTTGAATTCGTTAATTGAATTATGTGTTGATCGGAATGTCGTATAAACGAGTGGGAACCCATAAATGGTTTTAAATGGAATTCCTGAACATGTGTAATATTGTTCAGTGATTAATAATGTATTAACGGGGTGACGACTCCGAGTTAATTAGCATACTTGGTGGAGGGAAGTCATGAGCCTGAAAGCCAAGGCCCCCGCATTATCCTCATTGGTATGTTGGATTGGGGTTTCCGTGATCTCGTGAGATTTCGTTTCACGGATTGTGCTAAGCCAAAGAAAATGATAAAATGATTTCTTGATATAACCGAATTGGAGTTTCTCAGATTAATGGGAGCTCCCGCATTATTCGGAATGGAAAGATAATGAATCTTAAAAGGAACGAATGAGAGGAACCGTAAGGGGTCTCGGAGTCACTCATTGAGATTTGTAATATCATTGTTTATTGTTGATTGTTTTTCAGATCCACAGGTAAAGTCTAAGGATTGTTCAGGAAGTTTAGGACCATAGCTGCTTGGGGATATCATGTTGAGGAAGTTCACGGGTCATGATGGGTACTCGGTATTAGATACCGTGTTATGGCCTAGCTGCTTGGGGATATTTTGTTTATGTATCAAAATATAAAGTTTTAACAAAAATTGATAATTCCAGTTGATCATAATTGATTTATCAATTATGAAATTTTGAAATCCGTAGAAGTGCATCTCTGAATGGCTAAAGGTAATATCTCAAATTTGTTTTTGTCAACTACAAATTTGGGATGTTACATTTTCGTATCAGAGCTAGGGACTTAGACCATTGATTGTAAAAAACTTTCAGTACTTTGTGTGAGACATTGAGCCTGGATCCACTCGATATTTCATGCAGCGTACTGAGAATAATGACAACTGGTTGCCTCAGCCCTGAAAATGTCCAATGCCCTAAACCATAGGAATTTCAGCCTTCTCGTTTCATTAGAGCACGCAGCAGAAGCAGAGGGCTACAGATGGCATTCCAGAGCAAAGAAGGGCATCCGTGTTGGTTCGAGGAAACTGTCGGCGCTGTTCAGCCATTGAAACTGGTGCAACCGTTGTATTGCAGCGTAAGTCATTGTAGGTCATCTAGATTGTTACAAGTTAAGCAAAGCCTTTAGGTCATAGTAGCAATAGTGTCCCAAGATCCGTTAAGATTATCTGACACCTCGAAACTCTAACCTCTGTAATCAACCTTTCAGTTACCGGGATAATGTTTAGCAGTTAACCCTACCTATTGGTCCTAGCTAACTTCGACTCATGTCACAGTTAGAGAATCCTTTCGGGTAACCTCAAGTTTAGACCAAGATTCTTTTTTCGCAGAGCCACATTTCGAAATGTTATGAACCCAGTCTAGTAAACGATGGTTCATTATCGTTATTGACAAGCAAAACTACCCCATGTTGATCGGATTAGTTCCCGATCAAGATCCATGAACCAAATCCCTTTCAAGATGAGACTAGTATGTGAGGTCAACAGAAGTAACCCTATTACAACCCTCTGACTGAATGCATGTCAATCTTGGTCTGTGAGAAATTTTTGCTAGTTTTCCGACTTGTTTTATTCATAACTCCTAATCCGAAACTCCGATTTTTATGTTCCGAGATGCGTTGGAAAGCTAACGGAAATGACTACACATCTGAGTAGGTTTTGGACGATGTTTCTAGTTCTCTTTCTGAAAGATACCCCTTCTCTGTCCTAAGCAGTGAAACCCTAAATTGTTTGTAGAACATGAAGCCTCCAGTTGCACGCGGGAAATTGGAATCATGTGTGATTTTTTCTGTTGGCATGTTGGAGTTTGTGAATCAAATTTCTGTGAATTGAATTTCTTGGAATTTTTTTTATCTTTTTGTTTGTCTTGGGTTTAGTTTTCTATTTATTATTATCTGCATAAGTGCATATATGGACGGTCTTTGGCTTTAGGAAAAACTATGGTTAAAGTATAGATTATTTAATCTGTTATGAGGTTGGATTAGGCACCTTGTTAGTTTTGTAGACAAAGCTTTCTATGGCAAGTGATGATTTAGCAGCAAAAGTAAAGAAGCTTAGTCTAGACTATACAAAAAGCTTTCTTATTTATTTGATGTGGTTTTTTTTTTGTCTAATTACTCTTTAGTTTTTTTTTTTAACTGCAGCATATATTAAGCTAAGTTAAGACATCTTGAATGTTATGTTGCTTGTTAGATGTGTTGCTGACTTGCTGTGTACATTCAGTTATAACAGATTTTTCTCTTTTTAATGCAACTGGTTTTTTTCATTTATATCTTATTGTAATTATCTGTTGTATTATAAAGCGCAGGCGGTATGCTAGACAGGTGAGATGCAGGCTTGATTGAAAAATTTGCAAAGTGACTTAAAAAGAACATGGAATTGTTCTTTGCGGAAAATATCATAACTATTTAAAACTTGGGGGTGTCTGGGATAAAATTTTATCATTGTTGTGCATTGTGATTTGAGTCTCAGAGACACAGGCTTTACTAAGCCGAACTCCATTATAAAAATCATGGGTGTTCTTCCTTGCTTGTTTGGTTTCTTGTTTGATTTAATGTTTTGTTGCTATGATCTTGATTGTTTTTCAGATACCGTGTTTGTGTATCTTTGATTTTTCAAGTGCATTAGCTGCAACAATATGCTTTCAGGCAGCAAAGGGAATTTGTGTCCTAGTTGTGCTCTTGTTGATCTTATGTTTAGGTCAAGCATATAGTGTTTAACCTTTACCATTATCCTTTGTCCTCAGGTGTCAAAGTGCATAACCATCTTATTTAGTTTATGTAGTGAGTTTTGTGGTTTAGAATTGCCTCCTCTTCTAAGATTCACTCATGCATTTAGCTTATGACTTTTGTTTTCAAATATCTGTTTTTTTTTGTCGATTCATGTCAAGATGAGCAGTAAGTATTTGAAAAGTCGTCCGGCTTATAGGTTCCCAAAAAGACCTTACACCCGATCAAGACTAACTCGTTATAGGGTTAAGTTCCGTAGATCGATCCATGAGGTTCGAAGACGCACCATTACTATTATTTTGAGTTAGCTGATGAAATTGACTCATATGGGTATGTGAGAAATTGTTTTATATCTAAACTTTTTCAAGCAGGATATTTATAAAAACCATACCCGATTGTGAGTCAGTCATGAACAGTGTTGTGCCGAATCTAACACAAAACACTAGCAATGTTTCTAAGAAAACCGAAAGGTGATGTTCCACAGTTTACTATCGTTAGGGGTGGAATGCGGAACGAGTATGCTAGAGTAGTAACTAATAATGAGAAGTAAGTTCTAGGCAGTTTAGGGAAATAGTTCCTTAACCCTTATGTTTACACAAGTCTCCGCTACGGTGATAGAATTCTAGTTATTAACCTCAGAATTTTACAGATTAATAGTAAGTTGTCATGACTTTAGTCTATTTGACTAGTCAAGGAGAGATTTCAATTTCAAGTATCTCATTGGTTAGGTGCCAATAGGTTATGCATGTGCTATATGTGTTGTTGTTCGAATCTTAGCACAAGTTATGGGATCGATTATCTTAGAAATTCAGTGATACGGATAGGTATGGTGATGAGTTTTCCACTGGCATTGGTTTTGCTTGAATTAGTGCTTGTGCAATGTGTAATACAATGTGTGAATAGAGGTAAGTACGACTATATGATTGGGCAGTGAATGTGTAATGCATGAGCCCATGATGGTGAGTGTCCTCACCATGTTATTTATTGTAAATGTTGTATGTATTCTGAATTGATACCATGAATTGAATTTGGCAGCTGAATTGTCATGGTTGCTAGTGTTAATTGTGTATAATGTTGTTGTGCTGAATTTCGGTTTGGATATAACTTCAGTATTTTTGTGATTTTGAACTTTCTGTGTGTCCAAAATTTTAAGATTTGTTTTTCTGGAAACCATACATAATTTGCTATACTTTAGACACTGGGTTTAAGAGATTTGGGTAAGTATGATGGGGGAATTTCTAGGTGCAGGTCGAGTCAAAAATCTGGGACTGATATGGGTATAGGTTCGGTGTTTTGCTCGTAGCGACTCCGGTAGGATTCCTTTTTGAATAATTTTTTGTCTCATTGTAAACTAGACTCAATTTTCTTCAGTTGAACTTAAATTTTGGGTCATTTGATTGAGTCTTGGTATTTAAAATGTGTCTCAAGTTGGGACACAAAATCTGTCCCCTTTTAGAACACGTTAGTTTGTTTTGTAAACCTGTACTAAATGACTTAGAATTTGGAAAAGGAAAGATATGTTTCAGAAACTAGACATCATAAGCTTTCTCATGAGTGGTCATTTGTAATTTTTCGTTATCGATTGATATGTCAAATGTTTTCTGGAAATCTAGGCAAAGTTGCTGTCATGTTTTTGGACCCCTATGTCTTATTTTGAAAAACTGTACTTTTTGGCTATGAAAACAAATAAATAAAAATTATATCCTGAAACTAGACACTCTAAGGTTTCAGATGAATATTTGTTTGCTTAATTTCGATATCGTTTGCTATGTTAAAGAAATTGTTGAAGTTTACGTATTACTTCTGAAAATTTTCTGCACCTAGAATGTCTATGGAAATTTTTGAATGACTATGTCTTGGCCATAGTTTCTCCATGATTACGAATGATATGATTAGAAATGATATGAGTTCATGATAGGTGACCATATGATGCTTGAATTTGATAGCTGAATGGTCGGTGGTTCGAAATGTCGAGTATCGAGTGAGAATCCTCTTAAAGTACTTCCAAAGTGGATTATGAGTTTATGATAAAACAAGTGATTAGAAATTGTTAAAACTTGAACAAATTTTGAGGACAAAATTTTTCAAGTTGGGGTGTATTGTAACATCCCCCAATTTGAAAAATATTCCATTATTGACATTAGCAAGTGTTCTTTTCTATTACTACCTTATAATGGTGATTAATGATTCAATTGACCTTTAATTGATTGGTTTTAATTCATGTAATTGAGTTCCTTGTGATTATTGTGTGATTAAAATTGAGTAATTGATGAATTGTTAAAATAGGATCTCATTTGGTAGTATAAGGAGTAATTAGAGGGGTGTAAATAACCCAAGGGCAAACTGGTCATTCTCTTTATTAAGTTACCTTCAGCTCAAAAACACACACAAACACCCATACCACACATTTAACACACACACATTCTCAAAAATCAGAATTTGAGAGTAGAGGGAGAGAGGACAACCCGAGAGAGAGGAGAAAAGAGAGGAAGAGAAAAATTCGCCAAAAATCTTCTCAACATGATCAAACTACTCAAATCAGTATTTCTTTCTCCTTCTTATTCGAATTCCTCTTCATTGTAAAGTTAGAAACAACCCCATTTCAACCACTTCATCCATTTCTTCTTCATCTTCACTTCTTGACATTTAGTTGCATGTTGATGAAGTTAGTTTTTGATTCTTTAGAAAATACACTCAAAATGCTTCAAGATAGGCACAAGAACCACTTGATTTGACTGAAGATTGAGGGAGAAAAATAAAGGGTTAAATATGTTTTTAGATTTGTTTATCGAATCTTTTGCACTTAAAAAATTTAGATTTAATTTATGCGTTGTTAAAAAATTCAAAGTTTTTCTGCAAGAGATGTTTATAATGTCCTCAACATGTATGCAAAACATCACTCAAAAATTCAATGGATATACACTAGTTGGCATTTAAAGGGACTAAAAATGAAATTTTGAAATTTTATAGGGACTAAAAGTCGATGAAAATTTTTATAGGGACTAAAAACAAAATAGTGAAATTTTGTAGGGACTAAAAACATATTTAACCCTTAAAATATTCACAATTGCACAAATGATGGATGATTTCTTATTCACGAATAGAAGCATAACTCTGCGGATGTATCTAGTTGTGTCATTTTGATGTTTTTGTGATTGTTTACCTTGGATTTTGGTAAACACCGCTAGTTTGAAATTGCTTCTGTTTGCAGGATCAACTAGTAAATCCTAAGACCATTTGTGTTAAAGTTTTTCCCAGAATTACTTGTGTTCTTGCAGTTTAAAAGTAAAAGAAGAAGATAACCGTCGATCTCGTGCGAAACCGTCGAGTTTCCTCAATGAGGGAGAATAAAACAAAGGAAGAAATTGAAGAAAAGCAAAGAAGAAAACAAATTAAAATTGCATTAATTGTAAAGAGGGTTGGTGCACAGATCATACATTCCGTATTTTAGCCGTAACTCCCTGAATACTCATTGTATTAGTGTTGGAACTGAACCATAGGAAAGTAGACAAAATTTTATACACAATAGGCACTGGTTTGGATAGTTTTGGATAATATTTGAATAAGTTATGCTCATTCCCAAACTGCTTATAAATGCTGTCCAAAAATAATCCGGTTTGGGTGTTAATGTTGTGGTGTGATATTCGGTTCTAAAATATATCGTGTTGTTTTTCGAAATTCAGAACTTTACTGTTTTTCAGGTGTTTTTGCTTATACGAAAATTCTGATTATATGTGCATGTGAGATTGAGTTGATTGTACATGTAAATTGCTTGAATTGGATGTTAGTACATCTGTTTGTGTGTTGGAAATGGTTTGGGCAAGTATTGGAACGAACGGAATAGCCAATTTCGCGAAAACGGGACAAATTTTCAAAGTTCTCAAATGTGCATGATCGGGCCCAAACTTCTGTCCCCATTTTTAAAAATCACCTTAAGCTACTCCTTTTGATTCCAAATCTTTGCTAATCCTTTCCTAAATACTTCCTAAGGTTTATTGACTAGAAATACCATGAATTTGAATTATGTTTATGTACGGTGGATGATAACTTGTCACTTGAATTCGTTAATTGAATTATGTGTTGATCGGAATGTCGTATAAACGAGTGGGAACCCATAAATGGTTTTAAATGGATTTCCTGAACATGTGTGATATTGTTCAGTGATTAATAATGTATTAACGGGGTGACGACTCCGAGTTAATTAGCATACTTAGTGGAGGGAAGTCATCAGCCTGGAAGCCAAGGCCCCCGCATTATCCTCATTGGTATGTTGGATTGGGGTTTCCGTGATCTCGTGAGATTTCGTTTCACGGATTGTGCTAAGCCAAAGAAAATGAAAAAAATGATTTATTGATATAACCGAATTGGAGTTTCTCAGATTAATGGGAGCTCCTGCATTATTCGGAATGGAAAGATAATGAATCTTAAAAGTAAATAATGAGAGGAACCATAAGGGATCTCGGAGTCACTCGTTGAGATTTTTTATCTCATTGTTTATTGTCGATTGTTTTTCAGATCCATATATCTTCACTCGTGGTCAACAAACTTGATTTTTTATACTACAAAGCTCGTCTTTCAATATAGGGTAATCTCTGAATCAATATTTTTTGAGATTGATTTGATTATGATGAATCTAAAGAGGAGTACAACAGTTGTAGCTTTTCACTTAATTATATTTTGATGAAATATATATAGTCACAGACACACACACACACACACAACAAACCTAGGGAGTTTCAATTCATTTTTCTTTTTTACTTCAATTTCTAAGCCATTTTGTATTTAATCTAGATCCCCAAAGGCATCAAAACCTAACTCAGGGTTCATTGTTACAGATCTCGTTATATGGAAGTCGTTGGTGATGTCTTACTAAACTTCACTGTCTATGTTATTTGTTGGTCGATTGTTCTTCTAATCATTGACAACCTCAATCTCCAAACGACTGTGATTTCTTTGATTAAGGTGCGTTTTACTTGTGAATAGAGAACACTAAAGGGAAATTGTTTTTGTATTGTGTTTTTAGAATAGGCATGAATCAATTTACCAGATTTATTAGATCAGAAGCCGATCATGTCACTGGAAGAAAGAGAACTTTATCAGAAATTATCAAATGATTATGTGATTAATTTGTAGTCTCAAACCCTTTTTGCTTTTCTGAAAGTTGAAACTAATGTGTACCACTTCTTGACTCTTAGTTTCAGTGGTTGTTATGTGAACTGATTTTGCAACTAATTGTTATTCTTGATATATGTCATTGTTCCTGCAGGAGGACTTTGGGCTTTTTATGCCTGAGCATGAAGATCAGATGGGCGACCAACCTCTAAAGCCTGAAACACTTGGAAGTTGTGCAACCAATAATACTTCAGAGATGTATGGCATATTAGTGAATTTCAATGCCTTAACTGGAGACACCCATCGTGACATATTCTTGGAGAAATTGCTTGCAAGCGTTCTGTACATGTTTGACACTGATGAGAAGAGCATAAAGAATCACGTCACGGGAAATGAATGTGAAGACAAGGTACAAAAGGTAGGCAATGTGTGAATTACCTAATATATAGTAGTTGTGATTTTGTATGGGTTTATTTGTTTTCTCACCATCATCTTCTATCTTGTTATGAATTTAAGATGACAGAAGATCACAAGATATCAAATCATTCGGAAAGACTCAAAATTGAAGGGATGGGTGAACCATTGAAATATGGTGAAACTTGGCTATATGGCATGAATCTAGCAAGGATGCTTGGTGACAAATTCTTAAAACAACAGGATTCTCGTCTCAGTTCAAAACCTTATATAAGCGAGGTCGTCAATATTAACAAAGCAAGCCTGGCTTTTGCCATTCTAGCTGGTGATGGGTTATGGGATGTCATAAGCTTTAAGAAGGGAATTCATCTAGTGTTCCAGATGAGGGAGAGATAATATACAGAGAGGGAGAATACTGCAGAAAATACTGCTAGTTTGTTGCTGTGTGAGGCTAAATCAGACAGAACAAAGGATGACACCTCCAAAGTTTTCTTAAATTTTGAAATCTTTAACAGATTATCTTGTAAAGTTGAATCCTACTATGAATTAGGAATCGTGTTAAAGTAATGATAATACATCATTTTTGTTCCTTCAAAAAAAAGAGCTAACAATTCTATGTCTAATGAAACTCTTTGCAAAGAAGCATAGTTTTTTGTAAGTAACTTTCTTTTTTTATCATGTGTTCATTTTTCATTATTATGATGATTTGATCCAATGAGAATAATATATTTTGTGCAATTTTATTGTATAGGCATTATCTCACTGCTTATAGTGTTTCTCTATATTATAATTGAAAAAATGGTGATGCATTTATTGCTCATTGTTACAGATTAAAAAATAAGTGATTTTAATGTAAAATAATTTCGAGATAAGTTTTTAGAGATATTTATGTATGTTATTTTGGAAAATATTTTATTTTGAAAATTTTCAAGCTACTTAAAATAGCTGCCCATTTTAAGTATTATTTTAATTGTTTTGTAATTCTCAATTTTTTAAATTTTGCAATAAGCTTATAGAAAACTACTAAATTACTTTTTGTTTCTATCAAATATTCATCATATACCTATTTTAAGATTACAAATGTAATGCAAACCTTTTTAATAAATAACGATAATTCATAAAAAGGTGAATATATAATTTTACAAATATAAATATAACTATTCATTTAATACTATGGGGAGGTTTTTTTTTCTTTTTTTGTGTGCATTTATTTTTTATTAATAAATATTTAAAATTAGAATAACACAATCGTAATTTAATATATACTCTAAAAAAGACAAACTTTATTTTGATAGCAATAAATAGGAAATATAGAAATTGGCAATTTTTTATCTTATTTGGTAATATAATATATCTAAATCATTTGTTATGAAAATAACCAAAACTTTGAGTAAGAACAACTATGAGACATCACATAAGAAAATAGAGAAGAAGGGAGAAGATGAGAATGAGAGAGTCTTTCCATTATGCTCTTCACAAGTATGTCATTACAATAGAATATGAGTCCTATTTATAGGACACAAGTAGGCAAGTGAAAGATCAAAGTAAAGACCACTAATAACCTAGTTAAGAATGGGAGTCAAGGGGAAGTGGAAGATCAAGATGAACATCCACTAAATATCTTAATATTTATAACACTCCCCCTTGCATGTCCATCAAGGATATGCTTCATTAAAAACTTACTAGAAAAGACCCAGTGGGATAAAAATCTAGTGAAGGAAAAAGAGTACAATATCCTGCAAGTGGGAGCTGCCTCGTTAAAAACCTTTCCAGGAAAACCCAGTGGGACAAAACCATCGCAAAGGAAAAAAGAGTGCAGCTTTTCTCCCCCTGAATGATGTGTCACTTCAGTATATGAATTTCAAGATCTGGAGTTTCTCCGTGAGTGCATATGGAGCAATCTACTCTGCTGTCGCTTGTGATGTATCATTTTTAATGAAGCTTTGTGATCAGTATTATCTTCAAAACATCTTGCTTCAATTGTTGGCATTTGGGCATGAAATGAAGAAGCAATCTTCAAAACATCTTGCTTCAATTGTTGGCATTTGGGCATGAAGTGTAGAAGCAAGAACCATATATAGATTGTTTTATAGATCATAAAGATATTTTAATGTCACCACATGTAGATAATAGTTGACTTGTAATCTAACTTGATTTACATTAGCAAAATAATTTATATCTGCATGGTTAATTTGTGTAACATACATAAAATGACGTATTTGATACAATAGTCAAACATAAATATGCATCTTACCCCCTTTTCTGATGAATTTTGGTTTGTGATGAACTATGTTACTACTAATTATCATATAATACTATCATATCAAGGGATATAACATTTGGTAATATGCATACATGCTTCCAAAGTCCTCAGGACTAAGATATTTCATATATTCTTACCACACAAATCATGTACTCAATATATAATAATTTCCGCAAATCAATATGAGGCTTTGTTTTTCAAAAGAATTTATTTAAATATATTCCTTTTTATCTTGAATCCTTCTGGGATTTTCCATGTAGAGGTCAACTACAAGTTCAACCTCAAAATCCATCAGATGTAGTTTGAGGTTATTCATATAGAGCTCTTTCTTTGAACAGTCTATACTTTTTGGAAGCTCTTCAAGAGTTTCGATAATACTTATGTCATCAACATAGACATCAGTTATAGCAAATTCTTTTCCAAATATTTCCATAAAACTATGGACAAGTGATGTCATATTTGTATCCCTCCCTTAGAATATAAATTTAGACAGTTATACCATATGTGTTCGAATGATATTATCTCATGGAGTGATTGATTTAATTTGAGTAATCACACCGAGAATTCAAAAAGTGTGTATTGGAATATTAAATCCTTCAGGGATCTTCAAATAATTATGACTATCAAATGAGTCATACAACTAAGTTGTAGCAGCATTCATCTTGTGAGAATTGAGCTCTTCATGCGCTACAAGGCTAATTAAGCACTGAAAAATACTTGTATCCACCCTTGAGCAACATGTCTAGCTTTGAATCTCACAATTTCACCATTCTCATTCTGTTTTTGCGCCATAACCCATTTGTATCCGTCTGGTTTCACACCTTTAGGTGTTTGGACTACAGGTCCAAAAACTTTTGGAAAGCTAGTTTAATTTTGCTTCAATTTCACCTTTCAATTTTGGCGAATCTCACTTTGTCTACAATCTTTAATAGACTTTGGTTCATGATCCTCACTATCATTCATCACATTTAGCGCTATATTATATGTAAAATCATTGTCAACGTTGACTTCGTTTCGGTTCCATCATTTTTCATTATTGACATAGTTCATCGAGATCTCTTTAATTTCATAATTTGTCACGTACCTGATCAGTTCTTCTGGAACTAAAATGTCAATTATGTCTGAAGACCTTATAGAGTTTCTATATCCTCGCTTGGACCATCTTACTTTTCAGCTGCTTTTCTTGTTCGAGGATTTTTATCTTTGGAACCGATTGGTGTACTACGCTTCAAGCGCTGTTGAGACACATTTGCAATAATTGATTGTCCAACAGGGACATCCATTTAATTGGAGCATTAGCAGCTGATATCTATGATTTGGTCACATCTTTGGATTAGTGAATGCATAATTGGTAGATTATTTGCTAAGCTTTGCAAATGAATTATCTTTTGAACTTCTAGTTCACATTGTGTAGTTTGAGGATCAAGATGAGACAATGATAATTCATTCCAACTGATCTATTTTTCCAGCTGCTTATACTCTCCCCCTAATATTGGGAAATTTAATTCATAAAATGATAATCATCAAATAGGACTATAATCAAGTCTCCAGATGTTGGCTCAAGATACTTTATTATACGTGGAGATTCATATCCAATATATATTCCCATAATTCTTTAAGGACCCATCATAGTGCATTGGGAGAAATTGGAATATATACTGCATATCAAAAAATTCTAAGATGGGAAATATTAGTTCGTGACCAAAAACCAAATGTAAAGGGGAGGAGTTATGATAACTTGTTGGCCTGATGCGAATCAATATTGCAACGTGCAAAAGTGCATGTTCCCAAGTAAAAATCAGAAGTTCTTATCTCATAAGTATTGATCATAAAATTAACTTTAGACGTCTAAAGAATGGTTCTTCAAGACCATTTTATGAATGAACGTATACTAAGTGATGTTCAATATTATACAACACTTATCAGATGCTTTCAAGGTAATTCACATAATGACCACTTACTCAAATCCGGTTGTGAGTTGACGATATATATGTGGCCATATAGTTGATACATCAATTAAGATCACAAATATCTAAATGGTCCACGTGATTAGTGTACTAGTTTACAAATATCACCTTTTATAAGTTTTAGAATTATGAGAAACTTATTCACTCAAATTGCCAATTTCTTTTGGGAACTAGTGAACACAAAAATTAGTAAATTGAAGAAACTACCGACTCTTCAATAGAAGTTCACATTAAAAAAATTTAACCATTTTTCGTATCATTATATACTTGGGATGGTCCAACCGATCTTGCCAACAACAAAATTATTATGATATGTAAACTTCTGGTTTACAACAACATATGCTTCAATTGCACATATATAAGTGTAGTACAAATCAGAGAAAAAAGCAGACGACTTTTCCACTACACTTTATTCGAAATATGTCTCGTTATATAAAGATTTTCAACATATTCATTTCTTGTTTCAATATGATATCCATTTGGACTAATATCCTTAAAACTTAATAAATTTTTATGAGACTCTAGAGATTGTACGACAAAATGTGTAAAAAAGATGGTTCTCTAGGTAATTAGCTATACACTAGCTCTTCCGGAGCTTTAAATTACATTTTACAAACTTCTGGTTGCAAGTTGGTAAGAAGTACACATGCTACTATATAACTTCTGGTCATAGCTAGATAATGTATACAATCTAATATAAAATACACATATTTTACTTAGTTATATTCTAAAAACTTAGAATAGCTTTCAAAATTAACTCTATTTTCAGCTAGCTAATCAATAGCAATATAGTTAAAACGCATTGAGAGAAAATGACAGATAAAACTTCAATTATATTGAAGAATATTTTACTCCTTCAAAACATCAATATGGGATGTCATTGCTACTTCATTATAATCTTGCTAAACATTAGGTTTGAACAACACTTTATTTTGCATATGTATATATCAAACTTTTTGGTTCACATAACATAATCTTAACCGCACTCATAATTATTTAAGAAAAAATAATGTATTAAACTTTGGCCATTAAAAAATAAATTATAAAACTACTAAGTACGCATATAACACAATTTTTTTCAAGAAATAAGACCGTATAAACCACACATACTAGTTTAACAAAAAAAAAACCATTTATACATAAAGAATTTGAGACACACAATTTGAAATGTCATTTCACTTGTGCTATAATATTATGGTAACATGAAATTACAAGAAGATAATAAAAGGTTATGATGGGAAATAAGAACATAAGAGTGTCTAGTTCTTTAGGATCTAGTCATACAATCAACTCTTCTTATTCCCTTTTTTTTTGCAACATTTTTATATGGAATTCCAAGCATAAGAGATTGGAAAAGTTACATTTTTCTAAAATTTGTGAGCTATATACTACACCAATAGGAAGATCATAATCACAAATCATATACTAATATATTTAAATATCATAATGATAACATTTACCACATCAATGATCATCACCACAACATTTGTTGTACCAATATTATAATGTGAATCATTCACTTCTGGGAATGAACTTCAATTCATTGACCAGTTTATCAGTATTACCACATAATCTTGATTCATAATATTTTTAGAAATAGTTTCTCATTTTGCTAATTCATGAGAATATATGAGACAAAAATTATATGCCATTTCTCTTGATTTTCATTGCTTCAAAACTTATTAAGATCAAATAGATCTTATTGATTGCAATCATTGTGTAAAAATCAAGTTCTTCTGGAACTCGATCACAAATCTTTCATATACGTTGATCAAAGAAAAATATACTTTCTAATCAATTGTTCTTCAAGAACTATACCATGAAATCTAGACATTGACGGAAAAATCATGCTTTGAGCAATCTTATAGGGATCCTTGAATATTTTCTTTCTTTGAGTTCTTCAAGAACTATCACAAATTTTCACAATGATAAAGAAAACTATTCTTTGTGCAATCCTACAAAGATACTGAATAACCAAATCATTAGTTCTTCAGGAACTATACCACAATCCTTCAGGGATGCTTGGATATTAAAAAAATTTCAGTTCTTCAGGAACTATATCATAAACAATGATACATAGAAACAATTATTTGTGCAATCCTTCAAGGATGCTTGGATAATGAATTTTTTTCCTTCAGGAACTATAAAACAAATTTTCATCAACAATGATAAGTAAATAGAAAATGAGATAAAAAATAAAATGAGATAGAAACATAAACAAGATCAAAAATAAATGATAGTGAGAAGAAGAAGATGAAGAAGTAGAAGAATAAAAAGAAAGATGAGAAGAAAACTTATTCTTGCAATAGATCCTCAAGATGATTATGCCATAAATCATATGGTAGAGCTTGGTGCTGAAAACGTGTTATGAAAATAACCAAAACTTTAGTAAGAACAAATATGCTCTTCACAAGTGTGTAATTACAATAGAATATGAGTCCTATTTATAGGACACAAGTAGGCAAGTGAAAGATCGAAGTAAAGACCACTAATAACCTACTTAAGAATGGGAGTCAAGGGGAAGTGGAAGATCAAGATGAACATCCGCTAAATATCTTAATATTTATAACAGATGACGAGCCAATAAGAACACATTTTTAAATGAATTTACTAAGAAATTATTTTTAATATCGTTCATTTTTATTTTTAGTTAAATTTATTCACTTTATTTTTTAAATATATGAAGGCTTAAATATGTATTCTGCCCCTGCAAATATCACCATAATCCAGTTATACCCCTGTAAAAATAAAAACTTTAAAATTACCCTTGCAAATATAAATCGCTTACGGTTATGCCCCTCGGTCAGCTTCCCATCCAAAAAAATAATTTAAATAAGGTTTAAATATATGTTCTGCCCCTGCAAATATCACCATAATCCAGTTATGCCCCTGCAAATATCAGCATAATAGAAAAATTAAAGATTTTGACAGGGGCATAACTGGATTATAGTGATATTTGCAGGGGCATAACTGGATTATGGTGATATTTGCAGGGGTAAAACATATATTTAAACCTTATTTAAATTATTTTTTTGATGAGAAACTGACCGAGGGGCATAACCGTAAGCAATTTATATTTGCAAGGGTAATTTTAAAGTTTTTATTTTTACAGGGGTATAACTGGATTATGGTGATATTTGCAGGGGCAAAACATATATTTAAGCCTTAAATGAATTAGAATTGAAAATTTAACATAACACCAACCCCCATTTATGATTTGATACATTTGACAATTTGATTAAAATTATTTTCCTATAAATTTATACTTTAACCCTACTCCTTGGCAAAGGAAAACCTACCCTCTCCATAACAGCAAAGACCGTTCTCGCTTCGTGGTCAACAAACTTGATTTTTTATACTACAAAGCTCGTCTTTCAATATAGGGTAATCTCTGAATCACATATATCTTCATAATCAAAAAAATTTGAGATTGATTTGATTATGATGAATCTAAAGAGGAGTACAACAGTTGTAGCTTTTCACTTAATTATATTTAGATGAAATATATTGTAACACCCTAATATCTCTAACAAGTAGAAATATTAAAATGCACAACTTTAGCATACATTAGAGATTAATATTCCTGTTTAGATATTGAACACAACAAAAGTTGTTCGATATTATAAAATATCTCCCATTTATCACCTGTCAATACATCAATAAACTGAATACGGTTCATAACCTCAAACATTAATTCCTAGTGTTCAATATCCTCACAAGGAAAACGGAAACGATAAATATCTTGATACAGCTCAAGTCATTAATCGAGTACAAAAACAACGAAGAAAAATACATAAACTAGGACTTGAAATGACTAAGTCTTCAAATCCTCTCCTCGTGCACGTCATCTACTCGTGCCTTATTGTCTTCTTTTTTCCCTGTTTCTCTTAAAACCACAACATATGATAGGGTGAGATAACATATCTCAGTGAGTTTCACCGTGACCCCTAACCACACTCTCGATTCATTTATGAATCCTTTCCTTTCAATATAATTAATCATGACGCACCCAACTCCTTTCCGAATTGGTCAATAGCATTGGGAGTTTCCTCTCAATCTAAGTACGACTATTATATATGAATCTATTGTTCATAGCCCAATTCTTGATGACTATGTACAATCCTCTTAATTAACCTAGTACAACACCTTAAACCATTTTTCTTTTCTTCGGTTTGCGGTGAACCCAATCCACTATATGCATCTCAGTGAACATCCTCTTATGGGCCTAGCTCAAGGGCTCATGACTTTCCTCTCCCTAGTGTACTATCATCTTGGGTCGTCACCCATATAAGTCTTTAGCGACCTATCAATCTTATAAAGTTATTATCAATTAACTCTTATGAGTCCATTCTTTAACATATTATTGATCTATGACCGGGTTTAGATTAATACAACGTTAACCATCTTGCGTCATTGATACAATATCAAAATAGAACTTAAAGTTCTTTTGTTTTTGAAAAACATATGTTCTCACACGTACTCTAATTGCCGTTCTTTAAGAATTATTTTAGGTTCAACGCAATTCGATGTAAAGCAACCCAAACATACACGAATTGTCATGTTTTACGGTTATTTAATCAATATATAGGTTAGGTAAGAACTAGGAATGAAAAAGAATCGATTTGAGGGCGAAGCGAGTGAAAATAGGGCGTACGCACTGAATTTGCCACAACTAGCCGTGTGGGGTAACATGGGCCATGTGAGCCAAGTTGCTGCAAAACTGCACAACCTGAAAGTCAAACGGGCACCCGTGTTAGCTCACACGGTCCGTGTGGCTTCATCAGCAGCACCACTTTGCTGATTTTGTTTCGCATTCCAATACGAATTGATTTCGTTCTTTTTTCCGACTCGTACCAAACACCGAAACAGACAATCTAACCACAACAACCAGTCCAACAATTCACCAATCAATATCAATCAATGATCCGTACCTTGAGGTCTTTTGCGTGGATGATCAAGGGACGGGTTGGGCCCGACGACTGGCCCAGTCCAAAACAGTTGCCCCCCAAGCCAAGGTCGATTGTTGAGCGGGTGTAGGCTTGATGTGTAGTCCGGATGGTCGTGCCGTCAGTCGTTACTTGTCAAATTTTTCGGCGATCGGGATCGTAACGGATCATTTGATAACTGATCGGTGTTCTTCGTTTTGTCTTGTTTTCCCGCAGACGATCACCTTCAAGGGGCGACCCATCCTCCACGGAGGTCGTCCCTTCTGGGCGATTAAGCTTCCTCGGTGAGCGTCCCTTCCGGGCGACCTTCTGCTTATCCACGAGCGCTCCAAACGGGCGACCAGCTTCCTCCTCTTCGCGAACGATCACGCTGACGTCGGATCCGTTCCTCTTGCGAGCATCTCTCCCTCGAACGACCTGATCCGAAGGACTCGCCCGCGTGGTAATCATTTCTCTTTGGGCAATCCTCTTTCTTGCGATCCGTGGTGATTTCGCGAAGGGGCTTTACGGCGACGATCTGCACTAACGGGCGAGGAAGACCTGTATTAGCGGGCGAGGACGACCTGGACTAGCGGAGGTGAGAGCGACCTGTACACTATTGGGCGACCTGCTTCCATCTCGTTCCCTGCGCCGATCTACTCTTGGGGAGACCATCCCCCCATCGGGTCGGTTTTAACGGCGATCTATCCCAAGTGAGCGACCTGCACGTCTTACCCGTGAGCGACCTGTTCTTTTCCTCTGCAGGAGAGATGCTCTTCTCACTGATCAATCCGTCATCATGGGTGACCGTCATCACGGACGACTACTGTAATTGATTTCAAGTTTTTTCCCCTTCAACTTTTAGTAATTTGGTAGGACCTGAATGCCTTAGAAATTTGGTCTCTTTGCGATCTGGTTGTTTAATCTTTAATTCGATTCGAACTAGCTCTCCTGGAATGCTACATTGTTTGTTATTATTGACTTGCGGAAATTGCTGTCTTGTGTGCTCTAAATTATGATGTTTTGTTGGTGGATGATCTGCAGTTCTAGGGAGAGACCACTCATCATGTGACTTGCGCGACCCTTCGCTAGTATTTTCCTTCTTGGTGTAAGACGCACTTTTGGGTATTTACCTATTCCCCTTTTCAAGTATTGATGTAGTGATTTCGGCTAGGATCGTAATAATCTAATTATTTGATTTTTCGGTCTTCAAGGTCTCATCGTGATCTTGCCTCTTCTCGATTTGGTAGTATGATCTTCCGGGTGGCTTGATCTTTCTTTCACGGTATGCTACCTTGAACTTCGTTGTTAGTAACTTGTGAAACTTGTTTGTGCGTTACAAATTATAACTCTTCAGTGAGCCTGACCATAATCTTATTTCTATCTTCAGTGAGTGGTCTTGATCGGGGGTGACCTTCATCTTCATAGTGGTGATTTGGTCTTCTTTGTCAACAGAACATAATTCTCAGGTATGCTTCCTTTCTTTCCTCCTTGTTTATTCTTTTACTTGTGATTGTTTTGGTTTGGCGGGAAGGGGCGATCACTTCGTGAACGTCCTGCTCTCTTCGTGAGCCAAAGGGGTGAGCCAGATCTGCTCCCTTCGTGACGGACGACCACTTCGTGAGCCATAGGGGACGACCACTTCGTGATCCATATGGGTGAGCCAGATCTTCTCCATTTGTGACGGAGGACCACTTCGTGAGCCATAGGGGACGACCACTTCATGTCTGGGACGATCACTTCCTTTCTTTCTCTGGACGATCACTTCCCCTCTTGGGTGATCACTTCCTTTCTTTCTCTGGATGATCACTTCATGTCTGGGACGACCACTACTGGGGCCTCATCTTGGGTGACCAGCCTTCTTTGGACGAGCTACCCTTCATGGGAGACCACCCTCTTTGGATGACCACCCCTATTGGACGACCACTCCTCTCGGACGAGGGCTCTTCTTGGGCGACCAGTTTTCTCGGGTGACCTCTCACCTGGCGGCGACCAAAGAGCTTTTCACCTGCGAGGTAGGGGCGACCACCGGTGACGACAGAGGTCCTCTTCAGTCACGGGCGCGCTAGGAGTGATCTCACGAGCCATCTTTGATTTTGGCGAGCGAGGAGGCTTTGACGGGGAGATCTTTGAAGGTGGAAGATCTAGATCTGGCTAGATATCCTGATGAGTTGGTTGAGGCTTTAGGTTTGTTATTTTCTTTATCTTATGACTTGGTTCTTGTATCGTTGCCCACAATCCTTGGGTCGCCTCGCGAGCATGGTCGCCCATGATCTTTATTTTGCTTAATATCTTTTCTGTGACTAATGTTTTCCTCTTCTTCTTTTGAAGAGAAGATGGTGAGTAAAGGTTCGTCCTTCGCTCGAATTCTTTCACGGGCTGGGAAAGGACCTGCAAAGGGTGCGATCTCCGCTCCTCCTTCTACCCCACGGAATCCAAACGACAGCTCCCACGCTACTCCGAAGGATCCAAATTTGCATTTGATCTGACTTTTGTAGTAATCCAAACTTTGATCGTTTGTGCTTTTGATACCTTGTTGCACACTTGATTTTCTTTTGCTTTAAGTGCATTTGCTCTTTCATCTTTGCACGATCGATGCTCAGTATCTTTGGGTTGCCCATGCCTCCAAGGTTGTCAGACTAGACAGCCCTCCATGGTGCCGATTGCCCATTTTTGTGTTGTGGGCGCCCCAATCTTAGACGACCAGAAGGGGTTGAATACGTCCGAATTAGATTTTCCGCTCAACTTAAGAATTGTATCTCTGCTTCTAAGCTTTCCAACGCATGCTCAAACTCCCCCATCGGATAAACATGGACGAAGTTATGGTCTCCATACTAGACAGCCCTCCAAGGTTGCACGCGGGCGACCAAGAAGTGGGCGCCCCAATCTTGGGTGACTAGTAGGGGTCGAGGACATGAGAATTGGATTTTGTGATTCACATAAGAATTGTACCTCTGCTCCTTAGCTTTCCAACGCATGCTCACAATCCCCCATCGGATAAACATGGGCGAGTTTTATGGTCTTCAGACCCGACCGTCCTCCAAGGTTGCGCGCGGGCGACCAAGAAATAGTCGTCCAAATCTTGGGCGACCATCTGGGGTGAAAGACGTTCGAATTAGACTTTCAGTCCAACATGAAAGTTGTAGGAATGCTTCTTAGCTTTCCAGCGCATGCTCACACGCCTCAATCGGACAACGCCATCCAACGTTATGGCTTGCAGACTAATGTGAGGGCGAGATTTCTCTTTCGCGCTTGAGTGGGGTCGTCTTTATTCTTAACTGGTCGGGTCTCGTCCCTACATATTCGTTTAAGTGCATGGTCGTCCATGTCAAGCCAGGTCGTCCTTGGCAGGCCTGGGCAGGCTTGGTCGCCTCTTTTGAGTTGTTCCTTCTAAAGTAGGGACGCTCGCGCGTAAACAAATAGTTCGTTTGTTTTGTTTGTTGCATCGTGCAAATTGCTAAGTCTGCTTTAGTTTGTCGTGTTATCTCTCCACTTGAGTCAATCCTTCCAAAGGAGGAGCGCTCTGCGCTAGAAGGAGAGCATGAACCTCCTAAATAGTAGAGGGAGTCGCCCCTTGTGAGTTGATCCTCCCAAAGGAGGAGCTCTTGATCCTCCCAATGGAGGAGCGCTCATTATTTTATTGCCTTATTCGCTTAGCTAGTTATTTTCGCTTCCTATGTTACTCTTTCGACTCGTTTCGTTCGAGTAGGATTGAGAGCGCCCGTGGGCATTTTACCAAGTTTCTACCCAGATTTAACTCGACTTTGGGGGTGCGACCAATCTTAGGCCACTTCGTTTGTACTTAAATCCGTTTTAGTGTCTTTGGACAATTTACTGAGCTTCTACCCGGATTTAACTCGTCCTCAGGGGTACGACCAATATTAGGCCGCTTCATTTGTACTTAAATTCGTTTAAGTGTTGTATCCTGACCGCGCAGTTTATCGAATGCGGTTCAAACTTAACTCGCACGGTAGGTCGAACCTTTGAGCTTGGTTCTCGATTGCCGTTCGTAATTAAAGAGACATATGAACACATATATAAAAGAAATTGTCTTATTTAACGGTCGGGGGGACCTCGATAAAAAACTTTGTGGGAAAAATAGTGTTCCACCCGTTTTTTCATTCATGACATACAATCAGTTCTTACCAGCCAACTTGCCTTCCCCTTGATCTTCTGGTATCCGGGACATCATCGTCTTCGTCCTACACTTCCTCTCTGACTTTGGCCACTTCGTCAATCGGTGCCTTTCCCTTTCTAGGTTATCGCACCTCCTTCCTGTCATCCCTCCAGTCGGCCTGGTCCTTCTTTACATATTGAGCCAGTTTCCCTTTTCTGATCAGCTCTTCGATGTCGTCTTTGAGGGCCGTGCGGTTGTTGGTATCGTGCCCGTTGCTCTTATGGTAACGGCAGTACTTCTTGGATAGGCGCTGCCCTTCCTTGAGGACGAGAGGGTCTGGTCTTCTCATCTCTCTGAACTCTGCGTTTGCACATTTTAACAGGATTTGTGCATATGAGGTATTCAGTTTCGCTCGGTCCGTGAACTTCCTGATCGTGGAATCTCTTGGTGGTCCTCCCTGATCCCTTCGAGGTCTTTGGTCGCGATCTTCGCGAGGTTGTCGATTGATCCCCCTTTCAGCGGCTTCAATAGCCATCGTGCTCTCTTCATAATTCATGAACCTCTGAGATCTGTGGAGGAAGGTTTCCAAATCTCTTGGCAAGTGTAAGCCTACTTCCACTTCAAATCTACTTCCTCGAAGGAGTCTGGTTCTTAAGAACTACAGCCTTTGGTTGTCATCCAGATTTCTCACCTGGTCGACTTCCTGGTTGAACCGCTCCACATTGCTTCTGAGGGACTCATTGGGTCCTTGTCTGATCGCAATCAAGACATCCTGAGACTTAACTTTACCATTGAAGTTGTGAAACGGGCGGTGAACACCCTGGCCATCTGTTTCCATGAAGAGATGCTGTTAGGCCGTAGATCGGTGAACCACTCCAAAGCTGATCCTTCCAGGGTCAAGGGGAAAATCTTGCATTTGACAGGAACGGGCGCCCCCTATACCTCATCATAATGTGGAAGTGCTTCAGATGGGCTTCAGGATCTTTCACGCCATTGTACATTTTCAAGTCGGAAGGGGGGTCTCTGTAACGAGCGTGGGATACGAAACTCGTCTATTTCTCTGGTAAACAGACCTAAACTCATGTCCACTCTACCCCTACGAGGTGGTCGGTCCTCGAAGTGTCGACCTCGATGACCACGTCGTTCTTCATCAGAATTGTCTTCTGAATTGTTGCGTGGGCACCTTTCGTAAGACCGACTGCTCGATCGATGGTTGCATGGGCGCCTTTCATAAGACCGGCTGTGTGATCGAGTGGGCGAGCCAGGTGAGCCAGACGAATCATAGGAGGATTCCTCCTGCGAAGACTCCTCCGGCCAGTAGGTGTAATCTGAAGTGGAGGGAGTGATCCTGGGCGGAGTTGGTCCTCCTCCTCGTCCCCTTCTGCGGGGTGGAGATCTGTGGACGAGCTGTCTTCTAGGAGGCTAATGATGTCTCCTAGACAGGTCGGCCCATGGACCGGACGACCTGTTGTTGTGACGGCGTAATTCGAGTGTTGTGTTTGCTCGCCTGGACGTCGCCTGATTCTCCATCTGGGTGAGGAGGTCGTTCTGCCGGGCGATTTGCAGGTCTCAGTTTCGAAGTTGTTCCCGGAGCTCTTGAACCAATTTGGTCGGAAGGGTGACGTCGACTTGATGGGTCGTGCCTGGCTGGGCACCGGGGGCGACGACCTCAGCGTTGGTCATCGTTCCTTCCAGTGCTGGGGGTGGAGGGACTGGTATCTCGGCCACGGTCGACCGCGGTCTGCCTCGAGTTACCTTTGGAGGCATTTGAAATGTCGGTGGGATAGCTTGCTCCCACTGTGGTCGCCACTGATCCGTACCTTGAGGTCTTCTGCTTGGATGATCAAGGGACGGGTCGTCTGCTACTGTAGGCTGAGGATGACCTGAACGCGTCGGGGGGGGGGGGGGGGGGGGGGTGTACCGGCAAGGACACTACGACGCCCAAGTCAGCTATATCGAGCTACGTTACAATCTAGTGAATATTCGAATGAATTGTGTACCTGACAACTGGTGACTGATGTTATTTATAGAGATCGTAGGCGAGTATGCTGATCTGGATAGCCCAATTGTACTGGGGGCCCAATACACGGTCGATCTTATCCTTAATAAGCACCTGATCTTATCCTCCTCCTGCTGAGTTGGATGACCACTACTAGATTGGGCCCAGTTGGACTGATCCTCCCCTTGCCGGGTTGGATGACCACTACTGGGTTGAGCCCGACGACTGGCCCAGTCCAGAACAATCAACACACAAAACATCGCGTAATTCGTTCCAAGATTTATAGTGACGAAATCAAACATTGCACACACAGCATAGGTGCAGAGTTTTCTACCGAAGTACATCTACTTCGGTGAATTATTTAAAATAGTAAACGACATCAGATTTTGTACAAATGAACCCTCATTGGAAAGATATATGCGTCTAGTTTCTGAAAATGATTTTCCTCTTTTAAAATAAGCATCCTGTTGGTACAGTTTTTCTAAATACGACACAGAGGTACCGAAATAAGACAGAACTTTTTGGTCAACTTGAAACCCTATTGTCTTCCTCATTTCTTAATGAAATTTAGTAAAACCAGTGCCTATTTCGTAGTAAATTAAGTCTACTTTCCAATAAAACAAAAATCAACTCAAAATATTATCTGTACAGAAAGTTATGGGCGATTTACCAAGAATATAGCCTTACGGGTGTCACAATGCTTCTCGATATTTTACGGTTTTCGACTCTAAATCTTTCGAAACGAAAACACCACATATAACCAGTAGATCAAAAGAATCAAAATCGAAATATAAAAACCTAAACGTGTGTAAAACTCACCCGAAGTGACGAAATCGCAACGATCGAGATTTCACACAATGCAACCACGAAAAGAACCACACGAACATTCCCCGTAACGTCTCCTACGCTCTCACGAACACAAAATCAATCCCAACCGAATTCCACCATCACACATTCTGAACCTCTAAGCAAAAATACTCCTAGTCACAATGTAGCTTCAATTATTCCTTCCATCAAGCTTCAATTCCACATGCAAATCTCTAGAATTTCTAAAACTCCATTAATGGCAACTTTGAGCTTGAAGCAGCTTCATCAATGGTGAAATGAGTTAGAGATGGAATGAGTGGTGGAAAGTGGAATCATTGTGTAGAGGAGGAAAAATGGAAAAGAATTGTGCAAAGAACTTACGCATGCAAGTGAATTTGAGTGAGTCTTGCTTCACTAAGAAATTTGGACATGCAAACCCATTTAGGATGGTTCCATGGACATGTTGAAATCTTCTTCAGATTTGTGGCGTGGAGAAGTGGAGAATATGATTTTGATGAATTAAGATGGAAATGATGGTAGTAAGCCTCTTAACTTCTTTTCCTTCTCTATATTCTCACTTCTCTCTTCTTTTCTCAATTTTAGCAAATGGGAAAAATGAGGAGCGTGGTCTGTTTTTATGAGCTGAAAGTTAAGTGGATGGGAAAAGACTATATTACCATTGGCTCACTAATACTCACTTAAACCCATTTTTACCCAAACAATCACACAACAATTCAAACAAATCAAACAATGATGCACCTCCATCATTCACTTATGCAATTTATATTGCTTTCGTGACATGTACATGTCCATGATTCGATTTATTATTTTAATCGAATAATGAATCACTAGTTAATTTCGTAAACCGAAATTAACGGAACTAGGGATGTTACATATATATAGTCACAGGCGCACACACACACACACACAACAAACCTAGGGAGTTTCAATTTATTTTTCTTTTTTACTTAAATTTCTAAGCCATTTTGTATTTAATCTAGATCCACAAAGGCATCAAAACCTAACTCAGGGTTCATTGTTACAGATCTCGTTATATGGAAGTCGTTGGTGATGTCTTACAAAACTTCACCGTCTATGTTATTCGTTGGTGGATTGTTCTCCTAATCATTGACAACATCAATCTCCAAACGACTGTGATTTCCTTGATTAAGGTGCGTTTTACTTGTGAATAGAGAACATTAAAGGGAAATTGTTTTTCTGTTGTGTTTTTAGAATAGGGATGAATCAATTTACCAGATTTATTAGATCTGAAGCCGATCATGTCACTAGAAGAAAGAGAACTTTATCAGAAATTATCAAATGATTATGTGATTAATTTGTAGTCTCCAACCCATTTTGCTTTCTGAAAGTTGAAACTAATGTGTACCACATCTTGACTCTTAGTTTCAGTGGTTGTTATGTGAATTGATTGTGCAACTAATTGTTATTCTTGATATATGTCATTGTCCCTGCAGGAGGACTTTGGGCTTTTTGTGCCTGAACATGAAGATCAAACGGGCGACCAACCTCAGAAGCCTGAAACACTAGCAAGTTGTACAACCAATAATACTTCACAGATGTATGGCATATTAGTGAATTTCAATGCCCTAACCGGAGACACCCATCGTTACAAATTCTTGGAGAAATTGCTTGCAAGTGTTCTGTACATGTTTGACACTGATGACAAGAGCATAAAGAATCACGTCACAGGGAATGAATGTGAAGACAAGGTACAAAAGGTAGGCAATGTATGAATTACCCAATATATAGTAGTTGTGATTTTGTATGGGTTTATTTGTTTTCTCACCATCATCTTCTATCTTGTTATGAATTTAAGATGACAGAAGATCACAAGATATCAAATCATTCGGAAAGACTCAAAATTGAAGGGATGGGTGAACCATTGAAAGATGGTGAAATTCGGCTACATGGCATGAATCTAGCAAGGATGCTCGGTGACAAATTCCTAAAACAACAGGATTCTCGTTTCAGTTCAGAACCTTATATAAGCGAGGTCGTCCATATTAACAAAGCAAGCCAAGATTTTGCCATTCTAGCTAGTGATGGGGTATGGGATGTCATAAGCTTTAAGAAAGGAATTCAGCTAGTGCTCCAGATGAGGGAGAGATAATATACAGAGAGAGAGAGAATACTGCAGAAAATACTGTTGGTTTATTGTTGTGTGAGGCTAAATCAAACACAAAAAAGGATAACACCTCCAAAGTTTTCTTAAATTTTGAAACCTTTAACAGATTATCTTGTAAAGTTGAATCCTACTATGAATTAGGGATCGTGTTACAGTAATGGTAATACATCATTTTCGTTCCCTCGAAAAAGAAAAGCTAACAATTCTATGTCTAATGAAACTTTTTGCAAAGAAGCATAGTTTTTGTAAGTAACTATTGTTAATATTTCGGCAAGTGTACCGAATCGTGCAAGTAATAAAACCGGCAAGTACCGGGTATCGTCCTCAAGGATCGAATTTAATTACCAGTTACGTTAACAACTACTAAAGGAACCAAAGTGAACTAGGATGAGATTGATTTGATTGAGCTATGAAGCTCTAAAGTAAAGCAATAAAATATTCTTTTTATGTTTTTAATAATAGAAACGAAGAACGCGTTTGAAAAGATACGATGGAGAAGATGCTAGGGATGAATTCCTATTGATTTCACACTATTGCACTGATTTAATTTGAAGGATAAGCTCTCTCTAATTTTGCTATCAAACCCACAACATTCACTAATTCCTAATTCCTTAGGTAACTAGTCCTTTGTCGATAACTACAAACCCTAATTCCTTAAGCGATTCTAATTGACGACAAGCATTTAAAACGAGGGTTTGCAATATACAACAACTCATAGATTATTCCTAAGCTACGAATTGAAGGTATAGAATTTCAAACATTCAAAAACAAAACTTCCATTTCATAATTGAACAAATTATCATCGTATGAGTTTTCCAACCATAAAAAGCATTAAGCGTAGAAATTCGATACGCAAGATACGAGAGAGTATGATATAAATTAAATTCTAAACCATTGACAATAGTGCTACGTCAATATTCATTCATCCCTAACATTAGGGTTTAGTTACACATTATTAAGGAAAAGGAAAGAGAAGAATTACAGATTGGAGATGAAGACGAACACATGTGAAGCTTCCATCCTTGTTCCCAAGTCTCGAATCTTCAACATCGATATCCAGAGCAATCAGTTCTCGCCGTGTGCTAGGGTTCAAAATACGTCCAAAGATACTGAAAAACGCGTCCAACGCGTGTTTTAACGCGTCTGCTGCTGATTGGCGCGCCACTCGCGCTCCAGCGCCACTCACGCGCCAGTTGGGCGCCTTTCCTGCTGTCTTCTCGCGCGTGGTGCGCCACTCACGCGCCAGTTGCGCGCCATTTGGCTGAATGCTCCTTGCTATTGCACCATTGAGTCCATTTGCCTGCACTGCTTTGTTCTTCAATTCCTCCTAGTCCCTGGGCACAAAATCACGACAAAACCCAGCATAAACACTGCATAGCAAATAAATTTCTAATAGCACAACTTGTTAAATTCTCATCAACTTCATTGTTATTCATCAAAAACTCCAAGTAAAAATCCCTTTTTAACACTGAAAACCATCATGTGATGGGGATTCATCACAACCCCAAACTTAAACGTTTGCTTGTCCTCAAGCAAAGACAAGACAAGACAAAACAAACATCAGATAACATGCAATCATATAGGAATCCATCACTTAACACAAACATCAAGGAAACAAGTTGAGCATCAACTTTCAGACTGGTCCCTCAATTGCAAACCCACATGTGGTACTTTTACTAGCACATTCTTGCTCAATAGTGCGTGTGTGACACTTAACTCAGTTGGAACACAGCTAGTTTCAAAATGCGTTTAACTAAGACTAGAGGGCTTTCTTGCGAGACTGCCAAAGATGTTTCAAAACAAAAGGTAGACTAACAATTCTCGCTCCGAATGGGGGTTAAGCATGACAAAGGGCTTTGATTTAGCAATTCCGAACTCTAGGACAGTGCACTTATTACAACTTCACTGAAATGCTGCAGCAATAGAAACTAAAACAGAATTCAAAAACAAACAATACTTGACATTTATGTTGCATTGCCCTGATTCTTTCCTCACTTTTCTCACAAGTTGATTACTTATTTCGACTGAAACCAAAGTGTGTCACCACAAATTGGCCTCCCTACTTCATAATCAACCTAACTACCATTTCTCATCTTTTTGACTGAACTATAATGTGTCTCCACAGAATAGCCTCCCTACTCAGTTCAAAATGGCAGCTTATTTCACTCTTTTCTTTTCTTTTCTTTTTCTTCTTTTTTTTATGGGCAATGACAACAATGACACATATTTACAATCACAATACAAACATTCTAAGTTATGTGCACTTGGCTTAATCCCATTCTTTCATGCTTTGCCTTAATATAGCTCAAAGAACCCCAAACTTAGTTTCTTATGCTACCCTATATTTTTAGTACAAATTTGGCAACTCCCATGGTCCACCAAACAGCTAGTTTAGCTACAATCATCTCTAGGATCACTAAGTTCCACCTGAGTTCATGTTTTAAGTGTGGAAGCAAGAGTGCACTAGTTCATTCACCACAGGGGTACTATTCGCTCAATTCTCACCAATTCATCACTAAGTTTGCTCAACTCTTTTTTTTTTTTTGAATAATTCGCTACATGATTGCACATAATCCATGACACTGACACTGACTTGACAATAGGTCTTCCCCTAGCTCAAAACTTTGCAGTGTCCTCACTGAATAATTTAGGGGAAGGCCTATTTACAGAAACAAAAGCAAAAGAAAAATAGAATCACATAGCGACAACTAACTAAAATAAACACCAAAGTACACAACCAACTAATGCAAGGATAAGGGAAAGAGAGAAAATACCATAGCGGTGAGTAGACTACTCAACCGCGTCCAGGGTCTACTGCGGAGGTGCCTGAAAGATGTCAGCCTCCGGGTCCAACTGTCCTCCAGTCTGAACCGTGCACATGGCTCTGTAGAGGGCTCTCATCCCAAACCTGTACTCTGCTGCCATTCTTGCCTGGGTCCGTCTCATCTCCTCCTGGTTTGCTGTCATTCGCTCCTGATTTGCTGCCAGAACATCCATTCTTGCTTGCAGATTCTGAAAATCTTCTGCAGACGGCCCAACCGAAAAATCATCAATGTTAAAGGTTGGTTCTTGCTCATCTGGCTGCTCATGTTGAGGCTCTTCTCTTTGAACCGGATGCTCAAGTCCTAGCCTAGAGCGAATCCAATTCCCAGTAATTGCAGAGGCTGGTGAAATAGTGTCTTCATCTACATCGGCTACTACACCTGCTTTTTCACACAACAATGCAATGAGACTAGCATACCTCCAATAACTTGGCAAAGCCCCATCTTTAAACTTGGCAAAGCTCCTGAGCTCTTTTTCTAGAATCCACCCTAGATTGACAGGCTCTCCTCGAATGATGCATGAGGCTAAGATTGCCCTGTCGAGACTCAGCTCAGATTGGTTTGAACTCGGGCAAATAGTGGCAAGGATGAAAGCCACCCACCCTCTAGCAACTGGGGTGAGGGAGCTGGTAAGAATCTTTTGAGGTTCGCCACTTGTGTTTCTTACCCAATCCATTCCGGGTTTGCACAACGCTTCACGAATCTCAGCCGCGCGTCCCGGGTCTCCCTTTATATTCTTTCTACTTAATTTGGTTTTGAACATACAATTCAGAACTGGCACCGGTGCTAACCCAAATAGCCTGTTGATAGTAGCAGCATCAAAGGGGACATTACGACCCCGAACATAACTTGCTGTGATACCAACTGCAGGCTTAGGAAAGACATTAGAAAAGAATTCGAAGACTAGAGCCTTGCTCGCCTCCTTTGGATAAACCACATATTGCTCCCATCCTCTGTTGCTAATGTTTCCTCTAATCTCTTCGAACTCACCCGGAGCAAGGAGAAGGGCTTTTTCTTTGACAAACTTTGAGTTCACATTAATTGAGTCGTGGAACTTTTCACATCCCAATGATCTAAACATCTCAGAGTTGTACTCGGAATTATGAGTTTGGGATGTCGAACCACGACCAACCGTCTTCCTCTTCTTTCCTTTGCCGGCCATATCCTGTTCACATCATAATAAAATTTTCGCGCACAAGATTGGTCAAGGTTAGTGCACAAATAACATGACATAACTCTTCTTGTTCAACTATAGTCACACATAATTTACCTTTCAAGAAGGTATTGAGTTCACATAACCAAATTCTCAAACTATTTTCAAGCACAAGGTTGTTGTTTACAAATGCAAGCATGTTGTTCATGGTTTCTAGTTTAAACATTTTATCAAACAAGTGGTGTGCACATCCACTCCACACATGAACAACAACCTACAATCAACTTAATCAACCCCAAACTTGATTTTCATCAATTTCTCAACACATAAATCAACACAACAACAACCATATTACAATTTCTATCAAAATCATCATCAAAATTTGAGTTTACCCATTAAGTGCAATGAGATGAGTCTTGAAAGAAATTAAGTTTGAGAAGGGAATACTTACTTGATAATTGATGTGGGTGAAGACAATAAGGTGTAAATTCAAAACCCCACAACAAACTTTTAGATTAAGGCTCCTTGGATCAAGAAAATTTTAGAAAACCTAAGATTGGAAGATGCTTCACGCGTGAAAGGATGCCCAGCGCCAGTGCCGCGCGAGATTTATACTTCCAGTGGCGCGCGGGGCGCCACTTACGCGCAAGTGGCGCGCGAATTGGTAGGGGCATGCAACAGAGTGGCGCGCGACGCGCCAGTGCAGCGCAAGTGCAGCGCGAATTGGCAGGGGCCTTGCTTGTTTTGCGCGTGGAGCGCAAGTGCAGCGCGAATTGGCAGAATGCCCTGTGCGTTTTGCGCGACTTGGCTGAGACCATTTGATTCTTGCAAAAATTGATTGTGACTAACATGCATCCTAAAGTACCTAATTTAAGAAAAATAATGCGAAAAATTAAAAAGATAAGGGTTGAGAAAATTGGGTTGCCTCCCAAAAAGCGCTTCTTTAACGTCACTAGCTTGACGTTACCTCGATTTTTCTTTTTTTTTAAGGGTCGCTTAAAACCAAGGCCAGCTTCTCTCTTTCCACCACTTCGCCAAGGTATGGCTTCAATCTCTGCCCATTAACCATCCAACTTCTTTTTGAGGACGGTTCCTCCAATTCGATTGCTCCATAAGGCTTAACCTCTTTGATTGTGAATGGACCAGACCATTTGGACTTCAGTTTACCAGGAAATAACTTCAGTCTAGAATTAAACAAAAGAACCTGTTGCCCTGGCCTGAATTCTCTTTTTAAGATCTTCTTGTCATGGTATGCTTTGACCTTCTGCTTGTACAGCTTCGAAGATTCATATGCTTTGCAACCTCATTTCTTCGAGTTCATGAAGCTGCAGCTTCCTTTTCTCACTTGCATCATTCAAATCAAAGTTAAACATTTTAAGAGCCCAATATGCTTTATGCTCCAACTCAACCGGTAAATGGCATGATTTGCCATAAACCATTTGATATGGAGTTAAGCCTATGGGAGACTTGAAAGCTGTCCTATAAGCCCATAGAGCGTCATCTAACTTAAGTGATCAATCTTTTCTAGATGATGAGACTGTCTTCTCCAGAATTCTCTTTATATCCCTGTTTGAAACGTCAGCTTGCCCATTGGTCTGAGGGTGATATGGAGATGCTACTTTGTGCTTTACACCATATTTGGAGAGCACATTGTTTAGCTGGGTGTTGCAAAAGTGGCTACCTCCATCACTGATTAAAACACTCGGGACCCCAAATCTTGAAAATATGTTCTTCTTCACAAATTTCACCACGGTCTGAGAGTCGCTCTTTGAGGTGGCAATGGCTTCCACCCACTTTGAAACATAGTCAACTCCCACCAAAATATACATGAAAGAGTGAGATGGTGGGAATGGCCCCATGAAATCAATGCCCCAACAATCAAACACTTCAACTTCTAGAATGGGGTTAAATGGCATCTCCCCCCTACGTGAAATATTGCCGGTCCTCTGGCATTTGTCACAGCTCTTTACATAATTTTGCGCATCCTTGAAGACAGATGGCCAATAAAAACCAGACTGAAGTACCTTAGCAGCTGTGCGTTCCCCGTTATAGTGCCCTCCACATGGAGAATCATGACAATGCCACAGAATACTTTTACTTTCATCTCCGAAAACACATCGCCTAAGAAGTCCATCCGTACCAACTTTGAAGAGATACGGATCATCCCAAAGGTAATGTTGAGCATCACGGAGGAACTTTTTCTTTTGTTGCCATGTGAAGTCTTCCGGCACCATCCCGGCTACTTTGTAATTTGCTATGTCGGCAAACCACGGTCTCTCTTCAACTGCCAACAACTTCTCGTCGGGGAATTCTTCAAGAATTTCATTCTCCCGAGCCGTGACCTCTTTGTTGTCCAGCCTAGATAAATGATCTGCCACCACATTTTCGCTCCCCTTTTTGTCTTTGATCTCCAAATCAAATTCCTGCAAAAGCAAAATCCACCTAAGGAGTCGAGGCTTAGACTCGCCCTTGGTTAACAGATATTTGATTGCTGCATGGTCAGTGAAAACAATTACTTTAGAACCAACCAAATAGGAGCGAAATTTTTCCAATGCAAACACTATGGCTAGCAATTCTTTTTCAGTTGTTGCATAATTCACTTGATTTTCATTCAAAACCTTGCTAGCATAGTATATAGCATGAAAGAATTTCTCCGATCTCTGCCCCAATACAGCACCCACTGCATAGTCACTAGCGTCACACATAAGTTCAAATGGAACATCCCAATTGGGGGCTACTATGATTGGAGCAGAGATGAGTTTTCCCTTCAAGATATTAAAAGCACACAAACAATCATTATCAAAAACAAATTCAGCCTCCTTAACAAGTAGATTGCATAAAGGTTTTGCAATCTTGGAGAAGTCTTTTATGAAACGTCGATAAAAACCGGCATGCCCTAAAAAACTTCTCACTCCTTTTACATTTAGAGGAGGAGGTAACTTTTCTATTACTTCAATTTTTGCTTGGTCAACCTCAATGCCTTTTGCAGAGATTTTATGGCCAAGCACAATACCTTCTTTAACCATAAAGTGGCACTTCTCCCAATTAAAAACTAAATTGGTTTCAGCGCATCTCTTCAAAACTGCATCAAGGTTAGACAAGCAAGAATCATAACTAGGACCAAAAACAGAAAAGTCATCCATAAATACCTCAATCGCATTTTCCATCATATCAGAGAATATAGAAAGAATGCACCTTTGAAAAGTCGCCGGAGCATTGCACAACCCGAAGGGCATCCTCCGATATGCGAACACACCGAAGGGACATGTGAAGGCTGTCTTCTCTTGATCTTCTGGGTCTACCGCTATCTGGTTGTACCCAGAGTATCCATCCAAAAAGCAATAGAAAGCTTGTCCAGCCAACCTCTCCAACATCTGATCCATGAACGGCAATGGGAAGTGGTCCTTCCGAGTTGCTTGGTTTAACCTCCGGTAATCAATGCACATCCTCCAACCCGTAACAGTTCGAGTCGGAATCAGCTCATTCTTATCATTTCTCACTACGGTTATACCACCCTTCTTGGGAACCACATGAACCGGACTCACCCACGAGCTATCTGAGATAGGATAAATCATCCCGGCATCTAAGAGCTTTAAGACTTCCTTCCGCACCACCTCTTTCATGGTAGGATTTAGTCTTCGCTGAGGTTGAATCACAGGTTTGAATTCTTCCTCGAGTTTGATCTTATGCATGCAAAATGCTGGACTTATCCACTTAAGGTCGGAGATACTCCAGCCTAAAGCATTTTTGTTACTTCTTAGCACCCTCATCAACTTCTCCTCTTCCAATTTGGTCAAGGAGCTACTAATGATAGCTGGATGAAGATCATCATTTGCAAGGAAAACATACTTCAAATGAGGGGGAAGTTGTTTCAATTCAGGAATCTTTTTCTCGGGACTCTCCCCCCTATCTAGCTCCTCTTTTTTCTTGAAAACTCTTTCTACCTGAGAAGCTTCAAATTGCAGAATACAATCTTCTATTTCACTTCCCAGGTTCTCATTTGCTTCTTCAATAGAGTTCACAATTACCTTCTTTAATGGAGGAGATGGTAAGTCATGTCTAAAAGTTTCTTGAACAGAGTTCTCAATCACATCCACCCTGAAACACTGCCCTTTGTCATCCGGATGGTGCATAGCTTCAAAAACATTAAAAGTAACCTTCTCATCTTGGAACCTCAAGATTAGCTTACCTTGCTGTACATCAATCAAGGCTCTTCCAGTGGCTAAGAATGGTCTACCAAGGATAATTGGTACCTCGGTATCTTCCTCCAAGTCAAGAATTACAAAGTCAACAGGAAATAGAAATTTGTCAACTCTTACCAGAACATCTTCTAAGACTCCATAGGGATATTTGATGGATCGATCAGCAAGATGCAACGACATTCTAGTTGGTTTAACCTCACCTCCACCAAGTCTCTTCAGCATCGATAAGGGCATAAGATTAATGCTAGCCCCCAGATCACAAAGAGCCTTGCCAATAGCTAAGTCACCAATTGCACAAGGGATGGTGAAATTTCCAGGATCTTTCATTTTCTGAGGAAGCTTCCTTTGGATGATAGCACTGCACTCTTCAGTCAAAGCCACTGTTTCGTCTTCTTTGAATTTCCTCTTCTTTGTCAACAGCTCCTTCATGAACTTGGCATAAGTGGGCATCTGTTCCAGAGCTTCTGCAAAGGGTATGTTGATTTGAAGCTGCTTGAAAATATCCATGAACTTTGCAAACTGCTCATCTTTTTGATTCTTTTTACTAGCACGAGGATATGGCAACTTTATGTGTGAAGGAGGTGCCTTTGGTTTCTCTTTCACCTGCACATCAAAAAACAATTTGTTTTCATCAAGGTTAGACTTCACACCTCCCTCATTTTTTTCACTCAACTCATTTTCGACTTCTCCATTTTTTTCATTTTTTTCACTCAACTCACTTTTTTCATTTTCTACTGACACCTTCTTCTCACAATTTACCACAGGAGTCTTCAACTCCCGACCACTTCTTAGTGTAATAGCCTTAGCAGTTTCATTTTTTGGGTTATCAATAGTAGTAGCAGAGAATCCACTACCAGATGATTCAGCAAGTTTCTTTGATAATTGCCCAATCTGAACCTCTAAGTTTTTCATGGAAGCTTCATGATTCTTTTCCATATTTTTCATAGCTTGGTCTTGAGATAGGAAAGTTGTCTTTGTCATCTGCATGAATTGAGTCAAAGCATCTTCCATTTGAGACGGCTTCTTTTGTTCTTGATGAGGTGCTTGATACTGTTGTTGCTGACTTGACCCTGCGGCATCATTATTTTTCCAAGAGAAGTTGGGATGATTCTTCCACCCAGAATTGTATGTGTTAGAAAACGGGTTCCCACCTTGCTTCTGAAAGTTTCCCATGTAATTAACCTGTTCACTACTATCTCCATGAGTTGCACAGTCACCTTCATGAGCTTCTCTACCACAATAGTTACACGCACCGAAATGCACTACTTGAGCAGTTGCAGGAGTTTGAGATCCACCTGGCAAGGCAGCAGCTAACTGTTTAGTGAGAGCCTCGATTTGAAGTGACATTACCTTTTGTTGAGCCAACACAGCACTATTAGAGTCCAACGCTAACATCCCTTTCTTCATTGTTGCCCCTCTATCATTTTGAATTCTGTACTCATTAGAAGCCATATGCTCTACCAATTGTCTTGCTTCCTCTGCAGTTTTGGTACCCAAAGACCCTCCAGCTGAGGCATCTAGCATCATCCTTGTTTGAGGCCGCAAACCATGACAGAAGGTTTGCAACTGGACAAAGTCATCAATACCATGCGAAGGACATTTCTTTAACAGCAATTTGAACCTTTCCCACGCATCATATAGAGATTCTGTGTCCCCCTGCTCGAAGTTTGATATTTCAGCCCGCTTCTTGATGAACTTTGAAATTGGGAAAAATCTTTCAAGAAATTTGCTCTCTAGATCACCCCAATTGTTGATAGTTCCTGCTGGGATAGTGTTCAGCCAATCTTTAGCCCTACCAGTCAAAGTATATGGAAATAGCCGCAACTTTTTCTGGTCTTCAGTCACTCCCGCAGGATTTGTGGACCCACAAATTTCATAGAATTGAAATAAGTGTTGATTTGGATCTTCAGCATCAGACCCAGAGAATTGTTCTGATTTCAAGGCGTTGAGAATCGAAGACTTGATCTCAAATGCTACCGCTCCCACAGGTTGGAAGGTGTAAGCTTGGACGCCTTGGTTTCTTCTCCCAAAGTCGCCTAGAGTGCGCCTTGGTGGTGAAGCGTCTCCCATGATTTCAGCCACAGTTGGTTGCACAGAAGACTCTCCGGTTGTTGAGATTTTCTCTCTTTGCTTTCTTAACTTTGCTTCCTTTCGATTAGCTCTCGCAGTCTTCTCGATCTCAGGATTGAAGAGTAAATCTTTAGGATCTACTGTTCCACGCATGCACTGAGACAATAGGAAACTCAGACAAGTGTCAAAGCAAACTGTGTAATATATATTCAATAAACAAAACTAAAGCTAAAGTAAACGTAAATATGTACGGGTTCGAATTAGCAGTTGCCTTCGAATTACTGGTGAATGTAATTTCGATCCCCGGCAACGGCGCCAAAAACTTGTTAATATTTCGGCAAGTGTACCGAATCGTGCAAGTAATAAAACCGGCAAGTACCGGGTATCGTCCTCAAGGATCGAATTTAATTACCAGTTACGTTAACAACTACTAAAGGAACCAAAGTGAACTAGGATGAGATTGATTTGATTGAGCTATGAAGCTCTAAAGTAAAGCAATAAAATATTCTTTTTATGTTTTTAATAATAGAAACGAAGAACGCGTTTGAAAAGATACGATGGAGAAGATGCTAGGGATGAATTCCTATTGATTTCACACTATTGCACTGATTTAATTTGAAGGATAAGCTCTCTCTAATTTTGCTATCAAACCCACAACATTCACTAATTCCTAATTCCTTAGGTAACTAGTCCTTTGTCGATAACTACAAACCCTAATTCCTTAAGCGATTCTAATTGACGACAAGCATTTAAAACGAGGGTTTGCAATATACAACAACTCATAGATTATTCCTAAGCTACGAATTGAAGGTATAGAATTTCAAACATTCAAAAACAAAACTTCCATTTCATAATTGAACAAATTATCATCGTATGAGTTTTCCAACCATAAAAAGCATTAAGCGTAGAAATTCGATACGCAAGATACGAGAGAGTATGATATAAATAAAATTCTAAACCACCGACAATAGTGCTACGTCAATATTCATTCATCCCTAACATTAGGGTTTAGTTACACATGATTAAGAAAAAGGAAAGAGAAGAATTACAGATTGGAGATAAAGACGAACACATGTGAAGCTTCCATCCTTGTTCCCAAGTCTCGAATCTTCAACGCCGATATCCAGAGCAATCAGTTCTCGCCGTGTGCTAGGGTTCAAAATACGTCCAAAGATACTGAAAAACGCGTCCAACGCGTGTTTTAATGCGTCTGCTGCTGATTGGCGCGCCACTCGCGCTCCAGCGCCACTCACGCGCTAGTTGGGCGCCTTTCCTGCTGTCTTCTCGCGCGTGGTGCGCCACTCACGCGCCAGTTGCGCGCCATTTGGCTGAATGCTCCTTGCTATTGCACCATTGAGTCCATTTGCCTGCACTGCTTTGTTCTTCAATTCCTCCTAGTCCCTGGGCACAAAATCACGACAAAACCCAGCATAAACACTGCATAGCAAGTAAATTTCTAATAGCACAACTTGTTAAATTCTCATCAACTTCATTGTTATTCATCAAAAACTCCAAGTAAAAATCCCTTTTTAACACTGAAAACCATCATGTGATGGGGATTCATCAACTATCTTTTTTTATCTTGTGTTCATTTTTCATTATTATGATGATTTGATCCAACGAGAATAATATATTTTGTGCAATTTTACTGTATAGGCATTATCTCACTACTTATAGTGTTTCTTTATATTATAATTGAAAAAATGGTCATGCATTTATTGCTCATTGTTACAGATTAAAAAATAAGTGATTTTAATGTAAAATAATTTCGAGATAAGTTTTTAGAGATATTTATGTATGTTATATTGGAAATTATTTTATTTTGAAAATTTTCTTTATGAAAATTTCTTTTTATGAGAAGCTACTTAAAATAGCTGCCCATTTTAAGTATTCTTTTAATTGTTTTGTAATTCAAAATTTTTTATATTTTGCAACAAGCTTATAGAAAACTAGTAAATTACTTTTTGTTTCTATCAAATGATCATCGTATACCTATTTTAAGATTACAAATGTAATGCAAACCTTTTTAATAAGTAAATATAATTCATGAAAAAGGTGAATATATAATTTTACAAATATAAATATAACTATTCATTTAATACTCTCGGGAGGTTTTTTTCTTTTTTAGTGTGCATTTATTTTTTATTAATAAATATTTAAAATTAGAATAACACAATCGTAATTTAAGATATACTCAAAAAAAAAAGACAAACTTGATTTTGATAGCAATAAATAGGAAATATAGGAAATGGCAATTTTTTATCTTATTTGGTAACATAATATATTTAAATCATTTATGACGAGCCAATAAGAACACATTTTTAAATGAAATTACAAAGGAATTGTTTACAATATCGTTCATTTTTATTTTTAGTTAAATTTATTCACTATATTTTTTAAATGAATTAAAATTAAAAATTTAACATAACACCAACCCCCATTTATGATTTGATACATTTGATAATCTGATTAAAATTATTTTCCTATAAATTTATAGTTCCATTCATCACTTTGACCCTACTCTTTGGCAAAGGAAAACCTACCCTCTCCATAACAGCAAATACCGTTCTCGCTTCGTGGTCGCCAAACTTGATTTTTTATACTACAAAGCTCGTCTTTCAATATAGGGTAATCTCTGAATCACATATATCTTCATAACCAAAATTTTTTGAGATTGATTGGATTATGATGAATCTAAAGAGGAGTACAACAGTTGTAGCTGTTCACTTAATTATATTTAGATGAAATCTATATAGTGACAGACACACACACAACAAACCTAGGGAGTTTCAATTCATTTTTCTTCTTTACTTAAATATCTAAGCCATTTTGTATTTAATCTAGATCCACAAAGGCATCAAAACCTAACTAAGGGTTCATTGTTACAGATCTCGTTATATGGAAGTCCTTGGTGATGTCTTACAAAACTTCACGGTCTATGTTATTTGTTGGTGGATTGTTCTTCTAATCATTGACAACATCAATCTCCAAACGACTGTGATTTCCTTGATTAAGGTGCGTTTTACTTGTGAATAGAGAACATTAAAGGGAAATTGTTTTTCTGCTGTGTTTTTAGAATAGGGATGAATCAATTTACCAGATTTATTAGATCTGAAGCCGATCATGTCACTAGAAGAAAGAGAACTTTATCAGAAATTATCAAAGGATTATCTGATTAATTTGTAGTCTCAAACCCATTTTGCTTTCTGAAAGTTGAAACTAATGTGTACCACCTCTTGACTCTTAGTTTCAGTGGTTGTTATGTGAATTGATTGTGCAACTAATTGTTATTCTTGATATATGTCATTGTACCTGCAGGAGGACTTTGGGCTTGTTGTGCCTGAGCATGAAGATCAGACGGGCGACCAACCTCTGAAGCCTGAAACACTAGGAAGTTGTGCAACCAATAATACTTCAGAGATGTATGGCATATTAGTGAATTTCAATGCCCTAACTGGAGACACCCATCGTGACAAATTCTTGGAGAAATTGCTTGCAAGCGTTCTGTACATGTTTGACACTGATGACAAGAGCATAAAGAATCACGTCACAAGGAATGAATGTGAAGACAAGGTACAAAAGGTAGGCAATGTGTGAATTACCCAATATATAGTAGTTGGGATTTTGTATGGGTTTATTTGTTTTCTCACCATCATCTTCTATCTTGTTATGAATTTAAGATGACAGAAGATCACAAGATATCAAATCATTCGGAAAGACTCAGAATTGAAGGGATGGGTGAACCATTGAAAGATGGTGAAACTCGGCTATATGGCACGAATCTAGCAAGGATGCTTGGTGACAAATTCCTAAAACAACAGGATTCTCGTTTCAGTTCAGAACCTTATATAAGCGAGGTCGTCCATATTAACAAAGCAAGCCAAGATTTTGCCATTCTAGCTAGTGATGGGGTATGGGATGTCATAAGCTTTAAGAAAGGAATTCAGCTAGTGCTCCAGATGACGGAGAGATAATATACAGAGAGAGAGAGAATACTGCAGAAAATACTGTTGGTTTACTGTTGTGTGAGGCTAAATCAAACAGAACAAAGGATAACACCTCCAAAGTTTTCTTAAATTTTGAAACCTCTAACAGATTATCTTGAAAAGTTGAATACTACTATGAATTAGGGATCGTGTTACAGTAATGGTAATACATCATTTTCGTTCCCTCGAAAAAGAAAAGCTAACAATTCTATGTCTAATGAAACTTTTTGCAAAGAAGCACAATTTTTTGTAAGTAACTATCTTTTTTTATCTTGTGTTCATTTTTCATTATTATGATGATTTGATCCAACGTGAATAATATATTTTGTGCAATTTTACTGCATAGGCATTATCTCACTACTTATAGTGTTTCTTTATATTATAATTGAAAAAATGGTCATGCATTTATTGCTCATTGTTACAGATTAAAAAGTAAGTGATTTTAATGTAAAATAATTTCGAGATAAGTTTTTAGAGATATTTATGTATGTTATATTGGAAATTATTTTATTTTGGAAATTTTTCTTTATGAAATTTTTTTTTTTATGAGAAGCTACTTAAAATACCTGCCCATTTTAAGTATTCTTTTAATTGTTTTGTAATTCAAAATGTTTTATATTTTCCAACAAGCTTAAAGAAAATTACTAAATTACTTTTTGTTTCTATCAAATGATCATCGTATACCTATTTTAAGATTACAAATGTAATGCAAACCTTTTTAATAAATAAATATAATTCATGAAAAAGGTGAATATATAATTTTACAAATATAAATATAACTATTCATTTAATACTCTCGGGAGGTTTTTTTCTTTTTTAGTGTGCATTTATTTTTTATTAATAAATATTTAAAATTAGAATAACACAATCGTAATTTAAGATATACTCAAAAAAAAAAGACAAACTTGATTTTGATAGCAATAAATAGGAAATATAGGAAATGGCAATTTTTTATCTTATTTGGTAACATAATATATTTAAATCATTTATGATGAGCCAATAAGAACACATTTTTAAATAAATTACAAAGGAATTATTTACAATATCGTTCATTTTTATTTTTAGTTAAATTTATTCACTATATTTTTTAAATGAATTAAAATTAAAAATTTAACATAACACCAACCCCCATTTATGATTTGATACATTTGATAATCTGATTAAAATTATTTTCCTATAAATTTATAGTTCCATTCATCACTTTGACCCTACTCTTTGGCAAAGGAAAACCTACCCTCTCCATAACAGCAAATACCGTTCTCGCTTCGTGGTCGCCAAACTTGATTTTTTATACTACAAAGCTCGTCTTTCAATATAGGGTAATCTCTGAATCACATATATCTTCATAACCAAAAATTTTTGAGAATGATTGGATTATGATGAATCTAAAGAGGAGTACAACAGTTGTAGCTGTTCACTTAATTATATTTAGATGAAATCTATATAGTGACAGACACACACACAACAAACCTAGGGAGTTTCAATTCATTTTTCTTCTTTACTTAAATATCTAAGCCATTTTGTATTTAATCTAGATCCACAAAGGCATCAAAACCTAACTAAGGGTTCATTGTTACAGATCTCGTTATATGGAAGTCCTTGGTGATGTCTTACAAAACTTCACGGTCTATGTTATTTGTTGGTGGATTGTTCTTCTAATCATTGACAACATCAATCTCCAAACGACTGTGATTTCCTTGATTAAGGTGCGTTTTACTTGTGAATAGAGAACATTAAAGGGAAATTGTTTTTCTGCTGTGTTTTTAGAATAGGGATGAATCAATTTACCAGATTTATTAGATCTGAAGCCGATCATGTCACTAGAAGAAAGAGAACTTTATCAGAAATTATCAAATGATTATGTGATTAATTTGTAGTCTCAAACCCATTTTGCTTTCTGAAAGTTGAAACTAATGTGTACCACCTCTTGACTCTTAGTTTCAGTGGTTGTTATGTGAATTGATTGTGCAACTAATTGTTATTCTTGATATATGTCATTGTACCTGTAGGAGGACTTTGGGCTTGTTGTGCCTGAGCATGAAGATCAGACGGGCGACCAACCTCTGAAGCCTGAAACACTAGGAAGTTGTGCAACCAATAATACTTCAGAGATGTATGGCATATTAGTGAATTTCAATGCCCTAACTGGAGACACCCATCGTGACAAATTCTTGGAGAAATTGCTTGCAAGCGTTCTGTACATGTTTGACACTGATGACAAGAGCATAAAGAATCACGTCACAAGGAATGAATGTGAAGACAAGGTACAAAAGGTAGGCAATGTGTGAATTACCCAATATATAGTAGTTGGGATTTTGTATGGGTTTATTTGTTTTCTCACCATCATCTTCTATCTTGTTATGAATTTAAGATGACAGAAGATCACAAGATATCAAATCATTCGGAAAGACTCAGAATTGAAGGGATGGGTGAACCATTGAAAGGTGGTGAAACTCGGCTATATGGCACGAATCTAGCAAGGATGCTTGGTGACAAATTCCTAAAACAACAGGATTCTCGTTTCAGTTCAGAACCTTATATAAGCGAGGTCGTCCATATTAACAAAGCAAGCCAAGATTTTGCCATTCTAGCTAGTGATGGGGTATGGGATGTCATAAGCTTTAAGAAAGGAATTCAGCTTGTGCTCCAGATGACGGAGAGATAATATACAGAGAGAGAGAGAATACTGCAGAAAATACTGTTGGTTTACTGTTGTGTGAGGCTAAATCAAACAGAACAAAGGATAACACCTCCAAAGTTTTCTTAAATTTTGAAACCTCTAACAGATTATCTTGAAAAGTTGAATACTACTATGAATTAGGGATCGTGTTACAGTAATGGTAATACATCATTTTCGTTCCCTCGAAAAAGAAAAGCTAACAATTCTATGTCTAATGAAACTTTTTGCAAAGAAGCACAATTTTTTGTAAGTAACTATCTTTTTTTATCTTGTGTTCATTTTTCATTATTATGATGATTTGATCCAACGTGAATAATATATTTTGTGCAATTTTACTGCATAGGCATTATCTCACTACTTATAGTGTTTCTTTATATTATAATTGAAAAAATGGTCATGCATTTATTGCTCATTGTTACAGATTAAAAAGTAAGTGATTTTAATGTAAAATAATTTCGACATAAGTTTTTAGAGATATTTATGTATGTTATATTGGAAATTATTTTATTTTGGAAATTTTTCTTTATGAAATTTTTTTTTTTATGAGAAGCTACTTAAAATACCTGCCCATTTTAAGTATTCTTTTAATTGTTTTGTAATTCAAAATGTTTTATATTTTCCAACAAGCTTAAAGAAAATTACTAAATTACTTTTTGTTTCTATCAAATGATCATCGTATACCTATTTTAAGATTACAAATGTAATGCAAACCTTTTTAATAAATAAATATAATTCATGAAAAAGGTGAATATATAATTTTACAAATATAAATCTAACTATTCATTTAATACTCTCGGGAGGTTTTTTTCTTTTTTAGTGTGCATTTATTTTTTATTAATAAATATTTAAAATTAGAATAACACAATCGTAATTTAAGATATACTCAATAAAAAAAGACAAACTTGATTTTGATAGCAATAAATAGGAAATATAGGAAATGGCAATTTTTTATCTTATTTGGTAACATAATATATTTAAATCATTTATGACGAGCCAATAAGAACACATTTTTAAATGAATTTACAAAGGAATTATTTACAATATCGTTCATTTTTATTTTTAGTTAAATTTATTCACTATATTTTTTAAATGAATTAAAATTAAAAATTTAACATAACACCAACCCCCATTTATGATTTGATACATTTGATAATCTGATTAAAATTATTTTCCTATAAATTTATAGTTCCATTCATCACTTTGAACCTACTCTTTGGCAAAGGAAAACCTACCCTCTCCATAACAGCAAATACCGTTCTCGCTTCGTGGTCGCCAAACTTGATTTTTTATACTACAAAGCTCGTCTTTCAATATAGGGTAATCTCTGAATCACATATATCTTCATAACCAAAATTTTTTGAGATTGATTGGATTATGATGAATCTAAAGAGGAGTACAACAGTTGTAGCTGTTCACTTAATTATATTTAGATGAAATCTATATAGTGACAGACACACACACAACAAACCTAGGGAGTTTCAATTCATTTTTCTTCTTTACTTAAATATCTAAGCCATTTTGTATTTAATCTAGATCCACAAAGGCATCAAAACCTAACTAAGGGTTCATTGTTACAGATCTCGTTATATGGAAGTCCTTGGTGATGTCTTACAAAACTTCACGGTCTATGTTATTTGTTGGTGGATTGTTCTTCTAATCATTGACAACATCAATCTCCAAACGACTGTGATTTCCTTGATTAAGGTGCGTTTTACTTGTGAATAGAGAACATTAAAGGGAAATTGTTTTTCTGCTGTGTTTTTAGAATAGGGATGAATCAATTTACCAGATTTATTAGATCTGAAGCCGATCATGTCACTAGAAGAAAGAGAACTTTATCAGAAATTATCAAAGGATTATCTGATTAATTTGTAGTCTCAAACCCATTTTGCTTTCTGAAAGTTGAAACTAATGTGTACCACCTCTTGACTCTTAGTTTCAGTGGTTGTTATGTGAATTGATTGTGCAACTAATTGTTATTCTTGATATATGTCATTGTACCTGCAGGAGGACTTTGGGCTTGTTGTGCCTGAGCATGAAGATCAGACGGGCGACCAACCTCTGAAGCCTGAAACACTAGGAAGTTGTGCAACCAATAATACTTCAGAGATGTATGGCATATTAGTGAATTTCAATGCCCTAACTGGAGACACCCATCGTGACAAATTGTTGGAGAAATTGCTTGCAAGCGTTCTGTACATGTTTGACACTGATGACAAGAGCATAAAGAATCACGTCACAAGGAATGAATGTGAAGACAAGGTACAAAAGGTAGGCAATGTGTGAATTACCCAATATATAGTAGTTGGGATTTTGTATGGGTTTATTTGTTTTCTCACCATCATCTTCTATCTTGTTATGAATTTAAGATGACAGAAGATCACAAGATATCAAATCATTCGGAAAGACTCAGAATTGAAGGGATGGGTGAACCATTGAAAGATGGTGAAACTCGGCTATATGGCACGAATCTAGCAAGGATGCTTGGTGACAAATTCCTAAAACAACAGGATTCTCATTTCAGTTCAGAACCTTATATAAGCGAGGTCGTCCATATTAACAAAGCAAGCCAAGATTTTGCCATTCTAGCTAGTGATGGGGTATGGGATGTCATAAGCTTTAAGAAAGGAATTCAGCTAGTGCTCCAGATGACGGAGAGATAATATACAGAGAGAGAGAGAATACTGCAGAAAATACTGTTGGTTTACTGTTGTGTGAGGCTAAATCAAACAGAACAAAGGATAACACCTCCAAAATTTTCTTAAATTTTGAAACCTCTAACAGATTATCTTGAAAAGTTGAATACTACTATGAATTAGGGATCGTGTTACAGTAATGGTAATACATCATTTTCGTTCCCTCGAAAAAGAAAAGCTAACAATTCTATGTCTAATGAAACTTTTTGCAAAGAAGCACAATTTTTTGTAAGTAACTATCTTTTTTTATCTTGTGTTCATTTTTCATTATTATGATGATTTGATCCAACGAGAATAATATATTTTGTGCAATTTTACTGTATAGGCATTATCTCACTACTTATAGTGTTTCTTTATATTATAATTGAAAAAATGGTCATGCATTTATTGCTCATTGTTACAGATTAAAAAATAAGTGATTTTAATGTAAAATAATTTCGAGATAAGTTTTTAGAGATATTTATGTATGTTATATTGGAAATTATTTTATTTTGGAAATTTTCTTTATGAAATTTTTTTTTTATGAGAAGCTACTTAAAATACCTGCCCATTTTAAGTATTCTTTTAATTGTTTTGTAATTCAAAATGTTTTATATTTTCCAACAAGCTTAAAGAAAATTACTAAATTACTTTTTGTTTCTATCAAATGATCATCGTATACCTATTTTAAGATTACAAATGTAATGCAAACCTTTTTAATAAATAAATATAATTCATGAAAAAGGTGAATATATAATTTTACAAATATAAATATAACTATTCATTTAATACTCTCAGGAGGTTTTTTTCTTTTTTAGTGTGCATTTATTTTTTATTAATAAATATTTAAAATTAGAATAACACAATCGTAATTTAAGATATACTCAAAAAAAAAAGACAAACTTGATTTTGATAGCAATAAATAGGAAATATAGGAAATGGCAATTTTTTATCTTATTTGGTAACATAATATATTTAAATCATTTATGATGAGCCAATAAGAACACATTTTTAAATGAATTTACAAAGTAATTATTTACAATATCGTTCATTTTTATTTTTAGTTAAATTTATTCACTATATTTTTTAAATGAATTAAAATTAAAAATTTAACATAACACCAACCCCCATTTATGATTTGATACATTTGATAATCTGATTAAAATTATTTTCCTATAAATTTATAGTTCCATTCATCACTTTGAACCTACTCTTTGGCGAAGGAAAACCTACCCTCTCCATAACAGCAAATACCGTTCTCGCTTCGTGGTCGCCAAACTTGATTTTTTATACTACAAAGCTCGTCTTTCAATATAGGGTAATCTCTGAATCACATATATCTTCATAACCAAAAATTTTTGAGATTGATTTGATTATGATGAATCTAAAGAGGAGTACAACAGTTGTAGCTGTTCACTTAATTATATTTAGATGAAATCTATATAGTGACAGACACACACACAACAAACCTAGGGAGTTTCAATTCATTTTTCTTCTTTACTTAAATATCTAAGCCATTTTGTATTTAATCTAGATCCACAAAGGCATCAAAACCTAACTAAGGGTTCATTGTTACAGATCTCGTTATATGGAAGTCCTTGGTGATGTCTTACAAAACTTCACGGTCTATGTTATTTGTTGGTGGATTGTTCTTCTAATCATTGACAACATCAATCTCCAAACGACTGTGATTTCCTTGATTAAGGTGCGTTTTACTTGTGAATAGAGAACATTAAAGGGAAATTGTTTTTCTGCTGTGTTTTTAGAATAGGGATGAATCAATTTACCAGATTTATTAGATCTGAAGCCGATCATGTCACTAGAAGAAAGAGAACTTTATCAGAAATTATCAAATGATTATGTGATTAATTTGTAGTCTCAAACCCATTTTGCTTTCTGAAAGTTGAAACTAATGTGTACCACCTCTTGACTCTTAGTTTCAGTGGTTGTTATGTGAATTGATTGTGCAACTAATTGTTATTCTTGATATATGTCATTGTACCTGCAGGAGGACTTTGGGCTTGTTGTGCCTGAGCATGAAGATCAGACGGGCGACCAACCTCTGAAGCCTGAAACACTAGGAAGTTGTGCAACCAATAATACTTCAGAGATGTATGGCATATTAGTGAATTTCAATGCCCTAACTAGAGACACCCATCGTGACAAATTCTTGGAGAAATTGCTTGCAAGCGTTCTGTACATGTTTGACACTGATGACAAGAGCATAAAGTATCACGTCACAAGGAATGAATGTGAAGACAAGGTACAAAAGGTAGGCAATTTGTGAATTACCCGATATATAGTAGTTGGGATTTTTTATGGGTTTATTTGTTTTCTCACCATCATCTTCTATCTTGTTATGAATTTAAGATGACAGAAGATCACAAGATATCAAATCATTCGGAAAGACTCAGAATTGAAGGGATGGGTGAACCATTGAAAGATGGTGAAACTCGGCTATATGGCACGAATCTAGCAAGGATGCTTGGTGACAAATTCCTAAAACAACAGGATTCTCGTTTCAGTTCAGAACCTTATATAAGCGAGGTCGTCCATATTAACAAAGCAAGCCAAGATTTTGCCATTCTAGCTAGTGATGGGGTATGGGATGTCATAAGCTTTAAGAAAGGAATTCAGCTTGTGCTCCAGATGACGGAGAGATAATATACAGAGAGAGAGAGAATACTGCAGAAAATACTGTTGGTTTACTGTTGTGTGAGGCTAAATCAAACAGAACAAAGGATAACACCTCCAAAGTTTTCTTAAATTTTGAAACCTCTAACAGATTATCTTGAAAAGTTGAATACTACTATGAATTAGGGATCGTGTTACAGTAATGGTAATACATCATTTTCGTTCCCTCGAAAAAGAAAAGCTAACAATTCTATGTCTAATGAAACTTTTTGCAAAGAAGCACAGTTTTTTGTAAGTAACTATCTTTTTTTATCTTGTGTTCATTTTTCATTATTATGATGATTTGATCCAACGAGAATAATATATTTTGTGCAATTTTACTGTATAGGCATTATCTCACTACTTATAGTGTTTCTTTATATTATAATTGAAAAAATGGTCATGCATTTATTGCTCATTGTTACAGATTAAAAAATAAGTGATTTTAATGTAAAATAATTTCGAGATAAGTTTTTAGAGATATTTATGTATATTATATTGGAAATTATTTTATTTTGAAAATTTTCTTTATGAAATTTTTTTTTATGAGAAGCTACTTAAAATACCTGCCCATTTTAAGTATTCTTTTAATTGTTTTGTAATTGAAAATGTTTTATATTTTCCAACAAGCTTAAAGAAAATTACTAAATTACTTTTTGTTTCTATCAAATGATCATCGTATACCTATTTTAAGATTACAAATGTAATGCAAACCTTTTTAATAAATAAATATAATTCATGAAAAAGGTGAATATATAATTTTACAAATATAAATATAACTATTCATTTAATACTCTCGGGAGGTTTTTTTATTTTTTAGTGTGCATTTATTTTTTATTAATAAATATTTAAAATTAGAATAACACAATCGTAATTTAAGATATACTCAAAAAAAAAAGACAAACTTGATTTTGATAGCAATAAATAGGAAATATAGGAAATGGCAATTTTTTATCTTATTTGGTAACATAATATATTTAAATCATTTATGACGAGCCAATAAGAACACATTTTTAAATGAATTTACAAAGTAATTATTTACAATATCGTTCATTTTTATTTTTAGTTAAATTTATTCACTTTATTTTTTAAATGAATTAAAATTAAAAATTTAACATAACACCAACCCCCATTTATGATTTGATACATTTGATAATCTGATTAAAATTATTTTCCTATAAATTTATAGTTCCATTCATCACTTTGAACCTACTCTTTGGCGAAGGAAAACCTACCCTCTCCATAACAGCAAATACCGTTCTCGCTTCGTGGTCGCCAAACTTGATTTTTTATACTACAAAGCTCGTCTTTCAATATAGGGTAATCTCTGAATCACATATATCTTCATAACCAAAAATTTTTGAGATTGATTTGATTATGATGAATCTAAAGAGGAGTACAACAGTTGGAGCTGTTCACTTAATTATATTTAGATGAAATCTATATAGTGACAGACACACACACAACAAACCTAGGGAGTTTCAATTCATTTTTCTTCTTTACTTAAATATCTAAGCCATTTTGTATTTAATCTAGATCCACAATGGCATCAAAACCTAACTAAGGGTTCATTGTTACAGATCTCGTTATATGGAAGTCCTTGGTGATGTCTTACAAAACTTCACGGTCTATGTTATTTGTTGGTGGATTGTTCTTCTAATCATTGACAACATCAATCTCCAAACGACTGTGATTTCCTTGATTAAGGTGCGTTTTACTTGTGAATAGAGAACATTAAAGGGAAATTGTTTTTCTGCTGTGTTTTTAGAATAGGGATGAATCAATTTACCAGATTTATTAGATCTGAAGCCGATCATGTCACTAGAAGAAAGAGAACTTTATCAGAAATTATCAAATGATTATGTGATTAATTTGTAGTCTCAAACCCATTTTGCTTTCTGAAAGTTGAAACTAATGTGTACCACCTCTTGACTCTTAGTTACAGTGGTTGTTATGTGAATTGATTGTGCAACTAATTGTTATTCTTGATATATGTCATTGTACCTGCAGGAGGACTTTGGGCTTGTTGTGCCTGAGCATGAAGATCAGACGGGCGACCAACCTCTGAAGCCTGAAACACTAGGAAGTTGTGCAACCAATAATACTTCAGAGATGTATGGCATATTAGTGAATTTCAATGCCCTAACTGGAGACACCCATCGTGACAAATTCTTGGAGAAATTGCTTGCAAGCGTTCTGTACATGTTTGACACTGATGACAAGAGCATAAAGAATCACGTCACAAGGAATGAATGTGAAGACAAGGTACAAAAGGTAGGCAATGTGTGAATTACCCAATATATAGTAGTTGGGATTTTGTATGGGTTTATTTGTTTTCTCACCATCATCTTCTATCTTGTTATGAATTTAAGATGACAGAAAATCACAAGATATCAAATCATTCGGAAAGACTCAGAATTGAAGGGATGGGTGAACCATTGAAAGATGGTGAAACTCGGCTATATGGCACGAATCTAGCAAGGATGCTTGGTGACAAATTCCTAAAACAACAGGATTCTCGTTTCAGTTCAGAACCTTATATAAGCGAGGTCGTCCATATTAACAAAGCAAGCCAAGATTTTGCCATTCTAGCTAGTGATGGGGTATGGGATGTCATAAGCTTTAAGAAAGGAATTCAGCTTGTGCTCCAGATGACGGAGAGATAATATACAGAGAGAGAGAGAGAATACTGCAGAAAATACTGTTGGTTTACTGTTGTGTGAGGCTAAATCAAACAGAACAAAGGATAACACCTCCAAAGTTTTCTTAAATTTTGAAACCTCTAACAGATTATCTTGAAAAGTTGAATACTACTATGAATTAGGGATCGTGTTACAGTACTGGTAATACATCATTTTCGTTCCCTCGAAAAGGAAAAGCTAACAATTCTATGTCTAATGAAACTTTTTGCAAAGAAGCACAGTTTTTTGTAAGTAACTATCTTTTTTTATCTTGTGTTCATTTTTCATTATTATGATGATTTGATCCAACGAGAATAATATATTTTGTGCAATTTTACCGTATAGGCATTATCTCACTACTTATAGTGTTTCTTTATATTATAATTGAAAAAATGGTCATGCATTTATTGCTCATTGTTACAAATTAAAAAATAAGTTATTTTAATGTAAAATAATTTCGAGATAAGTTTTTAGAGATATTTATGTATGTTATATTGGAAATTATTTTATTTTGAAAATTTTCTTTATGAAATTTTTTTTTTATGAGAAGCTACTTAAAATACCTGCCCATTTTAAGTATTCTTTTAATTGTTTTGTAATTCAAAATGTTTTAAATTTTCCAACAAGCTTAAAGAAAATTACTAAATTACTTTTTGTTTCTATCAAATGATCATCGTATACCTATTTTAAGATTACAAATGTAATGCAAACCTTTTTAATAAATAAATATAATTCATGAAAAAGGTGAATATATAATTTTACAAATATAAATATAACTATTCATTTAATACTCTCGGGAGGTTTTTTTCTTTTTTAGTGTGCATTTATTTTTTATTAATAAATATTTAAAATTAGAATAACACAATCGTAATTTAAGATATACTCAAAAAAAAAAGACAAACTTGATTTTGATAGCAATAAATAGGAAATATAGGAAATGGCAATTTTTTATCTTATTTGGTAACATAATATATTTAAATCATTTATGACGAGCCAATAAGAACACATTTTTAAATGAATTTACAAAGGAATTATTTTCAATATCGTTCATTTTTATTTTTAGTTAAATTTATTCACTATATTTTTTAAATGAATTAAAATTAAAAATTTAACATAACACCAACCCCCATTTATGATTTGATACATTTGATTATCTGATTAAAATTATTTTCCTATAAATTTATAGTTCCATTCATCACTTTGAACCTACTCTTTGGCAAAGGAAAACCTACCCTCTCCATAACAGCAAATACCGTTCTCGCTTCGTGGTCGCCAAACTTGATTTTTTATACTACAAAGCTCGTCTTTCAATATAGGGTAATCTCTGAATCACATATATCTTCATAACCAAAAATTTTTGAGATTGATTTGATTATGATGAATCTAAAGAGGAGTACAACAGTTGTAGCTGTTCACTTAATTATATTTAGATGAAATCTATATAGTGACAGACACACACACAACAAACCTAGGGAGTTTCAATTCATTTTTCTTCTTTACTTAAATATCTAAGCCATTTTGTATTTAATCTAGATCCACAAAGGCATCAAAACCTAACTAAGGGTTCATTGTTACAGATCTCGTTATATGGAAATCCTTGGTGATGTCTTACAAAACTTCACGGTCTATGTTATTTGTTGGTGGATTGTTCTTCTAATCATTGACAACATCAATCTCCAAACGACTGTGATTTCCTTGATTAAGGTGCATTTTACTTGTGAATAGAGAACATTAAAGGGAAATTGTTTTTCTGCTGTGTTTTTAGAATAGGGATGAATCAATTTACCAGATTTATTAGATCTGAAGCCGATCATGTCACTAGAAGAAAGAGAACTTTATCAGAAATTATCAAATGATTATGTGATTAATTTGTAGTCTCAAACCCATTTTGCTTTCTGAAAGTTGAAACTAATGTGTACCACCTCTTGACTCTTAGTTTCAGTGGTTGTTATGTGAATTGATTGTGCAACTAATTGTTATTCTTGATATATGTCATTGTACCTGCAGGAGGACTTTGGGCTTGTTGTGCCTGAGCATGAAGATCAGACGGGCGACCAACCTCTGAAGCCTGAAACACTAGGAAGTTGTGCAACCAATAATACTTCAGAGATGTATGGCATATTAGTGAATTTCAATGCCCTAACTAGAGACACCCATCGTGACAAATTCTTGGAGAAATTGCTTGCAAGCGTTCTGTACATGTTTGACACTGATGACAAGAGCATAAAGTATCACGTCACAAGGAATGAATGTGAAGACAAGGTACAAAAGGTAGGCAATTTGTGAATTACCCGATATATAGTAGTTGGGATTTTTTATGGGTTTATTTGTTTTCTCACCATCATCTTCTATCTTGTTATGAATTTAAGATGACAGAAGATCACAAGATATCAAATCATTCGGAAAGACTCAGAATTGAAGGGATGGGTGAACCATTGAAAGATGGTGAAACTCGGCTATATGGCACGAATCTAGCAAGGATGCTTGGTGACAAATTCCTAAAACAACAGGATTCTCGTTTCAGTTCAGAACCTTATATAAGCGAGGTCGTCCATATTAACAAAGTAAGCCAAGATTTTGCCATTCTAGCTAGTGATGGGGTATGGGATGTCATAAGCTTTAAGAAAGGAATTCAGCTAGTGCTCCAGATGACGGAGAGATAATATACAGAGAGAGAGAGAGAATACTGCAGAAAATACTGTTGGTTTACTGTTGTGTGAGGCTAAATCAAACAGAACAAAGGATAACACCTCCAAAGTTTTCTTAAATTTTGAAACCTCTAACAGATTATCTTGAAAAGTTGAATACTACTATGAATTAGGGATCGTGTTACAGTAATGGTAATACATCATTTTCGTTCCCTCGAAAAAGAAAAGCTAACAATTCTATGTCTAATGAAACTTTTTGCAAAGAAGCACAGTTTTTTGTAAGTAACTATCTTTTTTTATCTTGTGTTCATTTTTCATTATTATGATGATTTGATCAAACGAGAATAATATATTTTGTGCAATTTTACTGTATAGGCATTATCTCACTACTTATAGTATTTCTTTATATTATAATTGAAAAAATGGTCATGCATTTATTGCTCATTGTTACAGATTAAAAAATAAGTGATTTTAATGTAAAATAATTTCGAGATAAGTTTTTAGAGATATTTATGTATGTTATATTGGAAATTATTTTATTTTGAAAATTTTCTTTATGAAATTTTTTTTTTATGAGAAGCTACTTAAAATACCTGCCCATTTTAAGTATTCTTTTAATTGTTTTGTAATTCAAAATGTTTTAAATTTTCCAACAAGCTTAAAGAAAATTACTAAATTACTTTTTGTTTCTATCAAATGATCATCGTATACCTATTTTAAGATTACAAATGTAATGCAAACCTTTTTAATAAATAAATATAATTCATGAAAAAGGTGAATATATAATTTTACAAATATAAATATAACTATTCATTTAATACTCTCGGGAGGTTTTTTTTCTTTTTTAGTGTGCATTTATTTTTTATTAATAAATATTTAAAATTAGAATAACACAATCGTAATTTAAGATATACTCAAAAAAAAAAGACAAACTTGATTTTGATAGCAATAAATAGGAAATATAGGAAATGGCAATTTTTTATCTTATTTGGTAACATAATATATTTAAATCATTTATGACGAGCCAATAAGAACACATTTTTAAATGAATTTACAAAGGAATTATTTACAATATCGTTCATTTTTATTTTTAGTTAAATTTATTCACTATTTATTAAATGAATTAAAATTAAAAATTTAACATAACACCAACCCCCATTTATGATTTGATACATTTGATTATCTGATTAAAATTATTTTCCTATAAATTTATAGTTCCATTCATCACTTTGAACCTACTCTTTGGCAAAGGAAAACCTACCCTCTCCATAACAGCAAATACCGTTCTCGCTTCGTGGTCGCCAAACTTGATTTTTTATACTACAAAGCTCGTCTTTCAATATAGGGTAATCTCTGAATCACATATATCTTCATAACCAAAAATTTTTGAGATTGATTTGATTATGATGAATCTAAAGGGGAGTACAACAGTTGTAGCTGTTCACTTAATTATATTTAGATGAAATCTATATAGTGACAGACACACACACAACAAACCTAGGGAGTTTCAATTCATTTTTCTTCTTTACTTAAATATCTAAGCCATTTTGTATTTAATCTAGATCCACAAAGGCATCAAAACCTAACTAAGGGTTCATTGTTACAGATCTCGTTATATGGAAGTCCTTGGTGATGTCTTACAAAACTTCACGGTCTATGTTATTTGTTGGTGGATTGTTCTTCTAATCATTGACAACATCAATCTCCAAACGACTGTGATTTCCTTGATTAAGGTGCGTTTTACTTGTGAATAGAGAACATTAAAGGGAAATTGTTTTTCTGCTGTGTTTTTAGAATAGGGATGAATCAATTTACCAGATTTATTAGATCTGAAGCCGATCATGTCACTAGAAGAAAGAGAACTTTATCAGAAATTATCAAATGATTATGTGATTAATTTGTAGTCTCAAACCCATTTTGCTTTCTGAAAGTTGAAACTAATGTGTACCACCTCTTGACTCTTAGTTTCAGTGGTTGTTATGTGAATTGATTGTGCAACTAATTGTTATTCTTGATATATGTCATTGTACCTGCAGGAGGACTTTGGGCTTGTTGTGCCTGAGCATGAAGATCAGACGGGCGACCAACCTCTGAAGCCTGAAACACTAGGAAGTTGTGCAACCAATAATACTTCAGAGATGTATGGCATATTAGTGAATTTCAATGCCCTAACTGGAGACACCCATCGTGACAAATTCTTGGAGAAATTGCTTGCAAGCGTTCTGTACATGTTTGACACTGATGACAAGAGCATAAAGAATCACGTCACAAGGAATGAATGTGAAGACAAGGTACAAAAGGTAGGCAATGTGTGAATTACCCAATATATAGTAGTTGGGATTTTGTATGGGTTTATTTGTTTTCTCACCATCATCTTCTATCTTGTTATGAATTTAAGATGACAGAAGATCACAAGATATCAAATCATTCGGAAAGACTCAGAATTGAAGGGATGGGTGAACCATTGAAAGATGGTGAAACTCGGCTATATGGCACGAATCTAGCAAGGATGCTTGGTGACAAATTCCTAAAACAACAGGATTCTCGTTTCAGTTCAGAACCTTATATAAGCGAGGTCGTCCATATTAACAAAGCAAGCCAAGATTTTGCCATTCTAGCTAGTGATGGGGTATGGGATGTCATAAGCTTTAAGAAAGGAATTCAGCTTGTGCTCCAGATGACGGAGAGATAATATACAGAGAGAGAGAGAGAATACTGCAGAAAATACTGTTGGTTTACTGTTGTGTGAGGCTAAATCAAACAGAACAAAGGATAACACCTCCAAAGTTTTCTTAAATTTTGAAACCTCTAACAGATTATCTTGAAAAGTTGAATACTACTATGAATTAGGGATCGTGTTACAGTAATGGTAATACATCATTTTCGTTCCCTCGAAAAAGAAAAGCTAACAATTCTATGTCTAATGAAACTTTTTGCAAAGAAGCACAGTTTTTTGTAAGTAACTATCTTTTTTTATCTTGTGTTCATTTTTCATTATTATGATGATTTGATCAAACGAGAATAATATATTTTGTGCAATTTTACTGTATAGGCATTATCTCACTACTTATAGTATTTCTTTATATTATAATTGAAAAAATGGTCATGCATTTATTGCTCATTGTTACAGATTAAAAAATAAGTGATTTTAATGTAAAATAATTTCGAGATAAGTTTTTAGAGATATTTATGTATGTTATATTGGAAATTATTTTATTTTGAAAATTTTCTTTATGAAATTTTTTTTTTATGAGAAGCTACTTAAAATACCTGCCCATTTTAAGTATTCTTTTAATTGTTTTGTAATTCAAAATGTTTTAAATTTTCCAACAAGCTTAAAGAAAATTACTAAATTACTTTTTGTTTCTATCAAATGATCATCGTATACCTATTTTAAGATTACAAATGTAATGCAAACCTTTTTAATAAATAAATATAATTCATGAAAAAGGTGAATATATAATTTTACAAATATAAATATAACTATTCATTTAATACTCTCGGGAGGTTTTTTTTCTTTTTTAGTGTGCATTTATTTTTTATTAATAAATATTTAAAATTAGAATAACACAATCGTAATTTAAGATATACTCAAAAAAAAAAGACAAACTTGATTTTGATAGCAATAAATAGGAAATATAGGAAATGGCAATTTTTTATCTTATTTGGTAACATAATATATTTAAATCATTTATGACGAGCCAATAAGAACACATTTTTAAATGAATTTACAAAGGAATTATTTACAATATCGTTCATTTTTATTTTTAGTTAAATTTATTCACTATTTATTAAATGAATTAAAATTAAAAATTTAACATAACACCAACCCCCATTTATGATTTGATACATTTGATTATCTGATTAAAATTATTTTCCTATAAATTTATAGTTCCATTCATCACTTTGAACCTACTCTTTGGCAAAGGAAAACCTACCCTCTCCATAACAGCAAATACCGTTCTCGCTTCGTGGTCGCCAAACTTGATTTTTTATACTACAAAGCTCGTCTTTCAATATAGGGTAATCTCTGAATCACATATATCTTCATAACCAAAAAATTTTGAGATTGATTTGATTATGATGAATCTAAAGAGGAGTACAACAGTTGTAGCTGTTCACTTAATTATATTTAGATGAAATCTATATAGTGACAGACACACACACAACAAACCTAGGGAGTTTCAATTCATTTTTCTTCTTTACTTAAATATCTAAGCCATTTTGTATTTATTCTAGATCCACAAAGGCATCAAAACCTAACTAAGGGTTCATTGTTACAGATCTCGTTATATGGAAGTCCTTGGTGATGTCTTACAAAACTTCACGGTCTATGTTATTTGTTGGTGGATTGTTCTTCTAATCATTGACAACATCAATCTCCAAACGACTGTGATTTCCTTGATTAAGGTGCGTTTTACTTGTGAATAGAGAACATTAAAGGGAAATTGTTTTTCTGCTGTGTTTTTAGAATAGGGATGAATCAATTTACCAGATTTATTAGATCTGAAGCCGATCATGTCACTAGAAGAAAGAGAACTTTATCAGAAATTATCAAATGATTATGTGATTAATTTGTAGTCTCAAACCCATTTTGCTTTCTGAAAGTTGAAACTAATGTGTACCACCTCTTGACTCTTAGTTTCAGTGGTTGTTATATGAATTGATTGTGCAACTAATTGTTATTCTTGATATATGTCATTGTACCTGCAGGAGGACTTTGGGCTTGTTGTGCCTGAGCATGAAGATCAGACGGGCGACCAACCTCTGAAGCCTGAAACACTAGGAAGTTGTGCAACCAATAATACTTCAGAGATGTATGGCATATTAGTGAATTTCAATGCCCTAACTGGAGACACCCATCGTGACAAATTCTTGGAGAAATTGCTTGCAAGCGTTCTGTACATGTTTGACACTGATGACAAGAGCATAAAGAATCACGTCACAAGGAATGAATGTGAAGACAAGGTACAAAAGGTAGGCAATGTGTGAATTACCCAATATATAGTAGTTGGGATTTTGTATGGGTTTATTTGTTTTCTCACCATCATCTTCTATCTTGTTATGAATTTAAGATGACAGAAGATCACAAGATATCAAATCATTCGGAAAGACTCAGAATTGAAGGGATGGGTGAACCATTGAAAGATGGTGAAACTCGGCTATATGGCACGAATCTAGCAAGGATGCTTGGTGACAAATTCCTAAAACAACAGGATTCTCGTTTCAGTTCAGAACCTTATATAAGCGAGGTCGTCCATATTAACAAAGCAAGCCAAGATTTTGCCATTCTAGCTAGTGATGGGGTATGGGATGTCATAAGCTTTAAGAAAGGAATTCAGCTTGTGCTCCAGATGACGGAGAGATAATATACAGAGAGAGAGAGAGAATACTGCAGAAAATACTGTTGGTTTACTGTTGTGTGAGGCTAAATCAAACAGAACAAAGGATAACACCTCCAAAGTTTTCTTAAATTTTGAAACCTCTAACAGATTATCTTGAAAAGTTGAATACTACTATGAATTAGGGATCGTGTTACAGTAATGGTAATACATCATTTTCGTTCCCTCGAAAAAGAAAAGCTAACAATTCTATGTCTAATGAAACTTTTTGCAAAGAAGCACAGTTTTTTGTAAGTAACTATCTTTTTTTATCTTGTGTTCATTTTTCATTATTATGATGATTTGATCAAACGAGAATAATATATTTTGTGCAATTTTACTGTATAGGCATTATCTCACTACTTATAGTATTTCTTTATATTATAATTGAAAAAATGGTCATGCATTTATTGCTCATTGTTACAGATTAAAAAATAAGTGATTTTAATGTAAAATAATTTCGAGATAAGTTTTTAGAGATATTTATGTATGTTATATTGGAAATTATTTTATTTTGAAAATTTTCTTTATGAAATTTTTTTTTTATGAGAAGCTACTTAAAATACCTGCCCATTTTAAGTATTCTTTTAATTGTTTTGTAATTCAAAATGTTTTAAATTTTCCAACAAGCTTAAAGAAAATTACTAAATTACTTTTTGTTTCTATCAAATGATCATCGTATACCTATTTTAAGATTACAAATGTAATGCAAACCTTTTTAATAAATAAATATAATTCATGAAAAAGGTGAATATATAATTTTACAAATATAAATATAACTATTCATTTAATACTCTCGGGAGGTTTTTTTTCTTTTTTAGTGTGCATTTATTTTTTATTAATAAATATTTAAAATTAGAATAACACAATCGTAATTTAAGATATACTCAAAAAAAAAAGACAAACTTGATTTTGATAGCAATAAATAGGAAATATAGGAAATGGCAATTTTTTATCTTATTTGGTAACATAATATATTTAAATCATTTATGACGAACCAATAAGAACACATTTTTAAATGAATTTACAAAGGAATTATTTACAATATCGTTCATTTTTATTTTTAGTTAAATTTATTCACTATTTATTAAATGAATTAAAATTAAAAATTTAACATAACACCAACCCCCATTTATGATTTGATACATTTGATTATCTGATTAAAATTATTTTCCTATAAATTTATAGTTCCATTCATCACTTTGAACCTACTCTTTGGCAAAGGAAAACCTACCCTCTCCATAACAGCAAATACCGTTCTCGCTTCGTGGTCGCCAAACTTGATTTTTTATACTACAAAGCTCGTCTTTCAATATAGGGTAATCTCTGAATCACATATATCTTCATAACCAAAAATTTTTGAGATTGATTTGATTATGATGAATCTAAAGGGGAGTACAACAGTTGTAGCTGTTCACTTAATTATATTTAGATGAAATCTATATAGTGACAGACACACACACAACAAACCTAGGGAGTTTCAATTCATTTTTCTTCTTTACTTAAATATCTAAGCCATTTTGTATTTAATCTAGATCCACAAAGGCATCAAAACCTAACTAAGGGTTCATTGTTACAGATCTCGTTATATGGAAGTCCTTGGTGATGTCTTACAAAACTTCACGGTCTATGTTATTTGTTGGTGGATTGTTCTTCTAATCATTGACAACATCAATCTCCAAACGACTGTGATTTCCTTGATTAAGGTGCGTTTTACTTGTGAATAGAGAACATTAAAGGGAAATTGTTTTTCTGCTGTGTTTTTAGAATAGGGATGAATCAATTTACCAGATTTATTAGATCTGAAGCCGATCATGTCACTAGAAGAAAGAGAACTTTATCAGAAATTATCAAATGATTATGTGATTAATTTGTAGTCTCAAACCCATTTTGCTTTCTGAAAGTTGAAACTAATGTGTACCACCTCTTGACTCTTAGTTTCAGTGGTTGTTATATGAATTGATTGTGCAACTAATTGTTATTCTTGATATATGTCATTGTACCTGCAGGAGGACTTTGGGCTTGTTGTGCCTGAGCATGAAGATCAGACGGGCGACCAACCTCTGAAGCCTGAAACACTAGGAAGTTGTGCAACCAATAATACTTCAGAGATGTATGGCATATTAGTGAATTTCAATGCCCTAACTGGAGACACCCATCGTGACAAATTCTTGGAGAAATTGCTTGCAAGCGTTCTGTACATGTTTGACACTGATGACAAGAGCATAAAGAATCACGTCACAAGGAATGAATGTGAAGACAAGGTACAAAAGGTAGGCAATGTGTGAATTACCCAATATATAGTAGTTGGGATTTTGTATGGGTTTATTTGTTTTCTCACCATCATCTTCTATCTTGTTATGAATTTAAGATGACAGAAGATCACAAGATATCAAATCATTCGGAAAGACTCAGAATTGAAGGGATGGGTGAACCATTGAAAGATGGTGAAACTCGGCTATATGGCACGAATCTAGCAAGGATGCTTGGTGACAAATTCCTAAAACAACAGGATTCTCGTTTCAGTTCAGAACCTTATATAAGCGAGGTCGTCCATATTAACAAAGCAAGCCAAGATTTTGCCATTCTAGCTAGTGATGGGGTATGGGATGTCATAAGCTTTAAGAAAGGAATTCAGCTTGTGCTCCAGATGACGGAGAGATAATATACAGAGAGAGAGAGAGAATACTGCAGAAAATACTGTTGGTTTACTGTTGTGTGAGGCTAAATCAAACAGAACAAAGGATAACACCTCCAAAGTTTTCTTAAATTTTGAAACCTCTAACAGATTATCTTGAAAAGTTGAATACTACTATGAATTAGGGATCGTGTTACAGTAATGGTAATACATCATTTTCGTTCCCTCGAAAAAGAAAAGCTAACAATTCTATGTCTAATGAAACTTTTTGCAAAGAAGCACAGTTTTTTGTAAGTAACTATCTTTTTTTATCTTGTGTTCATTTTTCATTATTATGATGATTTGATCAAACGAGAATAATATATTTTGTGCAATTTTACTGTATAGGCATTATCTCACTACTTATAGTATTTCTTTATATTATAATTGAAAAAATGGTCATGCATTTATTGCTCATTGTTACAGATTAAAAAATAAGTGATTTTAATGTAAAATAATTTCGAGATAAGTTTTTAGAGATATTTATGTATGTTATATTGGAAATTATTTTATTTTGAAAATTTTCTTTATGAAATTTTTTTTTTATGAGAAGCTACTTAAAATACCTGCCCATTTTAAGTATTCTTTTAATTGTTTTGTAATTCAAAATGTTTTAAATTTTCCAACAAGCTTAAAGAAAATTACTAAATTACTTTTTGTTTCTATCAAATGATCATCGTATACCTATTTTAAGATTACAAATGTAATGCAAACCTTTTTAATAAATAAATATAATTCATGAAAAAGGTGAATATATAATTTTACAAATATAAATATAACTATTCATTTAATACTCTCGGGAGGTTTTTTTTCTTTTTTAGTGTGCATTTATTTTTTATTAATAAATATTTAAAATTAGAATAACACAATCGTAATTTAAGATATACTCAAAAAAAAAAGACAAACTTGATTTTGATAGCAATAAATAGGAAATATAGGAAATGGCAATTTTTTATCTTATTTGGTAACATAATATATTTAAATCATTTATGACGAGCCAATAAGAACACATTTTTAAATGAATTTACAAAGGAATTATTTACAATATCGTTCATTTTTATTTTTAGTTAAATTTATTCACTATTTATTAAATGAATTAAAATTAAAAATTTAACATAACACCAACCCCCATTTATGATTTGATACATTTGATTATCTGATTAAAATTATTTTCCTATAAATTTATAGTTCCATTCATCACTTTGAACCTACTCTTTGGCAAAGGAAAACCTACCCTCTCCATAACAGCAAATACCGTTCTCGCTTCGTGGTCGCCAAACTTGATTTTTTATACTACAAAGCTCGTCTTTCAATATAGGGTAATCTCTGAATCACATATATCTTCATAACCAAAAAATTTTGAGATTGATTTGATTATGATGAATCTAAAGAGGAGTACAACAGTTGTAGCTGTTCACTTAATTATATTTAGATGAAATCTATATAGTGACAGACACACACACAACAAACCTAGGGAGTTTCAATTCATTTTTCTTCTTTACTTAAATATCTAAGCCATTTTGTATTTATTCTAGATCCACAAAGGCATCAAAACCTAACTAAGGGTTCATTGTTACAGATCTCGTTATATGGAAGTCCTTGGTGATGTCTTACAAAACTTCACGGTCTATGTTATTTGTTGGTGGATTGTTCTTCTAATCATTGACAACATCAATCTCCAAACGACTGTGATTTCCTTGATTAAGGTGCGTTTTACTTGTGAATAGAGAACATTAAAGGGAAATTGTTTTTCTGCTGTGTTTTTAGAATAGGGATGAATCAATTTACCAGATTTATTAGATCTGAAGCCGATCATGTCACTAGAAGAAAGAGAACTTTATCAGAAATTATCAAATGATTATGTGATTAATTTGTAGTCTCAAACCCATTTTGCTTTCTGAAAGTTGAAACTAATGTGTACCACCTCTTGACTCTTAGTTTCAGTGGTTGTTATATGAATTGATTGTGCAACTAATTGTTATTCTTGATATATGTCATTGTACCTGCAGGAGGACTTTGGGCTTGTTGTGCCTGAGCATGAAGATCAGACGGGCGACCAACCTCTGAAGCCTGAAACACTAGGAAGTTGTGCAACCAATAATACTTCAGAGATGTATGGCATATTAGTGAATTTCAATGCCCTAACTGGAGACACCCATCGTGACAAATTCTTGGAGAAATTGCTTGCAAGCGTTCTGTACATGTTTGACACTGATGACAAGAGCATAAAGAATCACGTCACAAGGAATGAATGTGAAGACAAGGTACAAAAGGTAGGCAATGTGTGAATTACCCAATATATAGTAGTTGGGATTTTGTATGGGTTTATTTGTTTTCTCACCATCATCTTCTATCTTGTTATGAATTTAAGATGACAGAAGATCACAAGATATCAAATCATTCGGAAAGACTCAGAATTGAAGGGATGGGTGAACCATTGAAAGATGGTGAAACTCGGCTATATGGCACGAATCTAGCAAGGATGCTTGGTGACAAATTCCTAAAACAACAGGATTCTCGTTTCAGTTCAGAACCTTATATAAGCGAGGTCGTCCATATTAACAAAGCAAGCCAAGATTTTGCCATTCTAGCTAGTGATGGGGTATGGGATGTCATAAGCTTTAAGAAAGGAATTCAGCTTGTGCTCCAGATGACGGAGAGATAATATACAGAGAGAGAGAGAGAATACTGCAGAAAATACTGTTGGTTTACTGTTGTGTGAGGCTAAATCAAACAGAACAAAGGATAACACCTCCAAAGTTTTCTTAAATTTTGAAACCTCTAACAGATTATCTTGAAAAGTTGAATACTACTATGAATTAGGGATCGTGTTACAGTAATGGTAATACATCATTTTCGTTCCCTCGAAAAAGAAAAGCTAACAATTCTATGTCTAATGAAACTTTTTGCAAAGAAGCACAGTTTTTTGTAAGTAACTATCTTTTTTTATCTTGTGTTCATTTTTCATTATTATGATGATTTGATCAAACGAGAATAATATATTTTGTGCAATTTTACTGTATAGGCATTATCTCACTACTTATAGTATTTCTTTATATTATAATTGAAAAAATGGTCATGCATTTATTGCTCATTGTTACAGATTAAAAAATAAGTGATTTTAATGTAAAATAATTTCGAGATAAGTTTTTAGAGATATTTATGTATGTTATATTGGAAATTATTTTATTTTGAAAATTTTCTTTATGAAATTTTTTTTTTATGAGAAGCTACTTAAAATACCTGCCCATTTTAAGTATTCTTTTAATTGTTTTGTAATTCAAAATGTTTTAAATTTTCCAACAAGCTTAAAGAAAATTACTAAATTACTTTTTGTTTCTATCAAATGATCATCGTATACCTATTTTAAGATTACAAATGTAATGCAAACCTTTTTAATAAATAAATATAATTCATGAAAAAGGTGAATATATAATTTTACAAATATAAATATAACTATTCATTTAATACTCTCGGGAGGTTTTTTTTCTTTTTTAGTGTGCATTTATTTTTTATTAATAAATATTTAAAATTAGAATAACACAATCGTAATTTAAGATATACTCAAAAAAAAAAGACAAACTTGATTTTGATAGCAATAAATAGGAAATATAGGAAATGGCAATTTTTTATCTTATTTGGTAACATAATATATTTAAATCATTTATGACGAGCCAATAAGAACACATTTTTAAATGAATTTACAAAGGAATTATTTACAATATCGTTCATTTTTATTTTTAGTTAAATTTATTCACTATTTATTAAATGAATTAAAATTAAAAATTTAACATAACACCAACCCCCATTTATGATTTGATACATTTGATTATCTGATTAAAATTATTTTCCTATAAATTTATAGTTCCATTCATCACTTTGAACCTACTCTTTGGCAAAGGAAAACCTACCCTCTCCATAACAGCAAATACCGTTCTCGCTTCGTGGTCGCCAAACTTGATTTTTTATACTACAAAGCTCGTCTTTCAATATAGGGTAATCTCTGAATCACATATATCTTCATAACCAAAAAATTTTGAGATTGATTTGATTATGATGAATCTAAAGAGGAGTACAACAGTTGTAGCTGTTCACTTAATTATATTTAGATGAAATCTATATAGTGACAGACACACACACAACAAACCTAGGGAGTTTCAATTCATTTTTCTTCTTTACTTAAATATCTAAGCCATTTTGTATTTAATCTAGATCCACAAAGGCATCAAAACCTAACTAAGGGTTCATTGTTACAGATCTCGTTATATGGAAGTCCTTGGTGATGTCTTACAAAACTTCACGGTCTATGTTATTTGTTGGTGGATTGTTCTTCTAATCATTGACAACATCAATCTCCAAACGACTGTGATTTCCTTGATTAAGGTGCGTTTTACTTGTGAATAGAGAACATTAAAGGGAAATTGTTTTTCTGCTGTGTTTTTAGAATAGGGATGAATCAATTTACCAGATTTATTAGATCTGAAGCCGATCATGTCACTAGAAGAAAGAGAACTTTATCAGAAATTATCAAATGATTATGTGATTAATTTGTAGTCTCAAACCCATTTTGCTTTCTGAAAGTTGAAACTAATGTGTACCACCTCTTGACTCTTAGTTTCAGTGGTTGTTATATGAATTGATTGTGCAACTAATTGTTATTCTTGATATATGTCATTGTACCTGCAGGAGGACTTTGGGCTTGTTGTGCCTGAGCATGAAGATCAGACGGGCGACCAACCTCTGAAGCCTGAAACACTAGGAAGTTGTGCAACCAATAATACTTCAGAGATGTATGGCATATTAGTGAATTTCAATGCCCTAACTGGAGACACCCATCGTGACAAATTCTTGGAGAAATTGCTTGCAAGCGTTCTGTACATGTTTGACACTGATGACAAGAGCATAAAGAATCACGTCACAAGGAATGAATGTGAAGACAAGGTACAAAAGGTAGGCAATGTGTGAATTACCCAATATATAGTAGTTGGGATTTTGTATGGGTTTATTTGTTTTCTCACCATCATCTTCTATCTTGTTATGAATTTAAGATGACAGAAGATCACAAGATATCAAATCATTCGGAAAGACTCAGAATTGAAGGGATGGGTGAACCATTGAAAGATGGTGAAACTCGGCTATATGGCACGAATCTAGCAAGGATGCTTGGTGACAAATTCCTAAAACAACAGGATTCTCGTTTCATTTCAGAACCTTATATAAGCGAGGTCGTCCATATTAACAAAGCAAGCCAAGATTTTGCCATTCTAGCTAGTGATGGGGTATGGGATGTCATAAACTTTAAGAAAGGAATTCAGCTTGTGCTCCAGATGACGGAGAGATAATATACAGAGAGAGAGAGAGAGAATACTGCAGAAAATACTGTTGGTTTACTGTTGTGTGAGGCTAAATCAAACAGAACAAAGGATAACACCTCCAAAGTTTTCTTAAATTTTGAAACCTCTAACAGATTATCTTGAAAAGTTGAATACTACTATGAATTAGGGATCGTGTTACAGTAATGGTAATACATCATTTTCGTTCCCTCGAAAAAGAAAAGCTAACAATTCTATGTCTAATGAAACTTTTTGCAAAGAAGCACAGTTTTTTGTAAGTAACTATCTTTTTTTATCTTGTGTTCATTTTTCATTATTATGATGATTTGATCCAACGAGAATAATATATTTTGTGCAATTTTACTGTATAGGCATTATCTCACTACTTATAGTGTTTCTTTATATTATAATTGAAAAAATGGTCATGCATTTATTGCTCATTGTTACAGATTAAAAAATAAGTGATTTTAATGTAAAATAATTTCGAGATAAGTTTTTAGAGATATTTATGTATGTTATATTGGAAATTATTTTATTTTGAAAATTTTCTTTATGAAATTTTTTTTTTATGAGAAGCTACTTAAAATACCTGCCCATTTTAAGTATTCTTTTAATTGTTTTGTAATTCAAAATGTTTTAAATTTTCCAACAAGCTTAAAGAAAATTACTAAATTACTTTTTGTTTCTATCAAATGATCATCGTATACCTATTTTAAGATTACAAATGTAATGCAAACCTTTTTAATAAATAAATATAATTCATGAAAAAGGTGAATATATAATTTTACAAATATAAATATAACTATTCATTTAATACTCTCGGGAGGTTTTTTTCTTTTTTAGTGTGCATTTATTTTTTATTAATAAATATTTAAAATTAGAATAACACAATCGTAATTTAAGATATACTCAAAAAAAAAAGACAAACTTGATTTTGATAGCAATAAATAGGAAATATAGGAAATGGCAATTTTTTATCTTATTTGGTAATATAATATATTTAAATCATTTATGACGAGCCAATAAGAACACATTTTTAAATGAATTTACAAAGGAATTATTTACAATATGGTTCATTTTTATTTTTAGTTAAATTTATTCACTATATTTTTTAAATGAATTAAAATTAAAAATTTAACATAACACCAACCCCCATTTATGATTTGATACATTTGATTATCTGATTAAAATTATTTTCCTATAAATTTATAGTTCCATTCATCACTTTGAACCTACTCTTTGGCAAAGGAAAACCTACCCTCTCCATAACAGCAAATACCGTTCTCGCTTCGTGGTCGCCAAACTTGATTTTTTATACTACAAAGCTCGTCTTTCAATATAGGGTAATCTCTGAATCACATATATCTTCATAACCAAAAAATTTTGAGATTGATTTGATTATGATGAATCTAAAGAGGAGTACAACAGTTGTAGCTGTTCACTTAATTATATTTAGATGAAATCTATATAGTGACAGACACACACACAACAAACCTAGGGAGTTTCAATTCATTTTTCTTCTTTACTTAAATATCTAAGCCATTTTGTATTTAATCTAGATCCACAAAGGCATCAAAACCTAACTAAGGGTTCATTGTTACAGATCTCGTTATATGGAAGTCCTTGGTGATGTCTTACAAAACTTCACGGTCTATGTTATTTGTTGGTGGATTGTTCTTCTAATCATTGACAACATCAATCTCCAAACGACTGTGATTTCCTTGATTAAGGTGCGTTTTACTTGTGAATAGAGAACATTAAAGGGAAATTGTTTTTCTGCTGTGTTTTTAGAATAGGGATGAATCAATTTACCAGATTTATTAGATCTGAAGCCGATCATGTCACTAGAAGAAAGAGAACTTTATCAGAAATTATCAAATGATTATGTGATTAATTTGTAGTCTCAAACCCATTTTGCTTTCTGAAAGTTGAAACTAATGTGTACCACCTCTTGACTCTTAGTTTCAGTGGTTGTTATGTGAATTGATTGTGCAACTAATTGTTATTCTTGATATATGTCATTGTACCTGCAGGAGGACTTTGGGCTTGTTGTGCCTGAGCATGAAGATCAGACGGGCGACCAACCTCTGAAGCCTGAAACACTAGGAAGTTGTGCAACCAATAATACTTCAGAGATGTATGGCATATTAGTGAATTTCAATGCCCTAACTGGAGACACCCATCGTGACAAATTCTTGGAGAAATTGCTTGCAAGCGTTCTGTACATGTTTGACACTGATGACAAGAGCATAAAGAATCACGTCACAAGGAATGAATGTGAAGACAAGGTACAAAAGGTAGGCAATGTGTGAATTACCCAATATATAGTAGTTGGGATTTTGTATGGGTTTATTTGTTTTCTCACCATCATCTTCTATCTTGTTATGAATTTAAGATGACAGAAGATCACAAGATATCAAATCATTCGGAAAGACTCAGAATTGAAGGGATGGGTGAACCATTGAAAGATGGTGAAACTCGGCTATATGGCACGAATCTAGCAAGGATGCTTGGTGACAAATTCCTAAAACAACAGGATTCTCGTTTCAGTTCAGAACCTTATATAAGCGAGGTCGTCCATATTAACAAAGCAAGCCAAGATTTTGCCATTCTAGCTAGTGATGGGGTATGGGATGTCATAAGCTTTAAGAAAGGAATTCAGCTTGTGCTCCAGATGACGGAGAGATAATATACAGAGAGAGAGAGAGAGAATACTGCAGAAAATACTGTTGGTTTACTGTTGTGTGAGGCTAAATCAAACAGAACAAAGGATAACACCTCCAAAGTTTTCTTAAATTTTGAAACCTCTAACAGATTATCTTGAAAAGTTGAATACTACTATGAATTAGGGATCGTATTACAGTAATGGTAATACATCATTTTCGTTCCCTCGAAAAAGAAAAGCTAACAATTCTATGTCTAATGAAACTTTTTGCAAAGAAGCACAGTTTTTTGTAAGTAACTATCTTTTTTTATCTTGTGTTCATTTTTCATTATTATGATGATTTGATCAAACGAGAATAATATATTTTGTGCAATTTTACTGTATAGGCATTATCTCACTACTTATAGTATTTCTTTATATTATAATTGAAAAAATGGTCATGCATTTATTGCTCATTGTTACAGATTAAAAAATAAGTGATTTTAATGTAAAATAATTTCGAGATAAGTTTTTAGAGATATTTATGTATGTTATATTGGAAATTATTTTATTTTGAAAATTTTCTTTATGAAATTTTTTTTTTATGAGAAGCTACTTAAAATACCTGCCCATTTTAAGTATTCTTTTAATTGTTTTGTAATTCAAAATGTTTTAAATTTTCCAACAAGCTTAAAGAAAATTACTAAATTACTTTTTGTTTCTATCAAATGATCATCGTATACCTATTTTAAGATTACAAATGTAATGCAAACCTTTTTAATAAATAAATATAATTCATGAAAAAGGTGAATATATAATTTTACAAATATAAATATAACTATTCATTTAATACTCTCGGGAGGTTTTTTTTCTTTTTTAGTGTGCATTTATTTTTTATTAATAAATATTTAAAATTAGAATAACACAATCGTAATTTAAGATATACTCAAAAAAAAAAGACAAACTTGATTTTGATAGCAATAAATAGGAAATATAGGAAATGGCAATTTTTTATCTTATTTGGTAACATAATATATTTAAATCATTTATGACGAGCCAATAAGAACACATTTTTAAATGAATTTACAAAGGAATTATTTACAATATCGTTCATTTTTATTTTTAGTTAAATTTATTAACTATTTATTAAATGAATTAAAATTAAAAATTTAACATAACACCAACCCCCATTTATGATTTGATACATTTGATTATCTGATTAAAATTATTTTCCTATAAATTTATAGTTCCATTCATCACTTTGAACCTACTCTTTGGCAAAGGAAAACCTACCCTCTCCATAACAGCAAATACCGTTCTCGCTTCGTGGTCGCCAAACTTGATTTTTTATACTACAAAGCTCGTCTTTCAATATAGGGTAATCTCTGAATCACATATATCTTCATAACCAAAAATTTTTGAGATTGATTTGATTATGATGAATCTAAAGGGGAGTACAACAGTTGTAGCTGTTCACTTAATTATATTTAGATGAAATCTATATAGTGACAGACACACACACAACAAACCTAGGGAGTTTCAATTCATTTTTCTTCTTTACTTAAATATCTAAGCCATTTTGTATTTAATCTAGATCCACAAAGGCATCAAAACCTAACTAAGGGTTCATTGTTACAGATCTCGTTATATGGAAGTCCTTGGTGATGTCTTACAAAACTTCACGGTCTATGTTATTTGTTGGTGGATTGTTCTTCTAATCATTGACAACATCAATCTCCAAACGACTGTGATTTCCTTGATTAAGGTGCGTTTTACTTGTGAATAGAGAACATTAAAGGGAAATTGTTTTTCTGCTGTGTTTTTAGAATAGGGATGAATCAATTTACCAGATTTATTAGATCTGAAGCCGATCATGTCACTAGAAGAAAGAGAACTTTATCAGAAATTATCAAATGATTATGTGATTAATTTGTAGTCTCAAACCCATTTTGCTTTCTGAAAGTTGAAACTAATGTGTACCACCTCTTGACTCTTAGTTTCAGTGGTTGTTATATGAATTGATTGTGCAACTAATTGTTATTCTTGATATATGTCATTGTACCTGCAGGAGGACTTTGGGCTTGTTGTGCCTGAGCATGAAGATCAGACGGGCGACCAACCTCTGAAGCCTGAAACACTAGGAAGTTGTGCAACCAATAATACTTCAGAGATGTATGGCATATTAGTGAATTTCAATGCCCTAACTGGAGACACCCATCGTGACAAATTCTTGGAGAAATTGCTTGCAAGCGTTCTGTACATGTTTGACACTGATGACAAGAGCATAAAGAATCACGTCACAAGGAATGAATGTGAAGACAAGGTACAAAAGGTAGGCAATGTGTGAATTACCCAATATATAGTAGTTGGGATTTTGTATGGGTTTATTTGTTTTCTCACCATCATCTTCTATCTTGTTATGAATTTAAGATGACAGAAGATCACAAGATATCTGTAACATCCCTAACTTCGTTAAATTCAATTTATGGAATTAACGAGTGATTTATTATTCGAAGTGAAAAATAAATCAAGATATGAATATGGGATAGTCGAGAAAGCATTATATATTGGCTAAGTCACAAGATTAAAATGCCTTAGTATTCAAATTATGTGGTAATTTGGGGAGAAATGGGGTTAAAATGAGAGTTTAAGTGAAAAATTGAAATAAGGGTATTTTGGTCAATTTCCTCTCAATTACACTCTCATCTCATTTAACCATGGGACTCATCTCACCTTCTCTCTCAAAATTCAGAAGTAAAGAAAGAAAGAAGAATAGAGAGAGAAGAGAAAGAAAACGTGAAGAAGGAGGAGAAGAGGAGGAGAGCAAAAGTTCAATTTCTTCTTGAAGGTGAGACTTCCATAGTCCACTCTCTTCCATTTTTGATTTCCTTTTCACTGATGCAAGTTTGAAAAGCTAATTCCTTCTATTTCCCCTTTGCCCTTTCTGAACCCTAGGAGCTGTAGTTATAGTTTGGAAGCAAGTTCGTGATTACGGGGATCGTTCGAGTAATTTCGGTTGCTTGTTTCGGGTGACAACGAAATTTGTCTCTATTTTGTTGAACCGGTGAGTTTTACTCACGTTTAGGGAATTTATACTTTAAATTGATTGTGTTGAAATTCTGGAATCGATTGATGTGTTGGTTTCGAAATGGTTTTAAAGTCAAAAACCGAATTTTAGACAAATATCGTTTACGGTTTAATTTTCCAAATATACTTTGTTGTGTGATTTGAAACTTGTGTTGAATTGACTTGTTTTGTGTGGAAAAACTCTGTTTTGATGCTGGAATTGGATTGGGTTTCGGATTGGACGCGATCGGAGAAACAAAACAAACGAAGTGAACAAAATGTGAACCTGCTACAGCAGCACGGGTCGTGCTGATTTCTGCACGGGTCGTGCAACTTATCAGATTGGCTGGAAAAATAAATTTTCAGCAGCACGGGTCGTGCTGATTTCTGCACGGGTCGTGCCAACTCCTCTGTCTCCGGATGCCAAAAATTTGTTTTGTTGCTCTTTTAGATTCCAAACCACTTCTAATCCTTTTCTCAATCAATTGGGATGATATTTACTTTATAAAAACATGGTTTTAATATGATCAAACTTGGTTTTTAGAAAATGTTTTGAAACTTATAAATGTTTCGAAAAAACCGAGTCTAGCCACGTGTGAGAACATATGTTTTTCAAATCAAAACGGAACTTCATGTTCTACTATTGTAGTGGACATGATATATAAATTATATCATATGTGATTGATGGCCCAATGCGGGTATTAAATAAGATTGACGGCCCAATGCGGGTGTGATATATAAATTATATCAAATTCGGGTGACGACCAAAGATGTTAGTACACTAGGGAGAGGGAAGTCATGAGCCCTCGAACTAGACCCAAAGATGTAGTCACTGAGATGCATAGGTGATCTGGGTTCATTGCAAACCGAAGAAAAGAAAAATGGTTTAAGATGTTGTACTAAATTGATGAAAAAGAATAGTGCATAGTCATCAAGAATTGGACTATGAACTATGAAATATAATTGAACCGAGAGCGGTTAGGGGTAACGGTAGAACTCACTGAGATATGTTATCTCACCCTATCATATGTTGTTGTTTTACAGAGAAACAGGGAAAGAAGAAGACAATAAGGCACGAGTAGATGACGTGCACGAGGAGAGGATTTGAAGACTTAGTTATTTCAAGTCTTAGTTTATGTATCTTTCCTTGTTGTCTTTGTACTCGATTAATGACTTGAGCTGTATTAAGTTATTTATCGTTTCCGCCTTCCTTGTGAGGATGTTGAACACTAGGAATTAATGTTGAGGTTATGAACTGTATCCGGTTTATTGATGTACCGACAGGTGATAAATGTGAGATATTTTATAATATCGAACAATTTTAGTTGTGTTCAATATCTAAACAGGAATAATGATCTCTGATGTATGCTAAAGTTGTGCATTTTAATATTTCTACTTATTAGAGATGTTAGGGTGTTACATTTTGGTATCAGAGCGGTTCCGTCTAATCGGACCTAGATATTAGGAGTCTTTAATTCTTTTGGATATGATTCTTATTAGTATGCTATTAGATATTGAGCCTGATCAACTTAATACTATGTGCATATTTTGTAGAATTATGTCTGGAAGAGGAAGAGGCAGAGGTAGAGGGCAAGCACCTGCTGATCCCCATATGGAGTGGATGCAAAATGTCATTGAGACACAACAGAAAATGATGAATGACATGATAATTATACAGCAGCAACAAATGGCCCAGATGGCCCAAATGCAACAGAATGCTCAGGCACAGCCCCAACCACAACCCGTTCCTGAACCACCAGTGAATCCAAGGCAGCTTTATTCTGAATTTCTCAAGATGAAGCCTTCTGAGTTCCAAGGAGGGCCTGATGTTATGAAAGCTCAGCATTGGTTGGACGATGTTGAGAAGATTTTTCTTACTATGCAGATCAATGATGATGAGAAATTGAGATTGGCATCTCATATGCTGAAGGGTGAGGCCAATAACTGGTGGGTTAATGCTCGAGCCATGATGGTAACTATGGGAACTCCTCAGACTTGGGGAAATTTCCGTCGGACTTTTCTGGAGCAATTCTTTCCAACTGCAATGAGAAGTGAAAAAGAAAATGAGTTTCTAAATTTCAAACAAGGAAGTTTAACTGTGGGACAATACACAGCTAAATTTGAAGAATTGTATCAGTTCTTTAGGTTGGCTGGACAAGCTCTTGATGACACGTGGAAGACGGAGAGATACAAGTTTGGGCTTAGGGAGGATATTGCACAGAGTTTAAGTTCTTTTTCTTGTGCTAATTATGCTACCATGGTACAACAGGCTTATATTTCTGAAGTTGATTTGAAAAGGTTGTATGCAAGCAGAAAGGCATATAATCAGAACAAGAGAAATACAAATTCATCTAATTTCCAGGCTGGTTCTAAGAACAATAACTACAAAGGGAAACAGGCCCAATCATCTGACTTCTTCAAAGTTAGCAAGTGTTCCAAGTGTGAAAGGTATCATAGAGGTGAATGTAAAAAGGGTTCAAATCAATGCTACTACTGCAAGGAACCGGGTCATTATGCAAATGAGTGCCCTTCAAGAAAGGCTTTCTTAGAGACACCGGATGCTCCAAGGCAGGGACGCATCAATACTTTGGATACCAAGACCATCCAGCCAGAAGATAATCTATTGAGGGGTACAGGTTCTCTATTCCAAAAATCTGTTAATATACTATATGATTCTGGTGCTACACATTGTTTTATTTCTGAAGCATGTGTAGATAGGTTAGGATTAACTGTGTCTCCTATACCTGAATCGATAACTATTTTGACTGCTGCAAGGGGTCGTGTTCAGACCCAATCTCTGTGTTTACACTGTTTACTTACCATAGGAAGCAGAGATTTTGTTGTTGATTTTATTTGCTTACCCATGAGGGGTATGGATATTGTGCTGGGGATGAATTGGATGACTATCAATCATGTTACCATTGATTGTTTCAACCGTACCATCGGGTTTTCCTCAGAATCAGTTGAATTGTCTCAGCCTGTAACTGAAGCTGTTATTTCTTTCACTACAGCCAGTCAATCTCTATTCCAAGGTGCGGAAGTTTTTGTCATTATATTATCCGCTTCTACTGAAACTGGTTTGAATCTTTCTTCTGTTCAGGTTGTTAAGGAATTTTTAGATGTGTTTCCTGATGAAGTTTCCTCTTTACCTCCTGACCGAGAGGTAGAATTCTCTATAGAATTGGTTCCGGGCACTGGTCCAATATCTATAGCACCTTACAGGATGTCTCCTTTAGAATTAAAGGAACTCAAATCCCAACTTGAAGAGTTAATCTCAAAAAAATTTATTCGGCCGAGTGCTTCTCCATGGGGTGCTCCGGTGTTGCTAGTCAAGAAGAAGGATGGAAGTATGCGGTTATGCATTGATTACCGTCAGTTGAACAAAGTGACGATCAAGAATAAATATCCATTGCCAAGAATTGATGATCTTCTTGATCAACTCCGAGGCGCGGCAGTGTTCTCCAAAATTGATCTAAGGTCAGGGTATCATCAAATAAGAGTTCGATCTTCTGATATTCCGAAGACAGCTTTCCGTACTAGGTATGGACACTACGAGTTTGTAGTGATGCCTTTTGGGTTGACGAATGCCCCAGCAGTATTCATGGATTACATGAACCGAGTTTTTCATACCTACTTAGATCAGTTTGTAGTGGTATTTATAGATGATATCTTAGTATACTCAAAAACTGTTGAGGAACATGTTCAACATCTCCGTATTGTTTTGAGTGTACTCCGAGAAAAGAAGCTATATGCTAAGCCATCGAAGTGTGACTTTTGGATGTCTGAAGTAAAGTTTCTGGGTCATGTAATTTCTCAAGCAGGAGTTGCAGTTGATCCTAGTAAAGTTGAAGCTGTAGTAAATTGGGAACGCCCAACATCAGTAACTGAAGTCAGAAGTTTCTTGGGACTTGCTGGCTATTATCGAAGATTCATTCAAGGATTCTCACAATTAGTTCTTCCTCTTACTCGGTTAACTCGCAAGGGACACCCGTTTTTCTGGAATGATGATTGTGAAGAATGTTTCTTAGAGTTGAAGTCTCGACTTACTTCTGCTCCCATCCTGATTCTTCCAGATCCATCTCTGGGATTCCAAATTTACAGTGATGCATCTGGGAAGGGTTTAGGATGTGTTCTTATGCAGAATCAACAAGTGGTAGCTTATGCTTCCAGGCAGTTGAAACCGCATGAGGAAAATTATCCAACTCATGATTTGGAGTTAGCGGCGATTGTGTATGCGTTGAAGATTTGGAGACATTACCTTTATGGTTCTCGTTTCGAAGTCTTCAGTGATCACAAGAGCCTAAAATATTTGTTCGATCAAAAAGAGCTTAATAACAGACAAAGAAGATGGGTGGAATTCTTGAAAGATTATGATTTTGAATTGAAGTACCATCCTGGAAAAGCTAATGTTGTAGCAGATGCTTTGAGTAGGAAGTCTATTCATACTGCAGAGCTTATGATTCATGAAATGGTTTTATTGGAATCTTTTAGAGATTTGGATTTAAATGTATCAAGAAAGAAGGATCGATTAATATTAAGGCACATCCGAATTTCAAGTGCATTGAGAAATTTGATTCGTGCAGCTCAGGAGATTGATGTAGAGTTGCAATCTCAGAAGGGGTTACCAGATTATACCGAAGACAGTGATGGTATTATCTGTTTTAACGGTAGAATTTGTGTACCTAATAATGAAGACATCAAGAAGCAGATCTTGGAAGAGGCTCATAGAAGTAAATATTCTATACATCCTGGATCTACGAAGATGTACAGAGAGTTGAAGCAAATGTATTGGTGGCCTAGAATGAAAGTGAATATTGCTGAATTTGTTTCACGTTGTTTAACTTGTCAAAGAGTTAAAGCTGAACACCGGAAGCCCGCTGGTCTGATGCAGCCTTTAAATGTACCGGTATGGAAGTGGGAAGATATCTCAATGGATTTTGTTATGGGCTTGCCGAGATCGCAAGCTGGTAACGATTCCATTTGGGTTGTCGTGGATCGCTTGACTAAGTCTGCTCATTTCATTCCAATTCGATCTAATTTCAAAGTTTCCAAATTGGCAGACGAATATGTGAAAAACATAATCAGATTGCATGGAGTTCCCACAAGTATTGTTTCGGATCGTGATCCAAAGTTTACTTCCAGATTTTGGAAAGCAATGAATGATGCTTTTGGAACTAAGGTATTTGTTAGTACAGCCTATCACCCACAAACGGATGGTCAAACAGAGAGAACTATTCAAACTCTTGAAGATATGCTTCGGGCATGTGTGCTGGATAGTGGAAGAAATTGGGAGGATCATCTTCCATTAGTTGAATTCGCTTACAATAATAGTTATCATTCCAGTATAGGAATGGCACCATTTGAAGCACTATATGGGAGGAAGTGTAGAACTCCGTTGTGTTGGTGGGAGGTAGGTGAAAACCGACTTTTGGGACCTGAGATGATTGATGAAACTACTGTGAAGGTAAGGCAAATTCGAGACAGAATGAAAGCTGCTCAGAGTCGGCAAAAGAGCTATGCTGACAAAAGAAGGAGGCCTTTAGAATTTGATGTTGGTGATCATGTATTTTTGAGAGTTTCACCAACTATAGGTACTGGTAGAGCCTTGAGAGCCAAAAAGCTCAGTCCTCGATATATTGGACCTTTCCAAATTATCGAGCGTATTGGGCCAGTTGCGTATCGCCTTGCCTTATCACCAGCCCTATCAAATCTTCATGATGTTTTTCATGTATCTCAATTGAGAAAGTATATTCCCGACCCGGATCAGCCATTGGATTTTGAAGTGATTGACCTCCGACCGGATCTCTCTTTCCAACCTTATCCTAGATATATCTTGGAACACGGTGAAAAAACTTTGCGGACAAGGACAATTCCCATAGTCAAAATCGTTTGGGACGGTTTTTCGACTGATGAAGCTACATGGGAATTGGAAGAAGACATGCGGACTCGATATCCCTATTTATTCCATTAAGGTATGTCTTTTTTTAATTTTGAGGACAAAATTTTAAAAGTTGGGGTGATTGTAACATCCCTAACTTCGTTAAATTCAATTTATGGAATTAACGAGTGATTTATTATTCGAAGTGAAAAATAAATCAAGATATGAATATGGGATAGTCGAGAAAGCATTATATATTGGCTAAGTCACAAGATTAAAATGCCTTAGTATTCAAATTATGTGGTAATTTGGGGAGAAATGGGGTTAAAATGAGAGTTTAAGTGAAAAATTGAAATAAGGGTATTTTGGTCAATTTCCTCTCAATTACACTCTCATCTCATTTAACCATGGGACTCATCTCACCTTCTCTCTCAAAATTCAGAAGTAAAGAAAGAAAGAAGAATAGAGAGAGAAGAGAAAGAAAACGTGAAGAAGGAGGAGAAGAGGAGGAGAGCAAAAGTTCAATTTCTTCTTGAAGGTGAGACTTCCATAGTCCACTCTCTTCCATTTTTGATTTCCTTTTCACTGATGCAAGTTTGAAAAGCTAATTCCTTCTATTTCCCCTTTGCCCTTTCTGAACCCTAGGAGCTGTAGTTATAGTTTGGAAGCAAGTTCGTGATTACGGGGATCGTTCGAGTAATTTCGGTTGCTTGTTTCGGGTGACAACGAAATTTGTCTCTATTTTGTTGAACCGGTGAGTTTTACTCACGTTTAGGGAATTTATACTTTAAATTGATTGTGTTGAAATTCTGGAATCGATTGATGTGTTGGTTTCGAAATGGTTTTAAAGTCAAAAACCGAATTTTAGACAAATATCGTTTACGGTTTAATTTTCCAAATATACTTTGTTGTGTGATTTGAAACTTGTGTTGAATTGACTTGTTTTGTGTGGAAAAACTCTGTTTTGATGCTGGAATTGGATTGGGTTTCGGATTGGACGCGATCGGAGAAACAAAACAAACGAAGTGAACAAAATGTGAACCTGCTACAGCAGCACGGGTCGTGCTGATTTCTGCACGGGTCGTGCAACTTATCAGATTGGCTGGAAAAATAAATTTTCAGCAGCACGGGTCGTGCTGATTTCTGCACGGGTCGTGCCAACTCCTCTGTCTCCGGATGCCAAAAATTTGTTTTGTTGCTCTTTTAGATTCCAAACCACTTCTAATCCTTTTCTCAATCAATTGGGATGATATTTACTTTATAAAAACATGGTTTTAATATGATCAAACTTGGTTTTTAGAAAATGTTTTGAAACTTATAAATGTTTCGAAAAAACCGAGTCTAGCCACGTGTGAGAACATATGTTTTTCAAATCAAAACGGAACTTCATGTTCTACTATTGTAGTGGACATGATATATAAATTATATCATATGTGATTGATGGCCCAATGCGGGTATTAAATAAGATTGACGGCCCAATGCGGGTGTGATATATAAATTATATCAAATTCGGGTGACGACCAAAGATGTTAGTACACTAGGGAGAGGGAAGTCATGAGCCCTCGAACTAGACCCAAAGATGTAGTCACTGAGATGCATAGGTGATCTGGGTTCATTGCAAACCGAAGAAAAGAAAAATGGTTTAAGATGTTGTACTAAATTGATGAAAAAGAATAGTGCATAGTCATCAAGAATTGGACTATGAACTATGAAATATAATTGAACCGAGAGCGGTTAGGGGTAACGGTAGAACTCACTGAGATATGTTATCTCACCCTATCATATGTTGTTGTTTTACAGAGAAACAGGGAAAGAAGAAGACAATAAGGCACGAGTAGATGACGTGCACGAGGAGAGGATTTGAAGACTTAGTTATTTCAAGTCTTAGTTTATGTATCTTTCCTTGTTGTCTTTGTACTCGATTAATGACTTGAGCTGTATTAAGTTATTTATCGTTTCCGCCTTCCTTGTGAGGATGTTGAACACTAGGAATTAATGTTGAGGTTATGAACTGTATCCGGTTTATTGATGTACCGACAGGTGATAAATGTGAGATATTTTATAATATCGAACAATTTTAGTTGGGTTCAATATCTAAACAGGAATAATGATCTCTGATGTATGCTAAAGTTGTGCATTTTAATATTTCTACTTATTAGAGATGTTAGGGTGTTACAATATCAAATCATTCGGAAAGACTCAGAATTGAAGGGATGGGTGAACCATTGAAAGATGGTGAAACTCGGCTATATGGCACGAATCTAGCAAGGATGCTTGGTGACAAATTCCTAAAACAACAGGATTCTCGTTTCAGTTCAGAACCTTATATAAGCGAGGTCGTCCATATTAACAAAGCAAGCCAAGATTTTGCCATTCTAGCTAGTGATGGGGTATGGGATGTCATAAGCTTTAAGAAAGGAATTCAGCTTGTGCTCCAGATGACGGAGAGATAATATACAGAGAGAGAGAGAGAATACTGCAGAAAATACTGTTGGTTTACTGTTGTGTGAGGCTAAATCAAACAGAACAAAGGATAACACCTCCAAAGTTTTCTTAAATTTTGAAACCTCTAACAGATTATCTTGAAAAGTTGAATACTACTATGAATTAGGGATCGTGTTACAGTAATGGTAATACATCATTTTCGTTCCCTCGAAAAAGAAAAGCTAACAATTCTATGTCTAATGAAACTTTTTGCAAAGAAGCACAGTTTTTTGTAAGTAACTATCTTTTTTTATCTTGTGTTCATTTTTCATTATTATGATGATTTGATCCAACGAGAATAATATATTTTGTGCAATTTTACTGTATAGGCATTATCTCACTACTTATAGTGTTTCTTTATATTATAATTGAAAAAATGGTCATGCATTTATTGCTCATTGTTACAGATTAAAAAATAAGTGATTTTAATGTAAAATAATTTCGAGATAAGTTTTTAGAGATATTTATGTATGTTATATTGGAAATTATTTTATTTTGAAAATTTTCTTTATGAAATTTTTTTTTTATGAGAAGCTACTTAAAATACCTGCCCATTTTAAGTATTCTTTTAATTGTTTTGTAATTCAAAATGTTTTAAATTTTCCAACAAGCTTAAAGAAAATTACTAAATTACTTTTTGTTTCTATCAAATGATCATCGTATACCTATTTTAAGATTACAAATGTAATGCAAACCTTTTTAATAAATAAATATAATTCATGAAAAAGGTGAATATATAATTTTACAAATATAAATATAACTATTCATTTAATACTCTCGGGAGGTTTTTTTCTTTTTTAGTGTGCATTTATTTTTTATTAATAAATATTTAAAATTAGAATAACACAATCGTAATTTAAGATATACTCAAAAAAAAAAGACAAACTTGATTTTGATAGCAATAAATAGGAAATATAGGAAATGGCAATTTTTTATCTTATTTGGTAATATAATATATTTAAATCATTTATGACGAGCCAATAAGAACACATTTTTAAATGAATTTACAAAGGAATTATTTACAATATCGTTCATTTTTATTTTTAGTTAAATTTATTCACTATATTTTTTAAATGAATTAAAATTAAAAATTTAACATAACACCAACCCCCATTTATGATTTGATACATTTGATTATCTGATTAAAATTATTTTCCTATAAATTTATAGTTCCATTCATCACTTTGAACCTACTCTTTGGCAAAGGAAAACCTACCCTCTCCATAACAGCAAATACCGTTCTCGCTTCGTGGTCGCCAAACTTGATTTTTTATACTACAAAGCTCGTCTTTCAATATAGGGTAATCTCTGAATCACATATATCTTCATAACCAAAAATTTTTGAAATTGATTTGATTATGATGAATCTAAAGAGGAGTACAACAGTTGTAGCTGTTCACTTAATTATATTTAGATGAAATCTATATAGTGACAGACACACACACAACAAACCTAGGGAGTTTCAATTCATTTTTCTTCTTTACTTAAATATCTAAGCCATTTTGTATTTAATCTAGATCCACAAAGGCATCAAAACCTAACTAAGGGTTCATTGTTACAGATCTCGTTATATGGAAGTCCTTGGTGATGTCTTACAAAACTTCACGGTCTATGTTATTTGTTGGTGGATTGTTCTTCTAATCATTGACAACATCAATCTCCAAACGACTGTGATTTCCTTGATTAAGGTGCGTTTTACTTGTGAATAGAGAACATTAAAGGGAAATTGTTTTTCTGCTGTGTTTTTAGAATAGGGATGAATCAATTTACCAGATTTATTAGATCTGAAGCCGATCATGTCACTAGAAGAAAGAGAACTTTATCAGAAATTATCAAATGATTATGTGATTAATTTGTAGTCTCAAACCCATTTTGCTTTCTGAAAGTTGAAACTAATGTGTACCACCTCTTGACTCTTAGTTTCAGTGGTTGTTATGTGAATTGATTGTGCAACTAATTGTTATTCTTGATATATGTCATTGTACCTGCAGGAGGACTTTGGGCTTGTTGTGCCTGAGCATGAAGATCAGACGGGCGACCAACCTCTGAAGCCTGAAACACTAGGAAGTTGTGCAACCAATAATACTTCAGAGATGTATGGCATATTAGTGAATTTCAATGCCCTAACTGGAGACACCCATCGTGACAAATTCTTGGAGAAATTGCTTGCAAGCGTTCTGTACATGTTTGACACTGATGACAAGAGCATAAAGAATCACGTCACAAGGAATGAATGTGAAGACAAGGTACAAAAGGTAGGCAATGTGTGAATTACCCAATATATAGTAGTTGGGATTTTGTATGGGTTTATTTGTTTTCTCACCATCATCTTCTATCTTGTTATGAATTTAAGATGACAGAAGATCACAAGATATCAAATCATTCGGAAAGACTCAGAATTGAAGGGATGGGTGAACCATTGAAAGATGGTGAAACTCGGCTATATGGCACGAATCTAGCAAGGATGCTTGGTGACAAATTCCTAAAACAACAGGATTCTCGTTTCAGTTCAGAACCTTATATAAGCGAGGTCGTCCATATTAACAAAGCAAGCCAAGATTTTGCCATTCTAGCTAGTGATGGGGTATGGGATGTCATAAGCTTTAAGAAAGGAATTCAGCTTGTGCTCCAGATGACGGAGAGATAATATACAGAGAGAGAGAGAGAATACTGCAGAAAATACTGTTGGTTTACTGTTGTGTGAGGCTAAATCAAACAGAACAAAGGATAACACCTCCAAAGTTTTCTTAAATTTTGAAACCTCTAACAGATTATCTTGAAAAGTTGAATACTACTATGAATTAGGGATCGTGTTACAGTAATGGTAATACATCATTTTCGTTCCCTCGAAAAAGAAAAGCTAACAATTCTATGTCTAATGAAACTTTTTGCAAAGAAGCACAGTTTTTTGTAAGTAACTATCTTTTTTTATCTTGTGTTCATTTTTCATTATTATGATGATTTGATCCAACGAGAATAATATATTTTGTGCAATTTTACTGTATAGGCATTATCTCACTACTTATAGTGTTTCTTTATATTATAATTGAAAAAATGGTCATGCATTTATTGCTCATTGTTACAGATTAAAAAATAAGTGATTTTAATGTAAAATAATTTCGAGATAAGTTTTTAGAGATATTTATGTATGTTATATTGGAAATTATTTTATTTTGAAAATTTTCTTTATGAAATTTTTTTTTTATGAGAAGCTACTTAAAATACCTGCCCATTTTAAGTATTCTTTTAATTGTTTTGTAATTCAAAATGTTTTAAATTTTCCAACAAGCTTAAAGAAAATTACTAAATTACTTTTTGTTTCTATCAAATGATCATCGTATACCTATTTTAAGATTACAAATGTAATGCAAACCTTTTTAATAAATAAATATAATTCATGAAAAAGGTGAATATATAATTTTACAAATATAAATATAACTATTCATTTAATACTCTCGGGAGGTTTTTTTCTTTTTTAGTGTGCATTTATTTTTTATTAATAAATATTTAAAATTAGAATAACACAATCGTAATTTAAGATATACTCAAAAAAAAAAGACAAACTTGATTTTGATAGCAATAAATAGGAAATATAGGAAATGGCAATTTTTTATCTTATTTGGTAATATAATATATTTAAATCATTTATGACGAGCCAATAAGAACACATTTTTAAATGAATTTACAAAGGAATTATTTACAATATGGTTCATTTTTATTTTTAGTTAAATTTATTCACTATATTTTTTAAATGAATTAAAATTAAAAATTTAACATAACACCAACCCCCATTTATGATTTGATACATTTGATTATCTGATTAAAATTATTTTCCTATAAATTTATAGTTCCATTCATCACTTTGAACCTACTCTTTGGCAAAGGAAAACCTACCCTCTCCATAACAGCAAATACCGTTCTCGCTTCGTGGTCGCCAAACTTGATTTTTTATACTACAAAGCTCGTCTTTCAATATAGGGTAATCTCTGAATCACATATATCTTCATAACCAAAAAATTTTGAGATTGATTTGATTATGATGAATCTAAAGAGGAGTACAACAGTTGTAGCTGTTCACTTAATTATATTTAGATGAAATCTATATAGTGACAGACACACACACAACAAACCTAGGGAGTTTCAATTCATTTTTCTTCTTTACTTAAATATCTAAGCCATTTTGTATTTAATCTAGATCCACAAAGGCATCAAAACCTAACTAAGGGTTCATTGTTACAGATCTCGTTATATGGAAGTCCTTGGTGATGTCTTACAAAACTTCACGGTCTATGTTATTTGTTGGTGGATTGTTCTTCTAATCATTGACAACATCAATCTCCAAACGACTGTGATTTCCTTGATTAAGGTGCGTTTTACTTGTGAATAGAGAACATTAAAGGGAAATTGTTTTTCTGCTGTGTTTTTAGAATAGGGATGAATCAATTTACCAGATTTATTAGATCTGAAGCCGATCATGTCACTAGAAGAAAGAGAACTTTATCAGAAATTATCAAATGATTATGTGATTAATTTGTAGTCTCAAACCCATTTTGCTTTCTGAAAGTTGAAACTAATGTGTACCACCTCTTGACTCTTAGTTTCAGTGGTTGTTATGTGAATTGATTGTGCAACTAATTGTTATTCTTGATATATGTCATTGTACCTGCAGGAGGACTTTGGGCTTGTTGTGCCTGAGCATGAAGATCAGACGGGCGACCAACCTCTGAAGCCTGAAACACTAGGAAGTTGTGCAACCAATAATACTTCAGAGATGTATGGCATATTAGTGAATTTCAATGCCCTAACTGGAGACACCCATCGTGACAAATTCTTGGAGAAATTGCTTGCAAGCGTTCTGTACATGTTTGACACTGATGACAAGAGCATAAAGAATCACGTCACAAGGAATGAATGTGAAGACAAGGTACAAAAGGTAGGCAATGTGTGAATTACCCAATATATAGTAGTTGGGATTTTGTATGGGTTTATTTGTTTTCTCACCATCATCTTCTATCTTGTTATGAATTTAAGATGACAGAAGATCACAAGATATCAAATCATTCGGAAAGACTCAGAATTGAAGGGATGGGTGAACCATTGAAAGATGGTGAAACTCGGCTATATGGCACGAATCTAGCAAGGATGCTTGGTGACAAATTCCTAAAACAACAGGATTCTCGTTTCAGTTCAGAACCTTATATAAGCGAGGTCGTCCATATTAACAAAGCAAGCCAAGATTTTGCCATTCTAGCTAGTGATGGGGTATGGGATGTCATAAACTTTAAGAAAGGAATTCAGCTTGTGCTCCAGATGACGGAGAGATAATATACAGAGAGAGAGAGAGAGAGAATACTGCAGAAAATACTGTTGGTTTACTGTTGTGTGAGGCTAAATCAAACAGAACAAAGGATAACACCTCCAAAGTTTTCTTAAATTTTGAAACCTCTAACAGATTATCTTGAAAAGTTGAATACTACTATGAATTAGGGATCGTGTTACAGTAATGGTAATACATCATTTTCATTCCCTCGAAAAAGAAAAGCTAACAATTCTATGTCTAATGAAACTTTTTGCAAAGAAGCACAGTTTTTTGTAAGTAACTATCTTTTTTTATCTTGTGTTCATTTTTCATTATTATGATGATTTGATCCAACGAGAATAATATATTTTGTGCAATTTTACTGTATAGGCATTATCTCACTACTTATAGTGTTTCTTTATATTATAATTGAAAAAATGGTCATGCATTTATTGCTCATTGTTACAGATTAAAAAATAAGTGATTTTAATGTAAAATAATTTCGAGATAAGTTTTTAGAGATATTTATGTATGTTATATTGGAAATTATTTTATTTTGAAAATTTTCTTTATGAAATTTTTTTTTTATGAGAAGCTACTTCAAATACCTGCCCATTTTAAGTATTCTTTTAATTGTTTTGTAATTCAAAATGTTTTAAATTTTCCAACAAGCTTAAAGAAAATTACTAAATTACTTTTTGTTTCTATCAAATGATCATCGTATACCTATTTTAAGATTACAAATGTAATGCAAACCTTTTTAATAAATAAATATAATTCATGAAAAAGGTGAATATATAATTTTACAAATATAAATGTAACTATTCATTTAATACTCTCGGGAGGTTTTTTTCTTTTTTAGTGTGCATTTATTTTTTATTAATAAATATTTAAAATTAGAATAACACAATCGTAATTTAAGATACACTCAGAAAAAAAAGACAAACTTGATTTTGATAGCAATAAATAGGAAATATAGGAAATGGCAATTTTTTATCTTATTTGGTAACATAATATATTTAAATCATTTATGACGAGCCAATAAGAACACATTTTTAAATGAATTTACAAAGGAATTATTTACAATATGGTTCATTTTTATTTTTAGTTAAATTTATTCACTATATTTTTTAAATGAATTAAAATTAAAAATTTAACATAACACCAACCCCCATTTATGATTTGATACATTTGATTATCTGATTAAAATTATTTTCCTATAAATTTATAGTTCCATTCATCACTTTGAACCTACTCTTTGGCAAAGGAAAACCTACCCTCTCCATAACAGCAAATACCGTTCTCGCTTCGTGGTCGCCAAACTTGATTTTTTATACTACAAAGCTCGTCTTTCAATATAGGGTAATCTCTGAATCACATATATCTTCATAACCAAAATTTTTTGAGATTGATTTGATTATGATGAATCTAAAGAGGAGTACAACAGTTGTAGCTGTTCACTTAATTATATTTAGATGAAATCTATATAGTGACAGACACACACACAACAAACCTAGGGAGTTTCAATTCATTTTTCTTCTTTACTTAAATATCTAAGCCATTTTGTATTTAATCTTGATCCACAAAGGCATCAAAACCTAACTAAGGGTTCATTGTTACAGATCTCGTTATATGGAAGTCCTTGGTGATGTCTTACAAAACTTCACGGTCTATGTTATTTGTTGGTGGATTGTTCTTCTAATCATTGACAACATCAATCTCCAAACGACTGTGATTTCCTTGATTAAGGTGCGTTTTACTTGGGAATAGAGAACATTAAAGGGAAATTGTTTTTCTGCTGTGTTTTTAGAATAGGGATGAATCAATTTACCAGATTTCTTAGATCTGAAGCCGATCATGTCACTAGAAGAAAGAGAACTTTATCAGAAATTATCAAATGATTATGTGATTAATTTGTAGTCTCAAACCCATTTTGCTTTCTGAAAGTTGAAACTAATGTGTACCAGCTCTTGACTATTAGTTTCAGTGGTTGTTATGTGAATTGATTGTGCAACTAATTGTTATTCTTGATATATGTCATTGTACCTGCAGGAGGACTTTGGGCTTGTTGTGCCTGAGCATGAAGATCAGACGGGCGACCAACCTCAGAAGCCTGAAACACTAGGAAGTTGTGCAACCAATAATACTTCAGAGATGTATGGCATATTAGTGAATTTCAATGCCCTAACTGGAGACACCCATCGTGACAAATTCTTGGAGAAATTGCTTGCAAGCGTTCTGTACATGTTTGACACTGATGACAAGAGCATAAAGAATCACGTCACAAGGAATGAATGTGAAGACAAGGTACAAAAGGTAGGCAATGTGTGAATTACCCAATATATAGTAGTTGGGATTTTGTATGGGTTTATTTGTTTTCTCACCATCATCTTCTATCTTGTTATGAATTTAAGATGACAGAAGATCACAAGATATCAAATCATTCGGAAAGACTCAGAATTGAAGGGATGGGTGAACCATTGAAAGATGGTGAAACTCGGCTATATGGCACGAATCTAGCAAGGATGCTTGGTGACAAATTCCTAAAACAACAGGATTCTCGTTTCAGTTCAGAACCTTATATAAGCGAGGTCGTCCATATTAACAAAGCAAGCCAAGATTTTGCCATTCTAGCTAGTGATGGGGTATGGGATGTCATAAACTTTAAGAAAGGAATTCAGCTTGTGCTCCAGATGACGGAGAGATAATATACAGAGAGAGAGAGAGAGAATACTGCAGAAAATACTGTTGGTTTACTGTTGTGTGAGGCTAAATCAAACAGAACAAAGGATAACACCTCCAAAGTTTTCTTAAATTTTGAAACCTCTAACAGATTATCTTGAAAAGTTGAATACTACTATGAATTAGGGATCGTGTTACAGTAATGGTAATACATCATTTTCATTCCCTCGAAAAAGAAAAGCTAACAATTCTATGTCTAATGAAACTTTTTGCAAAGAAGCACAGTTTTTTGTAAGTAACTATCTTTTTTTATCTTGTGTTCATTTTTCATTATTATGATGATTTGATCCAACGAGAATAATATATTTTGTGCAATTTTACTGTATAGGCATTATCTCACTACTTATAGTGTTTCTTTATATTATAATTGAAAAAATGGTCATGCATTTATTGCTCATTGTTACAGATTAAAAAATAAGTGATTTTAATGTAAAATAATTTCGAGATAAGTTTTTAGAGATATTTATGTATGTTATATTGGAAATTATTTTATTTTGAAAATTTTCTTTATGAAATTTTTTTTTTATGAGAAGCTACTTCAAATACCTGCCCATTTTAAGTATTCTTTTAATTGTTTTGTAATTCAAAATGTTTTAAATTTTCCAACAAGCTTAAAGAAAATTACTAAATTACTTTTTGTTTCTATCAAATGATCATCGTATACCTATTTTAAGATTACAAATGTAATGCAAACCTTTTTAATAAATAAATATAATTCATGAAAAAGGTGAATATATAATTTTACAAATATAAATGTAACTATTCATTTAATACTCTCGGGAGGTTTTTTTCTTTTTTAGTGTGCATTTATTTTTTATTAATAAATATTTAAAATTAGAATAACACAATCGTAATTTAAGATACACTCAGAAAAAAAAGACAAACTTGATTTTGATAGCAATAAATAGGAAATATAGGAAATGGCAATTTTTTATCTTATTTGGTAACATAATATATTTAAATCATTTATGACGAGCCAATAAGAACACATTTTTAAATGAATTTACAAAGGAATTATTTACAATATGGTTCATTTTTATTTTTAGTTAAATTTATTCACTATATTTTTTAAATGAATTAAAATTAAAAATTTAACATAACACCAACCCCCATTTATGATTTGATACATTTGATTATCTGATTAAAATTATTTTCCTATAAATTTATAGTTCCATTCATCACTTTGAACCTACTCTTTGGCAAAGGAAAACCTACCCTCTCCATAACAGCAAATACCGTTCTCGCTTCGTGGTCGCCAAACTTGATTTTTTATACTACAAAGCTCGTCTTTCAATATAGGGTAATCTCTGAATCACATATATCTTCATAACCAAAATTTTTTGAGATTGATTTGATTATGATGAATCTAAAGAGGAGTACAACAGTTGTAGCTGTTCACTTAATTATATTTAGATGAAATCTATATAGTGACAGACACACACACAACAAACCTAGGGAGTTTCAATTCATTTTTCTTCTTTACTTAAATATCTAAGCCATTTTGTATTTAATCTTGATCCACAAAGGCATCAAAACCTAACTAAGGGTTCATTGTTACAGATCTCGTTATATGGAAGTCCTTGGTGATGTCTTACAAAACTTCACGGTCTATGTTATTTGTTGGTGGATTGTTCTTCTAATCATTGACAACATCAATCTCCAAACGACTGTGATTTCCTTGATTAAGGTGCGTTTTACTTGGGAATAGAGAACATTAAAGGGAAATTGTTTTTCTGCTGTGTTTTTAGAATAGGGATGAATCAATTTACCAGATTTCTTAGATCTGAAGCCGATCATGTCACTAGAAGAAAGAGAACTTTATCAGAAATTATCAAATGATTATGTGATTAATTTGTAGTCTCAAACCCATTTTGCTTTCTGAAAGTTGAAACTAATGTGTACCAGCTCTTGACTATTAGTTTCAGTGGTTGTTATGTGAATTGATTGTGCAACTAATTGTTATTCTTGATATATGTCATTGTACCTGCAGGAGGACTTTGGGCTTGTTGTGCCTGAGCATGAAGATCAGACGGGCGACCAACCTCAGAAGCCTGAAACACTAGGAAGTTGTGCAACCAATAATACTTCAGAGATGTATGGCATATTAGTGAATTTCAATGCCCTAACTGGAGACACCCATCGTGACAAATTCTTGGAGAAATTGCTTGCAAGCGTTCTGTACATGTTTGACACTGATGACAAGAGCATAAAGAATCACGTCACAAGGAATGAATGTGAAGACAAGGTACAAAAGGTAGGCAATGTGTGATTTACCCAATATATAGTAGTTGGGATTTTGTATGGGTTTATTTGTTTTCTCAGCATCATCTTCTATCTTGTTATGAATTTAAGATGACAGAAGATCACAAGATATCAAATCATTCGGAAAGACTCAGAATTGAAGGGATGGGTGAACCATTGAAAGATAGTGAAACTCGGCTATATGGCACGAATCAAGCAAGGATGCTTGGTGACAAATTCCTAAAACAACAGGATTCTCGTTTCAGTTCAGAACCTTATATAAGCGAGGTCGTCCATATTAACAAAGCAAGCCAAGATTTTGCCATTCTAGCTAGTGATGGGGTATGGGATGTAATAAGCTTTAAGAAAGGAATTTAGCTAGTGCTCCAGATGAGGGAGAGATAATATACAGAGAGAGAGAGAGAATACTGCAGAAAATACTGTTGGTTTATTGTTGTGTGAGGCTAAATCAAACAGAACAAAGGATAACACCTCCAAAGTTTTATTAAATTTTGAAACCTTTAACAGATTATCTTGTAAAGTTGAATACTACTATGAATTAGGGATCGTGTTACAGTAATGGTAATACATCATTTTCGTTCCCTCAAAAAAGAAAAGCTAACAATTCTATGTCTAATGAAACTTTTTGCAAAGAAGCATAGTTTTTTGTAAGTAACTATATTTTTTTATCTTGTGTTCATTTTTCATTATTATGATGATTTGATCCAACGAGAATAATATATTTTGTGCAAATTTACTGTATAGGCATTATCTCACTACTTATAGTGTTTCTTTATATTATAATTGAAAAAATGGTCATGCATTTATTGCTCATTGTTACAGATTAAAAAATAAGTGATTTTAATGTAAAATAATTTCGAGATAAGTTTTTAGAGATATTTATGTATGTTATATTGGAAATTATTTTATTTTGAAAATTTTCTTTATGAAATTTTTTTTTTTATGAGAAGCTACTTAAAATAGCTGCCCATTTTAAGTATTCTTTTAATTGTTTTGTAATTCAAAATTTTTTAAATTTTGCAACAAGCTTATAGAAAACTACTAAATTACTTTTTGTTTCTATCAAATGATCATCGTATACCTATTTTAAGATTACAAATGTAATGCAAACGTTTTTAGTAAATAAATATAATTCATGAAAAAGGTGAATATATAATTTTACAAATATAAATATAACTATTCATTTAATACTCTCGGGAGGTTTTTTTCTTTTTTAGTGTGCATTTATTTTTTATTAATAAATATTTAAAATTAGAATAACACAATCGTAATTTAAGATACACTCAAAAAAAAAGACAAACTTGATTTTGATAGCAATAAATAGGAAATATAGGAAATGGCATTTTTTTATCTTATTTGGTAATATAATATATTTAAATAATTTATGACGAGCCAATAAGAACACATTTTTAAATGAATTTACAAAGGAATTATTTACAATATCGTTCATTTTTATTTTTAGTTAAATTTATTCACTATATTTTTTAATTGAATTAAAATTAAAAATTTAACATAACACCAACCCCCATTTAGGATTTGATACATTTGACAATCTGATTAAAATTATTTTCCTATAAATTTATAGTTCCATTCATCACTTTGACCCTACTCTTTGGCAAAGGAAAACCTACCATCTCCATAACAGCAAATACCGTTCTCGCTTCGTGGTCGCCAAACTTGATTTTTTATACGACAAAGCTCGTCTTTCAATATAGGGTAATCTCTGAATCACATATATCTTCATAACCAAAAATTTTTGAGATTGATTTGATTATGATGAATCTAAAGAGGAGTACAACAGTTGTAGCTTTTCACTTAATTATATTTAGATGAAATCTATATAGTGACAGAGACACACACACACACACACACAACAAACCTAGGGAGTTTCAATTCATTTTTCTTCTTTACTTAAATATCTAAGCCATTTTGTATTTAATCTAGATCCACAAAGGCATCAAAACCTAACTAAGGGTTCATTGTTACAGATCTCGTTATATGGAAGTCCTTGGTGATGTCTTACAAAACTTCACGGTCTATGTTATTTGTTGGTGGATTGTTCTTCTAATCATTGACAACATCAATCTCCAAACGACTGTGATTTCCTTGATTAAGGTGCGTGTTACTTGTGAATAGAGAACATTAAAGGGAAATTGTTTTTCTGTTGTGTTTTTAGAATAGGGATGAATCAATTTACCAGATTTATTAGATCTGAAGCCGATCATGTCACTAGAAGAAAGAGAACTTTATCAGAAATTATCAAATGATTATGTGATTAATTTGTAGTCTCAAACGCATTTTGCTTTCTGAAAGTTGAAACTAATGTGTACCACCTCTTGACTCTTAGTTTCAGTGGTTGTTATGTGAATTGATTGTGCAACTAATTGTTATTCCTGATATATGTCATTGTAACTGCAGGAGGACTTTGGGCTTGTTGTGCCTGACCATGAAGATCAGACGGGCGACCACCCTCTGAAGCCTGAAACACTAGGAAGTTGTGCTACCAATAATACTTCAGATATGTATGGCATATTAGTGAATTTCAATGCCCTAACTGGAGACACCCATCGTGACAAATTCTTGGAGAAATTGCTTGCAAGCGTTCTGTACATGTTTGACACTGATGACAAGAGCATAAAGAATCACCTCACAAGGAATGAATGTGAAGACAAGGTACAAAAGGTAGGCAATGTGTGAATTACCCAATATATAGTAGTTGGGATTTTGTATGGGTTTATTTGTTTTCTCACCATCATCTTCTATCTTGTTATGAATTTAAGATGACAGAAGATCACAAGATATCAAATCATTCGGAAAGACTCAGAATTGAAGGGATGGGTGAACCATTGAAAGATGGTGAAACTCGGCTATATGGCACGAATCTAGCAAGGATGCTTGGTGACAAATTCCTAAAACAACAGGATTCTCGTTTCAGTTCAGAACCTTATATAAGCGAGGTCGTCCATATTAACAAAGCAAGCCAAGATTTTGCCATTCTAGCTAGTGATGGGGTATGGGAAGTCATAAGCTTTAAGAAAGGAATTCAGCTAGTGCTCTAGATGAGGGAGAGATAATATACAGAGAGAGAGAGAGAATACTGCAAAAAATACTGTTGGTTTATTGTTCTGTGAGGCTAAATCAAACAGAACAAAGGATAACACCTCCAAAGTTTTCTTAAATTTTGAAACCTTTAACAGATTATCTTGTAAAGTTGAATCCTACTATGAATTAGGGATCGTGTTACAGTAATGGTAATACATCATTTTCGTTCCCTCGAAAAAGAAAAGCTAACAATTCTATGTCTAATGAAACCTTTTGCAAAGAAGCATAGTTTTTTGTAAGTAACTATCTTTTTTTATCTTGTGTTCATTTTTCATTATTATGATGATTTGATCCAACGAGAATAATATATTTTGTGCAATTTTACTGTATAGGCATTATCTCACTACTTATAGTGTTTCTTTATATTATAATTGAAAAAATGGTCATGCATTTATTGCTCATTGTTACAGATTAAAAAATAAGTGATTTTAATGTAAAATAATTTCGAGATAAGTTTTTAGAGATATTTATGTATGTTATATTGGAAATTATTTTATTTTGAAGATTTTCTTTATTAAAATTTCTTTTTATGAGAAGCTACTTAAAATAGCTGTCCATTTTAAGTATTCTTTTAATTGTTTTGTAATTCAAAATTTTTTAAATTTTGCAACAAGCTTATAGAAAACTACTAAATTACTTTTTGTTTCTATCAAATGATCATCGTATACGTATTCTAAGATTACAAATGTAATGCAAACCTTTTTAATAAATAAAAATAATTCATGAAAAAGGTGAATATATAATTTTACAAATATAAATATAACTATTCATTTAATACTCTGGGGAGGTTTTTTTCTTTTTTAGTGTGCATTTATTTTTTATTAATAAATATTTAATATTAGAATAACACATTCGTAATTTAAGATATACTCAAAAAAAAAAAAAGACAAACTTGATTTTGATAGCAATAAATAGGAAATATAGGAGACGGTAATTTTTTATCTTATTTGGTTATATAATATATTTAAATCATTTATGACGAGCCAATAAGAACACATTTTTAAATGAATTTACAAAGGAATTATTTAAAATATCGTTCATTTTTATTTTTAGTTAAATTTATTCACTATATTTTTTAAATGAATTAAAATTAAAAATTTAACATAACACCAACCCCCATTTATGATTTGATACATTTGATTATCTGATTAAAATTATTTTCCTATAAATTTATAGTTCCATTCATCACTTTGAACCTACTCTTTGGCAAAGGAAAACCTACCCTCTCCATAACAGCAAATACCGTTCTCGCTTCGTGGTCGCCAAACTTGATTTTTTATACTACAAAGCTCGTCTTTCAATATAGGGTAATCTCTGAATCACATATATCTTCATAACCAAAATTTTTTGAGATTGATTTGATTATGATGAATCTAAAGAGGAGTACAACAGTTGTAGCTGTTCACTTAATTATATTTAGATGAAATCTATATAGTGACAGACACACACACAACAAACCTAGGGAGTTTCAATTCATTTTTCTTCTTTACTTAAATATCTAAGCCATTTTGTATTTAATCTTGATCCACAAAGGCATCAAAACCTAACTAAGGGTTCATTGTTACAGATCTCGTTATATGGAAGTCCTTGGTGATGTCTTACAAAACTTCACGGTCTATGTTATTTGTTGGTGGATTGTTCTTCTAATCATTGACAACATCAATCTCCAAACGACTGTGATTTCCTTGATTAAGGTGCGTTTTACTTGGGAATAGAGAACATTAAAGGGAAATTGTTTTTCTGCTGTGTTTTTAGAATAGGGATGAATCAATTTACCAGATTTCTTAGATCTGAAGCCGATCATGTCACTAGAAGAAAGAGAACTTTATCAGAAATTATCAAATGATTATGTGATTAATTTGTAGTCTCAAACCCATTTTGCTTTCTGAAAGTTGAAACTAATGTGTACCAGCTCTTGACTATTAGTTTCAGTGGTTGTTATGTGAATTGATTGTGCAACTAATTGTTATTCTTGATATATGTCATTGTACCTGCAGGAGGACTTTGGGCTTGTTGTGCCTGAGCATGAAGATCAGACGGGCGACCAACCTCAGAAGCCTGAAACACTAGGAAGTTGTGCAACCAATAATACTTCAGAGATGTATGGCATATTAGTGAATTTCAATGCCCTAACTGGAGACACCCATCGTGACAAATTCTTGGAGAAATTGCTTGCAAGCGTTCTGTACATGTTTGACACTGATGACAAGAGCATAAAGAATCACGTCACAAGGAATGAATGTGAAGACAAGGTACAAAAGGTAGGCAATGTGTGATTTACCCAATATATAGTAGTTGGGATTTTGTATGGGTTTATTTGTTTTCTCACCATCATCTTCTATCTTGTTATGAATTTAAGATGACAGAAGATCACAAGATATCAAATCATTCGGAAAGACTCAGAATTGAAGGGATGGGTGAACCATTGAAAGATAGTGAAACTCGGCTATATGGCACGAATCTAGCAAGGATGCTTGGTGACAAATTCCTAAAACAACAGGATTCTCGTTTCAGTTCAGAACCTTATATAAGCGAGGTCGTCCATATTAACAAAGCAAGCCAAGATTTTGCCATTCTAGCTAGTGATGGGGTATGGGATGTCATAAGCTTTAAGAAAGGAATTCAGCTAGTGCTCCAGATGAGGGAGAGATAATATACAGAGAGAGAGAGAGAATACTGCAGAAAATACTGTTGGTTTATTGTTGTGTGAGGCTAAATCAAACAGAACAAAGGATAACACCTCCAAAGTTTTATTAAATTTTGAAACCTTTAACAGATTATCTTGTAAAGTTGAATACTACTATGAATTAGGGATCGTGTTACAGTAATGGTAACACATCATTTTCGTTCCCTCAAAAAAGAAAAGCTAACAATTCTATGTCTAATGAAACTTTTTGCAAAGAAGCATAGTTTTTTGTAAGTAACTATATTTTTTTATCTTGTGTTCATTTTTCATTATTATGATGATTTGATCCAACGAGAATAATATATTTTGTGCAAATTTACTGTATAGGCATTATCTCACTACTTATAGTGTTTCTTTATATTATAATTGAAAAAATGGTCATGCATTTATTGCTCATTGTTACAGATTAAAAAATAAGTGATTTTAATGTAAAATAATTTCGAGATAAGTTTTTAGAGATATTTATGTATGTTATATTGGAAATTATTTTATTTTGAAGATTTTCTTTATTAAAATTTCTTTTTATGAGAAGCTACTTAAAATAGCTGCCCATTTTAAGTATTCTTTTAATTGTTTTGTAATTCAAAATTTTTTAAATTTTGCAACAAGCTTATAGAAAACTACTAAATTACTTTTTGTTTCTATCAAATGATCATCGTATACGTATTTTAAGATTACAAATGTAATGCAAACCTTTTTAATAAATAAATATAATTCATGAAAAAGGTGAATATATAATTTTACAAATATAAATATAACTATTCATTTAATACTCTGGGGAGGTTTTTTTCTTTTTTAGTGTGCATTTATTTTTTATTAATAAATATTTAATATTAGAATAACACATTCGTAATTTAAGATATACTCAAAAAAAAAAAAGGCAAACTTGATTTTGATAGCAATAAATAGGAAATATAGGAGACGGTAATTTTTTATCTTATTTGGTTATATAATATATTTAAATCATTTATGACGAGCCAATAAGAACACATTTTTAAATGAATTTACAAAGGAATTATTTAAAATATCGTTCATTTTTATTTTTAGTTAAATTTATTCACTATATTTTTTAAATGAATTAAAATTAAAAATTTAACATAACACCAACCCCCATTTATGATTTGATACATTTGATAATCTGATTAAAATTATTTTCCTATAAATTTATAGTTCCATTCATCACTTTGACCCTACTCTTTGGCAAAGGAAAACCTACCCTCTCCATAACAGCAAATACCGTTCTCGCTTCGTGGTCGCCAAACTTGATTTTTTATACTACAAAGCTCGTCTTTCAATATAGGGTAATCTCTGAATCACATATATCTTCATAACCAAAAATTTTTGAGATTGATTTGATTATGATGAATCTAAAGAGGAGTACAACAATTGTAGCTTTTCACTTAATTATATTTAGATGAAATCTATATAGTGACACACACACACACACACACACACCAAACCTAGGGAGTTTCAATTCATTTTTCTTCTTTACTTAAATATCTAAGCCATCTTGTATTTAATCTAGATCCACAAAGGCATCAAAACCTAACTAAGGGTTCATTGTTACAGATCTCGTTATATGGAAGTCCTTGGTGATGTCTTACAAAACTTCACGGTCTATGTTATTTGTTGGTGGATTGTTCTTCTAATCATTGACAACATCAATCTCCAAACGACTGTGATTCCCTTGATTAAGGTGTGTTTTACTTGTGAATAGAGAACATTAAAGGGAAATTGTTTTTCTGTTGTCTTTTTTGAATAGGGATGAATCAATTTACCAGATTTATTAGATCTGAAGCCGATCATGTCACTAGAAGAAAGAGAACTTTATCAGAAATTATCAAATGATTATGTGATTAATTTGTAGTCTCAAACCCATTTTGCTTTCTGAAAGTTGAAACTAATGTGTACCACCTCTTGATTCTTAGTTTTAGTGGTTGATATGGGAATTGATTGTGCAACTAATTGTTATTCTTGATATTTGTCATTGTACCTGCCGTAGGACTTTGGGCTTGTTGTGCCTGAGCATGAAGATCAGACGGGCGACCAACCTCTGAAGCCTGAAACACTAGGAAGTTGTGCAACCAATAATACTTCAGAGATGTATGGCATATTAGTGAATTTCAATGCCCTAACTGGAGACACCCATCGTGACAAATTCTTGGAGAAATTGCTTGCAAGCGTTCTGTACATGTTTGACACTGATGACAAGAGCATAAAGAATCACCTCACAAGGAATGAATGTGAAGACAAGGTACAAAAGGTAGGCAATGTGTGAATTACCCAATATATAGTAGTTGGGATTTTGTATGGGTTTATTTGTTTTCTCACCATCATCTTCTATCTTGTTATGAATTTAAAATGACAGAAGATCACAAGATATCAAATCATTCGGAAAGACTCAGAGTTGAAGGGATGGGTGAACCATTGAAAGATGGTGAAACTCGGCTATATGGCACGAATCTAGCAAGGATGCTTGGTGACAAATTCCTAAAACAACAGGATTCTCGTTTCAGTTCAGAACCTTATATAAGCGAGGTCGTCCATATTAACAAAGCAAGCCAAGATTTTGCCATTCTAGCTAATGATGGGGTATGGGAAGTCATATGCTTTAAGAAAGGAATTCAGCTAGTGCTCTAGATGAGGGAGAGATAATATACAGAGAGAGAGAGAGAGAGAGAATACTGCAGAAAATACTGTTGGTTTATTGTTGTGTGAGGCTAAATCAAACAGAACAAAGGATAACACTTCCAAAGTTTTCTTAAATTTTGAAACCTTTAACAGATTATCTTGTAAAGTTGAATCCTACTATGAATTAGGGATCGTGTTACAGTAATGGTAATACATCATTTTCGTTCCCTCGAAAAAGAAAAGCTAACAATTCTATGTCTAATGAAACCTTTTGCAAAGAAGCATAGTTTTTTGTAAGTAACTATCTTTTTTTATCTTGTGTTCATTTTTCATTATTATGATGATTTGATCCAACGAGAATAATATATTTTGTGCAATTTTACTGTATAGGCATTATCTCACTACTTATAGTGTTTCTTTATATTATAATTGAAAAAATGGTCATGCATTTATTGCTCATTGTTACAGATTAAAAAATAAGTGATTTTAATGTAAAATAATTTCGAGATAAGTTTTTAGAGATATTTATGTATGTTATATTGGAAATTATTTTATTTTGAAAATTTTCTTTATGAAAATTTCTTTTTATGAGAAGCTACTTAAAATAGCTGCCCATTTTAAGTATTCTTTTAATTGTTTTGTAATTCAAAATTTTTTAAATTTTGCAACAAGCTTATAGAAAACTACTAAATTACTTTTTGTTTCTATCAAATGATCATCGTATACCTATTTTAAGATTACAAATGTAATGCAAACGTTTTTAGTAAATAAATATAATTCATGAAAAAGGTGAATATATAATTTTACAAATATAAATATAACTATTCATTTAATACTCTCGGGAGGTTTTTTTCTTTTTTAGTGTGCATTTATTTTTTATTAATAAATATTTAATATTAGAATAACACATTCGTAATTTAAGATATACTCAAAAAAAAAAAGACAAACTTGATTTTGATAGCAATAAATAGGAAATATAGGAAATGGCAATTTTTTATCTTATTTGGTAATATAATATATTTAAATCATTTATGACGAGCCAATAAGAACACATTTTTAAATGAGTTTACAAAGGAATTATTTAAAATATCGTTCATTTTTATTTGTAGTTAAATTTATTCACTATATTTTTTAAATGAATTAAAATTAAAAATTTAACATAACACCAACCCCCATTTATGATTTGATACATTTGATAATCTGATTTAAATTATTTTCCTATAAATTTATAGTTACATTCATCACTTTGACCCTACTCTTTGGCAAAGGAAAACCTACCCTCTCCATAACAGCAAATACCGTTCTCGCTTCGTGGTCGCCAAACTTGATTTTTTATATTACAAAGCTCGTCTTTCAATATAGGGTAATCTCTGAATCACATATATCTTCATAACCAAAATTTTTTGAGATTGATTTGATTATGATGAATCTAAAGAGGAGTACAACAGTTGTAGCTTTTCACTTAATTATATTTAGATGAAATATATATAGTCACAGACACACACACACACACACAACAAACCTAGAGAGTTTCAATTCATTTTTCTTTTTTACTTAAATATCTAAGCCATTTTGTATTTATTCTAGATCCACAAAGCATCAAAACCTAACTATGGGTTCATTGTTACAGATCTCGTTATATGAAAGTCCTTGGTGATGTCTTACAAAACTTCACGGTCTATGTTATTTGTTGGTGGATTGTTCTTCTAATCATTGACAACATCAATCTCCAAACGACTGTGATTTCCTTGATTAAGGTGCGTTTTACTTGTGAATAAAGAACATTAAAGGGAAATTGTTTTTCTGTTGTGTTTTTAGAATAGGGATTAATCAATTTACCAGATTTATTAGATCTGAAGCCGATCATGTCACTAGAAGAAAGAGAACTTTATCAGAAATTATCAAATGATTATGTGATTTATTTGTAGTCTCAAACCCATTTTGCTTTCTGAAAGTTGAAACTAATGTGTACCACCTCTTGACTCTTAGTTTCAGTGGTTGTTATGTGAATTGATTGTGCAACTAATTGTTATTCCTGATATATGTCATTGTACCTGCAGGAGGACTTTGGGCTTTTTGTTCCTGTGCATGAAGATCAGACGGGCGACCAACCTCTGAAGCCTGAAACACTAGGAAGTTGTGCAACCAATAATACTTCAGAGATGTATGGCATATTAGTGAATTTCAATGCCCTAACTGGAGACACCCGTCGTGACAAATTCTTGGAGAAATTTTTTGCAAGCGTTCTGTACATGTTTGACACTGATGACAAGAGCATAAAGAATCACGTCACAAGGAATGAATGTGAAGACAAGGTACAAAAGGTAGGCAATGTGTGAATTACCCAATATATAGTAGTTGGGATTTTGTATGGGTTTATTTGTTTTCTCACCATCATCTTCTATCTTGTTATGAATTTAAGATGACAGAAGATCACAAGATATCAAATCAATCGGAAAGACTCAGAATTGAAGGGATGGGTGAACCATTGAAAGATGGTGAAACTCGGCTATATGGCACGAATATAGCAAGGATGCTTGGTGACAAACTCCTAAAACAACAGGATTCTCGTTTCAGTTCAGAACCTTATATAAGCAAGGTCGTCCATATTATCAAAGCAAGCCATTATTTTGCCATTCTAGCTAGTGATGGGGTATGGGATCTCATAAGCTTTAAGAAAGGAATTCAGCTAGAACTCCAGATGAGGGAGAGATAATATACAGAGAGAGAGAATACTGCGGAAAATACTGTTGGTTTACTGTTGGGTGAGGCTAAATCAAACAGAACAAACGATAACACCTCCAAAGTTTTCTTAAATTTTGAAACCTTTAGCAGATTATCTTGTAAAGTTGAATCCTACTATGAATTAGGGATCGTGTTACAGTAATGGTAATACATCATTTTCGTTCCCTCGAAAAATAAAAGCTAACAATTCTAGGTCTAATGAAACTTTTTGCAAAGAAGCATAGTTTTTTGTAGGTAACTATCTTTTTTTATCTTGTGTTCATTTTTCATTATTATGATGATTTGATTCAAAGAGAATAATATATTTTGTGTAATTTTACGGTATAGGCATTATCTCACTACTTATAGTGTTTCTTTATATTATAATTGAAAAAATGGTCATGCATTTATTGCTCATTGTTACAGATTAAAAAATAAGTGATTTTAATGTAAAATAATTTCGAGATAAGTTTTTAGAGATATTTATGTATGTTATATTGGAAATTATTTTATTTTGAAAATTTTCTTTATGAAAATTTCTTTTTATGAGAAGCTACTTAAAATAGCTGCCCATTTTAAGTATTCTTTTAATTGTTTTGTAATTCAAAATTTTTTAAATTTTGCAACAAGCTTATAGAAAACTACTAAATTACTTTTTGTTTCTATCAAATGATCATCGTATACCTATTTTAAGATTACAAATGTAATGCAAACTTTTTTAATAAATAACTTTAATTCATGAAAAAGGTGAATATATAATTTTACAAATATAAATATAAATATTCATTTAATACTCTCGAGAGGTTTATTTCCTTTTTAGTGTGCATTTATAAATTATTAATAAATATTTAAAATTAGAATAACACAATCGTAATTTAAGATATACTCAAAAAAAAAAAAGACAAACTTGATTTTGATAGCAATAAATAGGAAATATAGGAAATGGCAACTTTTTATCTTATTTGGTAATCTAATATATTTAAATCATTTATGACGAGCCAATAAGAACACATTTTTAAATGAATTTACAAAGGAATTATTTTTAATATCGTTCATTTTTATTTTTAGTTAAATTTATTCACTATATTTTTTAAATGAATTAAAATTAAAATTTTGACATAACACCAACCCTCATTTATGATTTGATACATTTGACAATCTGATTAAAATTATTTTCCTATAAATTTATAGTTCCATTAATCACTTTGACCCTACTCCTTGGCAAAGGAAAACTTACCCTCTCCATAACAGCAAAGACTGTTCTCGCTTCGTGGTCAACAAACTTGATTTTTTATACTACAAAGCTCGTCTTTCAATATAGGGTAATCTCTGAATAACATATATCTTCATAATCAAAAAAATATAAGATTGATTTGATTATGATGAATCTAAAGAGGAGTACAACAGTTGTAGCTTTTCACTTAAATATATTTAGATGAAATATATATAGTCAGACACACACACACACATACACACAACAAACCTAGGGAGTTTCAATTCATTTTACTTTTTTACTTAAATTTCGAAGCCACTTTGTATTTAATCTAGATCCACAAAGGCATCAAAACCTAACTCAGGGTTCACTGTTACAGATCTCGTTATATGGAAGTCGTTGGTGATGTCTTACAAAACTTCACCGTCTATGTTATTTGTTGGTGGAGTGTTCTTCTAATCATTGACAACATCAATCTCCAAACGACTGTGATTTCCTTGATTAAGGTGCGTTTTACTTGTGAATAGAGAACATTAAAGGGAAATTGTTTTTCTGTTGTGTTTTTAGAATAGGGATTAATCAATTTACCAGATTTATTAGATCTGAAGCCGATCATGTCACTAGAAGAAAGAGAACTTTATCAGAAATTATCAAATGATTATGTGATTTATTTGTAGTCTCAAACCCATTTTGCTTTCTGAAAGTTGAAACTAATGTGTACCACCTCTTGACTCTTAGTTTCAGTGGTTGTTATGTGAATTGATTGTGCAACTAATTGTTATTCCTGATATATGTCATTGTACCTGCAGGAGGACTTTGGGCTTTTTGTTCCTGTGCATGAAGATCAGACGGGCGACCAACCTCTGAAGCCTGAAACACTAGGAAGTTGTGCAACCAATAATACTTCAGAGATGTATGGCATATTAGTGAATTTCAATGCCCTAACTGGAGACACCCGTCGTGACAAATTCTTGGAGAAATTTTTTGCAAGCGTTCTGTACATGTTTGACACTGATGACAAGAGCATAAAGAATCACGTCACAAGGAATGAATGTGAAGACAAGGTACAAAAGGTAGGCAATGTGTGAATTACCCAATATATAGTAGTTGGGATTTTGTATGGGTTTATTTGTTTTCTCACCATCATCTTCTATCTTGTTATGAATTTAAGATGACAGAAGATCACAAGATATCAAATCAATCGGAAAGACTCAGAATTGAAGGGATGGGTGAACCATTGAAAGATGGTGAAACTCGGCTATATGGCACGAATATAGCAAGGATGCTTGGTGACAAACTCCTAAAACAACAGGATTCTCGTTTCAGTTCAGAACCTTATATAAGCAAGGTCGTCCATATTATCAAAGCAAGCCATTATTTTGCCATTCTAGCTAGTGATGGGGTATGGGATCTCATAAGCTTTAAGAAAGGAATTCAGCTAGAACTCCAGATGAGGGAGAGATAATATACAGAGAGAGAGAATACTGCGGAAAATACTGTTGGTTTACTGTTGGGTGAGGCTAAATCAAACAGAACAAACGATAACACCTCCAAAGTTTTCTTAAATTTTGAAACCTTTAGCAGATTATCTTGTAAAGTTGAATCCTACTATGAATTAGGGATCGTGTTACAGTAATGGTAATACATCATTTTCGTTCCCTCGAAAAATAAAAGCTAACAATTCTAGGTCTAATGAAACTTTTTGCAAAGAAGCATAGTTTTTTGTAGGTAACTATCTTTTTTTATCTTGTGTTCATTTTTCATTATTATGATGATTTGATTCAAAGAGAATAATATATTTTGTGTAATTTTACGGTATAGGCATTATCTCACTACTTATAGTGTTTCTTTATATTATAATTGAAAAAATGGTCATGCATTTATTGCTCATTGTTACAGATTAAAAAATAAGTGATTTTAATGTAAAATAATTTCGAGATAAGTTTTTAGAGATATTTATGTATGTTATATTGGAAATTATTTTATTTTGAAAATTTTCTTTATGAAAATTTCTTTTTATGAGAAGCTACTTAAAATAGCTGCCCATTTTAAGTATTCTTTTAATTGTTTTGTAATTCAAAATTTTTTAAATTTTGCAACAAGCTTATAGAAAACTACTAAATTACTTTTTGTTTCTATCAAATGATCATCGTATACCTATTTTAAGATTACAAATGTAATGCAAACTTTTTTAATAAATAACTTTAATTCATGAAAAAGGTGAATATATAATTTTACAAATATAAATATAAATATTCATTTAATACTCTCGAGAGGTTTATTTCCTTTTTAGTGTGCATTTATAAATTATTAATAAATATTTAAAATTAGAATAACACAATCGTAATTTAAGATATACTCAAAAAAAAAAAGACAAACTTGATTTTGATAGCAATAAATAGGAAATATAGGAAATGGCAACTTTTTATCTTATTTGGTAATCTAATATATTTAAATCATTTATGACGAGCCAATAAGAACACATTTTTAAATGAATTTACAAAGGAATTATTTTTAATATCGTTCATTTTTATTTTTAGTTAAATTTATTCACTATATTTTTTAAATGAATTAAAATTAAAATTTTGACATAACACCAACCCTCATTTATGATTTGATACATTTGACAATCTGATTAAAATTATTTTCCTATAAATTTATAGTTCCATTAATCACTTTGACCCTACTCCTTGGCAAAGGAAAACGTACCCTCTCCATAACAGCAAAGACCGTTCTCGCTTCGTGGTCAACAAACTTGATTTTTTATACTACAAAGCTCGTCTTTCAATATAGGGTAATCTCTGAATAACATATATCTTCATAATCAAAAAAATATAAGATTGATTTGATTATGATGAATCTAAAGAGGAGTACAACAGTTGTAGCTTTTCACTTAATTATATTTAGATGAAATATATATAGTCAGACACACACACACACATACACACAACAAACCTAGGGAGTTTCCATTCATTTTACTTTTTTACTTAAATTTCGAATCCACTTTGTATTTAATCTAGATCCACAAAGGCATCAAAACCTAACTCAGGGTTCACTGTTACAGATCTCGTTATATGGAAGTCGTTGGTGATGTCTTACAAAACTTCACCGTCTATGTTATTTGTTGGTGGAGTGTTCTTCTAATCATTGACAACATCAATCTCCAAACGACTGTGAATAGAGAACATTAAAGGGAATAGAGAACATTAAAGGGAATAGACAACATCAATCTCCAAACGACTGTGAATAGAGAACAAAAAAAGGCGCCTTTTTTGTAACACCCTAGGCCCTTTTCTGACTTAGTAGGCTACCCACAAGTGTACATCATGACCTTCTCTACCTCCCATGTAGAGTTTTTGCCTTCCGTGGGAATCGAACCTTGTACCTGGGGCCTAAGTACAAGTTCAATACATTCCCACTACCAATTGAGCTAGTAGTTCAATTGGTAGTGGGAATGTATTGAACTTGTACTTAGGCCCCAGGTATAAGGTTCGATTCCCACGGAAGGCAAAAACCCTACATGGGGGGTAGAGAAGGTCATGATGTACACTTGTGGGTAGCCTACTAAGTCAGAAAAGGGCCCAGGGTAGCTAATGAGAAGAATTAGCTTATTCCCACAAGAACAGTCACTGGTTGGAGGATTTGCATGGATTATAGAAAGCTCAACAAGGCCACTAGAAAAGATCATTTCCCCTTACCATTCATAGCCCAGATGCTTGATAGACTTGCTGGCAAAGAGTTCTATTGCTTTTTGGATGGATACTCTGGTTATAATCAAATAGCCATAGTACCTGAAGATCAACAAAAGACTACTTTCACTTGCCCTTATGGTACTTTTGCTTTTAGGAGAATGCCATTTGGGTTGTGCAATGCACCAGCAACATTTCAAAGGTGTATGATGTCGATCTTTTCTAAATTCATTGAAAAATCTATGGAGGTGTTCATGGATGATTTCTCTGTCTTTGGAGAAACATTCCAATTATGCCTTGATAACTTAGAAGAGATTCTGGATAGATGTGAAGAAACCAACTTGGTCTTGAATTGGGAGAAATGCCACTTCATGGTCCAAGAAGGAATTGTGTTGGGACCCAAGATTTCAAAGAGGGGAATTGAAGTTGACAATGCCAAAGTTGAGGTAATTGAGAAGATGCATCCTCCAACAAATGTCAAAGGTGTTAGAAGTTTCTTGGGACATGCTGGGTTCTATAGAAGATTCATTAAGGACTTTTCCAAGATTTCAAAGCCACTATGTCAATTGCTGCAGCATGACACTCCATTTGTATTTAATGAAACATGTGCTGCATCATTTCAGAAACTGCAGAATGCTCTAGTTACTGCTCCACTGATAGTAACTCCTGATTGGAGCAGGCCTTTTGAGTTAACGTGTGATGCTAGTGATTATGTCATAGGTGTTGTCCTTGGCCAGAGGTATGATAAAGTTTTCCATTCTATTTATTATGCTAGCAAGACACTTGTTGAAGCTCAATTAAATTACACTATCACTGAAAAAGAATTATTAGCTGTGGTTTTTGCATTTGATAAATTTAGATCATACTTAGTTCGCACAAAAGTAATTGTGTACACTGATCACTCTGCCATTAAGTATTTGATTGCTAAGAAAGATGCAAAACCTAGGCTAATAAGATGGGTTCTCCTCCTCCAAGAATTTGATCTTGAAATTAAAGATAAAAAGGGGGTGGAGAACCAAGTTGCTGATCATTTGTCTAGATTTGAAGGTGATAATGCAGGTAATCAATTTGGAGAAATCAAGGAAAGCTTCCCTGATGAGCAATTGTTAGCTGTTCAAGCTACAGCATCTGATGCTGCAGCACCTTGGTATGCAGACATTGTCAACTTCCTAGTTAGCAAAGTGGTGCCCTGTGATTTGAATGATCAGCAAAAGAAGAGGTTCTTTCACAATGTCAAGCAATATTTTTGGGACAAGCATTTCTTATACAAAAAGTGCCCTGATCAGTTACTAAGAATATGTGTGGCTGATGAAGAACAAGAAGAGGTGCTGCAGCAATGCCATGCTGCAGCATATGGAGGACACTTTGGGGGAATGAGGATAGCAGCAAAAGTGTTTCAATCTGGGTATTTCTGGCCTACAATTTTCAAAGATGCTCAGGAGTTGGTTAAGAAATGTGATAGTTGCCAAAGGAGTGGAAATATATCAAATAGAAATGAAATGCCATTGTCAAACATCTTAGAGGTTGAACTCTTTGATGTTTGGAGTATGGACTTCATGGGACCCTTTCCTCCTTCTTTTTGCAACTCTTACATCCTTGTTGCTGTAGATTATGTATCAAAGTGGGTTGAAGCAGTGGCTTTACCTAACAATGATGCAAAATCTATTAGCAAGTTCTTGCTAAGAAACATCTTTACAATGTTTGGGACTCCAAGAGCAATAATCAGTGATGAAGGATCTCATTTTTGCAACAAATTGATTGAAAATCTCTTGGCCAAGTATGGGGTTAAGCACAAGATTGCAACAGCATATTATCCTCAAACTAGTGGTCAAGCTGAGTTGTCCAATAGAGAGATCAAAAGAATGTTGGAGAAAATGGTAGGGCCTACTAGAAAGGAGTGGTCAAATCATCTTGATGATGCTTTATGGGCTTATAGGACTGCTTACAAAACTCCTTTGGGAATGTCTCCTTATAGACTTGTTTATGGCAAAGCTTGCCACCTGCCTTTGGAGCTTCAATACAAATCCCATTGGGCAATCGAAAAGCTCAATTTTGATCATACTAAAGCATGGGAAGCTAGGCTATTACAACTGAATGAATTGGAAGAAATGAGGCACTTTGCTTATGAGAGCTCAGAGTTGTACAAGGCCAAGACCAAAGCTTGGCATGATAAGAAGATTCAAAAGAGGGAATTAGTGGAAGGTGATCAAGTCTTATTGTTCAACTGAAGACTTAAACTATTCCCTGGAAAGCTCAAGTCTAGATGGTCTGGGCCATTTAAATTGGTGAAGGTGTACCCTCATGGAGCTGTGGACTTGTATGATGATGCAAGAAATCAAACCTTCAAGCTTAGTGGTCAAAGGGTGAGAAAATACTATGGAGAATCAGTGGTGAGGAGCAAATTCACCACTAAATTCAAGAACCCATGATCTTCGAAGGAAGTCAGGCTGAGGACTCTTAAACTAAGTGCTATTGGAAGGCAGCCCAGGGTTTTTAATCTAATAAATTAGTTGTTTTTGTTTGTTTGGTGTTTTTTTTGCAGGAATTAAAAATCGGCAATTTGAAGTTTGAGGGTGTGTTAGCAGTTTGTGCTGTAGCATTGCCTCCAGCAACGTTGCTGCAGCAATGAAGGGCAGTTGAGAAAAAAATAAAATAATGGCAGTTATTCACCCAAGGTCTGATACATCACCAGCGTGTTGTCCAATCAGTCATTTAACCGTCATATCATCAACCCTCCACCATACACCTCACACCCATCTAACGGCTATCTCAATTAATGAGTGCGCCCATTACCAAAACTGTCCCATCCCAATCCTTATAACAACCTAACCTCTCAAGTCCTCTCACCAATTAACTCTTCCTTGCAATCAAACTCTGAAAACCCTTAAACAGTAACCTCTCGTTGAAAAACACCCAAGAATCCCATCCAGCCCCTTTTCTTATCATCAAACTTGTGATCACAATGGTGAGAACAAAAATGAGTGCATCCAAGTCCTCTGGAAAACGCCAATCAACAACTGGATGTGGAGAATCAAGCCAAGCAAGACGCAAGAGTCTTAAGAACCAAGATGTAACTGATGTGGAGAAGTTTGCCTCCATGAGTTTCTGGGCTGAGAGGGGTTTCGTGCTGCAAAACGCCCCTGTTGCGTTCACAACCACTGTGAAAGCACTTGGGTGGGAGCAATTGGTGCAGCACCCATCATTCTTTTTCCCCTCTGTTGTTCGCGAATTCTACACTGGAATAGCCCCTGAAAAAGATGGAAAGCCTCAATATTTTTCTGAAGTCAGGGGTGTGATTGTCAAATTTGACTCAATGATGATCAACGAGTGCGTGGGGCTAGGTTATCATGGCTTAGCCTTCGCAAAGAACTTCACCAAGTGGGGTAAGAAAGAGATGGAGGTTGTGAAGAAGAAGATCACCATTCCTGGCACACCATGGGAGCCATGCAGTGCCAACGAATTTAAAGTCAAAAGAAGCAATCTCAACCATGATGCCATGGTGTGGTTCAATTTCGTGAAGCATACCCTGCTACCCACTTCACACACAACCAATGTTGAGAAGGAAAGAATGATGCTGCTTGACGCAATCCTGGGAGGAAAACATGTTGATGTAGGAAGACTCATTTGCAGAGAAATTCTGATCTGCCATGTGAAGAATGCTAGGTATTTATTCTTTCCTTGTCTTATTACTGATCTTTGTATTAAGGCTGGAGTAGAAATGAAGGGAGAAAAGAAAGGATATCCTGTTGCTGCGTTCCCAACTATGCTGAAAGCAAAACCCAGAGCTGCTGCAGCATCTGGTGATCCCACCATGCTGCAGCAATATATGCTACAGCAGTGTGCTATCTGGGAATTTTTGAGGAAGCAGCATGCATGGCAAAAGGCTGTTTTTGAAGCAAATCTGAAGGAGTTCGCTGGTGTTGAAGCGCCTGATTTTCCAGATTGGGTGCTTGATGAGGAAGCTTTGGATACTGATCTATTTGATGATGCTACTGTAGATGATTGGAGAGGACGAAGAATTAGTTGTAAAGAAGAGAAAGAGGAAGGAAGTGAAAAGAGGAAAGAAAAAAGTGGGAGAGGAAGAAGAAGAATTATTGGTGACAGATGATGATGACTCTCTGAGTGAAGGAGAGAAACAAGAGAACAAGGAGATTATGGCTCAATTAAACAGAGAAGACGATAGTGAAGATGATGATTCTTTGGAATGGGAAGGAAATGAAGAAGGTTCTGATGATGCCACTGACATAGAAATGAATCCACCACCATCAACCCCTCACATCACAAAGACCACCAACTTAACCTCCACAATCCCCACTCAACCCATATTAACCCCTGTTAACCAATCCATTCCTGAAAATCCCATCCAACCCACTCCACAACCAGAAAGCCAACCACAAACAAACACCAATCCACCCCAAGAAAAAGAAAGTGAAAAATTGCCTGAATCTGATGCTGTTTCTACTGCTGAAGCAACTAATGTTGCCGGTTCTGATGTTGCAAGCCCTGTTTTCTCACACTCAAAAAGGCTAAGGAGTAGGCACGTGGCAAAGAGAAGGAAGATGGCTGAAGTTCCTGAAGAAACGCAACTGGATGCTAAAGGAGTAACTGTTGAGGAGGATGCTCAAATCCAAGCAACTGTGGACAGTGTAATGCAAGGACTGCAAGATGCTGCAGCTTCTGATGCTGCAGCAATTGAAGCTGCGGAGAAGGCTGATGCTGAAAAGAGAGATAAGGAAGCTCTGGATTTCGTGATTGCCCAAAAGAAGATAAGTGTTTCTGATGATGGTCCTGCTGTTGCAGATGCAAGATTAGTGCTGCAGCAATCCAATGCTGCAGCAACAGAAACCTCAAAGGATCCAGAGGGTCCTAAGCTTAAATCTCCAAGAGTCTACAAGGCCAGAGCTAGAAGAGGAACTGAAACAAGACAAAGCCCAAGGGCAAAATCAGGAGCCTCTACACCGTAATCTTTTAGTTTATGTCTTTTTTTTAAATTTTGTCTTTTAATGCTTTTAGTAAATAAACCTGTTGAATGTTTGTGTTTTGTGATAACATTCAATAGTGTGTTGTTGTTTGTTTTTATATCTGTTTTGCTTTTAATTAGGCCTCCCCTTAGTATGCATGAGCAGTGAGGACACTGCAAGGTCTTAAGTAGGGGGAGGATTTGTGGTCTATGTATTGTACTAGCATGTTTACTAGTTAGTTGAATGAAAATTTTAAAATGTAGAAGTTAAGTTGAGCAAAACTTAGTGATGAAATGGTGAGAATTGAGTGATTAGTGCCCCTGTTTGTGAGTGAAATCTATTGCTCCTGTTCCCACACTTTTGCATGAAACTTAGGAAAGACTTAGTGAATTAGAAATGATCTAAAGCTAGGCTAGTGTTGGTAGACCTAGAAACTTGCCAAATTTTTATCAAAAACTTAGGGTAGCATATGAAACTAAGTTTGGGGGTTCTTTGAGCTATATTAAGGCAAAGCATGAAAGAATGGGATTAGGCCAAGTGCACATAGTTTAGGAAGTAATCAAATTTAGTGTATTGTGTAATGTGCTGTGTTATAAAGCACAAATGTTGTAAATGTGTGTAATTGTTGTCATTGAACATTGAAAAAAAAAGAAGAAGAAGCAAGCAAAATACTGAGAAAAAGAAATGTAAAGAATAAAGGCAATGCAACACATGTGTCAAGTATTGTATGTTTTTGAATTCTGTTTTAGTTGTATTGCTGCAGCAACTGTTGCTGCAGCACTTCAGTCAAGTTGTAATAAGTGCATTGGCCTAGAGTTCTGAATTCTAAATCAAAGCCCTTTGTCATGCTTATCCCCCCTTTCTAAACTTGAATTGTTAGTCTACCCTTAGTTTTGAAACATCTTTGGCAGTCTCAAAAGAAAGCCTCTCTAGTTTTAGTTAAGTGAAATTTTGAACCTTGCTATGTTCTGAACTGAGTTAAGTGTCACACACGCACTTTTGAGCAGGAGTAATTTAGGGAACTTACTATTCATTGGGTTTGTAATTGAGTGACCAATCTGAAAGTTTTATGCTCAGCTTAATATTCTGTTTGTGTGCCTTTATGAATAATTCAGCTATCTGGTTTGCTTGATGGTATAGTGCTTGTCTCTGTCAAGTGTCATTGCTTGAGGACAAGCAATGGTTCAAGTTTGGGGGTGTGATAACAATCAAATATGATTGTTATTACCTCTTATTTCAAGCTTAAATCAGTTTTTTATTCTCAAGCAATATAGTGATTAATGTTGTAAATATGTTAGTTTAGAGTAGCTTAAGGTGTAAGCTTGAATTTGTTATAATTGGCACTTTGGTGCCCAATTGTGGTTTAATGTGTTTGTTTAATTGCTGCAACACTTATTGTGGCAGCAATGCCAAATTGCGCAACATGTGAGAGAAAGAAATAGGAAACACGGAAATTGAGGAAAGGACAACTGTCAGTTAGTGCCTGGCGTGGGTGTGCGTACCAATCATGGAATATTCGCTGATGACCTAGGGATTTGGGTAAAAAGGACCTTTTGCCCTCATTAAAGAACAAAAGGCGCCTCCCAAATTAGGGTTGCCTCTCATCCCTAGCCTCCTCTATATAAAGGACCACATTCCCAGAATTAGGTTAAGCCAGAATTGAGGTATAGAGATAGCCTCAAGCTTCGTGCCTTCTTCAAGTTACAAAAAGATCAATTGCTGGATTTTGATTGCTGCAGCAACACTGAAGTGTCATCTCTTGAAAGAAGCTACATTGGAGAGCTGGAGTTTGTTCCTTTGATCTTCATTGGAGCTATTCTCACGTTCAAAGATTGTAGTGTAAACTCTCTCCTTGAGGTTTTCATGACTTGTTCATTTATGTTAATGTTTAAGTTAGTTTCTTTGTTGTCAAAGCTCTACATGAGCTAAACTCTTGTAGTTGGGATGCAAAACTGAATGTAATGAATTTATTGTGTTATTAATGTTTATGTTTAAGTGTTGAGTACTTTATCTTGTGTGCTTTTAATATTTCCAACTTAGATTAGGATTGGCCGTCTAATCTAAGTAGCATTTATATTCACAGAGATGGTTTGTAAATTTACCCCACAAGATAACATGGTATGTTGCATAATAGAGATATTGTTGTTCCTTGTCTTAACCCTAGAGATAGGGGAGGCATAAGCCATGAGGTGAACACTGCGGGTGCTTCAGTAGCCTAGGATAATACTCCTTTCTGGTCTAGAGATAAACTAGTCGGGAAAAAACCTAGTGTCTAGTATTTGAGAAAATATGCAATTGCGGCAGCACCTAGTGCTGCAGCACTTAACATAGCATTTTGTACACTTTAATGAAATTACTGAAAGTGAATGCATCTCAACTTGTTCCAAATATCTGATCTTATTTACCCTGATACTTTTTAATCTTGTTGCATGTTACCAAATATTTGTGTCATTTACTTTATTTTTACCATCACTAATTTGTTGATTAAATTAAGCTTTGATTAAGTGCTAATCCTCGTGGGAACGAACTTTACTTTCACTTTATTACTTGTTGATAGTGTATACTTGCACTGTCACGCTTTTAGCACAACACCAGCCAAGAAAGAGATAACCGAAACGATAGGGATAATCGAAATGAGAGAAAGATTCGACCCCGCAATCGCCATCTTGTGTATATCGACCTCAATGAAACCCGGCCTCGGATCCTAGGTGATTGCATGAACATCGAATTCAAACAAGTTTCGAAACCCCCTCCCCCATAGGCTGGGACAGCGTTCAAACAAGTATTGTCGGTATCACTGACGTAGCGGACATGACACTAACCACTGCAATGCTCTAAAGGACGACATTGAAGACATGATCAAAAGAGGTAAGCTTGCGAATTATGTTAAGAGGCCCGGTCAGCAGGGGGCGGGGTTAAGGAGTTGAAAGTAGACCCTAAAGAAAAAGGAAAGCAGAAGGACAAAAACTCGGAGGACGAGCCGGATTTCCGAAAATCCAGAGGGCGACCCTTGTTGATGGTCATCTTAGGGGGTCTCCCCAGCGAGGCATCGGGAAAAACCTTGAAGAGAAAATGGAAGGAAATCATGAACATAGCATCAAAATCATCCGCTCCGGTTTCATCAAACCAACCACCTCTGGCTTTTGGTGGTCTGGATCTGTTTGATGGAAAACCAAACAAACACGTACCGCTCCTTATCACAGCGGTATTGGCAAACAAAGAAGTAAGAAGAATTGTAGTTGATCAAGGAAGTTTAGCAGATATCATATTTGTCGACCTTCTAAAAAGAATGGAAATTGACGAGAAGGACCTCGTCCTTTATAGAGGAACAGACCTTTCCAATTTCAATGGGTTCCGTACTTAACCACTTGGCCAGTTGGAGATTATGGTCACCTATGGGGAGGAACCCCTGATCAGGATCGTAAAAACCAAATTCTTGGTTCTACCATGTCTCTCGATTTACAATTGCATCATCGGAAGGCCGACTCTAGGAAGGCTCGGAGCAGTAACTTCCACTACCAATCTGAAAATGAAATTTTACTCCTTGTGTAACAAAGTCATCACTTTGGATGCCGACTTGGAATTCGCCAAAAGATGTTTTTACCTGCACATGAAGGAGGACAAGAATTGCAGATGTTTTTACTTGCGGGGAGAATGATCAAATGGGCAGTCGGACTTTCTGAGTTCGGAATCAAATATGAATCTCGGACGGCTATGAAGGCGCAAATTCACGTGGACTTTGTCGCAGAAATGACCCTAGCTGATCCTGAGAATGACGTGTGGATTTTAAACGTAGATGGCTCCTCCAACCCGAAAGGCAGTGGAGCCGGTCTGATGCTGGAAAGCCCAGTCGGTGTCATAATAGAAGTATCCCTAACCTTCGGTTTCTCAACTTCAAATAACCAAGCTGAATACGAAGCTTGCATCGCAGTATTGCGTCTAGCAACTGACCTCCGAGTTACTCAAGTCCATTTGTACATCGACTCACCACTAGTAGTGTCCCAGATCGGAAATCAGTATGAAACTAAGGATCCGACCTTACAGAAATATTTAGCTATTTTCGAAGTGGACGAGGTTAAGCATCTCCCCGGACTGAAAACCAAAGAGGGATATCTTATCCAAGCTCGCCAGCACCAAGATCCTCGATAATCACCGATCCGTTATCCAAGAGATGCTCCGCAAGCCTAGCATTCATCCAGACCCGGAATTCAATTCATCCATTTGCGTGATAGGAGGAAGCCATTGCTGGATTGCTCCGATTTTGAAGTATATCGAGTCTGGAGCCGAGCCTTCGGACCCCCAGGAAGCAAAACTTGTCCGGAGAAAGTCTTCTGCCTTCTCCGTGATCAATGGGACCCTCTACAGGAGGAGCCTCTCCTCGCCACTGTTGAAATGTGTTGAGGGAGAAGAAGTAGACTACATACTAACTGAAATCCATGAAGGTATTTGTGGACAACACCTTGGAGCTCGATCTTTGGCTCGAGAAGCTTTGCGCGCAGGTTATTATTGGCCGACCATGTAAGGCGATGTCAGGAACCATGTTAAGAGATGCAGAAAGTTCCAAATCCATGCAAACGCCCATATTGCCCCACCTACCAAATTGTCCAATCTTTCCTCTACATGGCCATTTGAACGATGGGGGATAGATCTCTTAGATACTTTTTCAACTGCACCAGCTCAGGTCAAATACTTAATAGTAGCAATAGACTATTTCAGTAAATGGATCAAAGCAGAACCATTGGCCATCATTAGTTCAAGAAATTGCATAAAATTCTTCAAGAAGAACATCATGAGCAGGTTCGGGATCCCCGAGGTTGTCATAACTGACAACGGAACTGAATTCACGGATAAAGGTTTTAGTAAACTTATGACCGACCTTAAAATCAAGCATCGCTTCACCTCGTTAGAACACCCGCAAACTAATGGGAAAGTGGAAGCAGCTAACAAAGTGCTCCTCAATGGTCTAAAGAGACGATTGGATGATCCTAAAGGAAACTGGGTGGAAGAGCTACCTTATGTCCTATGGGCTTATAGGACCACCTCCCAAAGCTCTACGGGAGAAACGCCGTTCCGGCTCTACTATGGCAGCGAAGCAGTCGTCTCTTTGGACATCGGGGAACTTTGTAGGAGAACAACAAATCCAAAATCCCCACAAGACAATAACTCGACTTTGAGGGAAGAACTCGACCTCCTCGACGAAGTCCGAGGGAAGGCCTCGTTCAGAGAAGTCATGGTTAAGCAAAGTATAACAACCCGATAAAATGCGAAGGTCGTCCCCAGGGACTTCGAAATCAATGACCTAGTACTTAGTAGAGCCAATGTAGGCCAGAAGAACACCGCTCAAGGAAAGCTCGCGCCCAACTGGGAAGGACCTTACCGTGTTATATCTAAGATCGGGAATGGCGCTTTCGAATCGGAAACCTTTGAGGGAAAAACGATCCTCCGAACTTGGAATGCAACCAAGCTCAAAAGTTATTACAGTTAAAACTAAGAACTAGGCCTAAGGGCATCATGTGTACCGACCTTGTCGAAGGATTTCTGTTCCATATAATCAGATAGGCAGCCATGCCGATTTCCAATATTTCATCGTTAGGCTTAAAATAAAAAAATTCCTTCTTTGGAGGAGACGATCTGCAACCGATCATCAGATCTCCCAAAGCGACCGAGGTCGTCGCAACCCTTAGGGATGAGTTCAATCCAGGCTGAGTCCTGGTAAACTGTCCCAAAGGACACTAACGGTCTTTAGGATTCACATCCTCAAATGACCCTTGTCCGATGTTGCCAAGAACCCTAAAAGACAAGTTCGATCTTGGCTGAGTCCTGGTAAATTGTCCTTAGGACGACGTACATGATTTGTAAAATAAACTCAATCATAAGCACGTACGAAGTAAAAACCAATTATAGACACTAAAGGTTAAATGAAAGACCGGTTAATGTGCAAACTGTTACAAACAACCCCCGGATACGGCCGGGTCCTCAAGTTTCAAAATAACTAATCTATTACAGAAATAGTAATACGTCGAAGTTCCGGGCTTATGCATGATCTTCTCTATATGAACCCAGAACACTTGCAAAAAAAGTTCAGCTTTAAAGAGTCAAACATCATACGAAGGATAGACGACGATCCGCTCTTTGGTGCTTGGATTGATCTTGACAATCTGACCGCCCTCAACCTCATTATCCATGTGGAAAACCTCCCTATTAAAGGGCTGTGAAGGGTGGATCAGAGCGCCCTGCTGCAGCGCTTTATCAAAACCTTCCCCCGCCATTTCAAGAGCGAGCATGGCTGCTTACCGAGCATTGGCCTTGGATTGTTTCAGTTCAGCTTCGAGCGCAGGAATTCGGCCTTGAGGGTCGGAGCTTGATTCCTCCCTTTCTTCTTCGTCTTTCCTCAAAGCTTCTTCAAGCTCGGTGACCCGAAGCTCAAGGGTCGAAATCTTCTCTTTAGCTTGATTCTCTATAGCTTCCAACTCTTTGACCCAAAGGGCCAATTCTTAAGCTCGGCTTTTGGCAGAATCCCTTGCAGTTTCCAGCTCGTCCCTTTCATGCTGCACACCGGTCATATCAGTCTTTTCTCTGGTCAAAGCAGCAAATTTATCCTCCAACTTGTTCAGAGCTTTCTCTAACCGAGCTTTCACATCACAGACGAAAAGACAAAGGGAAAGATACGTTAAAATTTCATTTTACCCTTAGCCCGATTTTCGTACTCCTCCCTTTGGAGCTTGGTAACCTCTGCCAAGTGCAAGAATAACAGGGCCGAGGCACCAAAAGGATCGGCACAGTACTCTTTGAAATTCTTCAAAAAAAATTGCGATCCACCAAAACACTGCTGGTTTTGTGTTTCTTTGAAATATGCTTCTTAGATGCCTTAGGGTCGCCTCCATGATAGGATTGGCCTCTGTTTCCTGCATTTTGAATAGAAGAAAAATTGTTCACAGAAAGACGATCCATTGAGTCTGTTTGTCTCCTCTTCCGATGCTAAATGTAACGCCCTAAAATTTAATCAAATTATTTCGAAGTTGGATTGCCGTAGGATGATTGTAAGAATTGAAATTATGGGCGTAGTAGCTATGTTGAAAACGAGTTAGATGATAATCACGTGTTGTGGGCTAGTTAAAAATAGCATTGGGCTCCCTTCCTATGTGGATAAAGTCCCAAATAATTTAGCCCATTCTGTTTCTCACTTATTAGAAGTGGAGAGGATTAATTTAGGGTTGAGAGAGAGAGGAATTTCGGATTAGAGCAGCCACCAAAGAGAGAGAAAAGAAGAGAGAAAACAATTCCCGTTTTTCTCAAACCTGTCACCGTAAAATTGCGATTCCGGTTTCGTTAACCGTTGGATCGTCTTCGTTTTTGGGCAGCAGGTTCGTAAGATATAGTTATACACTTTCACCGTTCGGATCTTCGAAACGAGTTCTGAGGAGAGAGATATTGGCTTCGCACTGAAGCTGCAGTTTGGGGGAGTCGCCGTATTCGGAGATCGAGGAACGAGGCTAGGAGGGAGTTTGCGCCACCATAGTTGAGGTAAGGGTGGGCTTAACCTTGATAATGGGTTGATGATAATTATGTGTGGGTAGTCTAGGGTTTTGTTGAATTGTTCGTGTCGTTGCATATCGTGTTTTCGTTGAGATTGGTGCTTTGATGATTATTGCACGTTATTGTGATTTGTTTCGTTATTTGTTGTTGCGTGATTGTTGTATCACGATGATGGTGTTGTTATTGTTCGTGTTTTTGTTGTTGCTGTGCGTGGTTGATTGTTGTTGTTGCGTTGTCGAATTGTCGTTTTTGTTGTGGTGGTTGCGGTGTCGCTGCCGTTAGGGTTTGGTGTTTGGCAATTTAGCGATTCTGGACACAGGTTCGGTTTTTCTAAAACTGGCGCTTTTTGGTAGATCCAAAAATTATGAGGTTGATTGTTTTTGAAAATAGACTTAACGCCGGTCGTTTTGGCATTGGTTTCGTTAAATTCGGAGTTGTATAGCTCGAGTTATAGGTGATACAAGTTAGGTTAAAATTCTGGAAACGATTTGCGTATAGATTCGGTATTTCGGTGACTGGGAACGTTGTATTGACCGAAAAATTATGTGGTTTATTTTTATGGAAAATAGACTTAATGCTTGTTAATTTGGCACTGGTTTGGTTGCGTTTAGAGTTGTGTAGCTCGAGATATGAATTCCACAAGTTAGAGTAAGATTCTGGAAACAATCTGGACACAGGGTCAGTGTTTTGGTTACCACGTTTTCAAAAGAACTCCTTTTCGAACGAATCCAATTTCTTTGAAAACTAGACAAAATTTGCCCCTGTTTATGCACAAGTTTCATGCAGTTTGATTGAGTCTTGGTCACTTTGGAATTGCTTGAATTTGAAGGACAGAAACTGTCCTCTTTTGCAACTAGCCTGTGTGCTTTTCGAAAACTGTACCTATTGGACACTCTCCTTCAAAAACTGAACTTAGGGATGATAACCAGACCCATAGGGCTTTCCAACAAGTATTTATTTGTTGAAATCCGATGTCGTTTGCTATTTTAATTAATTCGCTGAAGTAGGTGCGATGTGCCTAGGCGCTGTGCGCCAGTCTTGTGCGTGGTGTGCGTGCGTTATGTCCGCGTTGTGGAGCCGTCTGGTGTTAATATTTTAGGTGCGGTGCTGGTATGCTCAGGAGAGTTTAGTGGTAGCTGTGATGCTACAACTTGGTGCTATTTTTGGTGAAATCATTTGTTTTGATTCTGGTGATATAGTATTTATTTTAAATACTTGTTATGGTGAGTTGGTGCATAATCATGGTGTCGCATTGTCATATGCATGTTTTGGTGATATAGGCTCTGCCTCTGGTGTTTATTGGTGATATGCCCGTCGTGGCTCATTTTGGTGATCGGTACCGCATGCATATGCCCACTGGAGGGGTTGCATATCATCCCATTGTCTATGAATGTTATAATTTTGGTGGTTCACTGTCAAATGGATTTTTCCTTTGGTATCTGGTGCTGTGATATGGTGTAATTGTATTGTGTTGCTGTAGTTACCTGATGCTAGCATATTTTTATCATCTGCTTATTATCTCTGTTAGACTCACCCCTTCTGCTTGGAATGTTGCTCTCATGCGGCAACGCTGCAGGTGATCGCTAGTGCTCGTGGAGGAATTGCTAGGTTTTGCTTCCTCTCTCGTTTGGGTCTGTGTCAGCTCTGATATGTAGCACCGGGGAGTCGTTAGTTATCGTTTTGAACTATTATTTTAGTTATTGGAAATTGTTTTAATTTATTTTGGAGATGTCTTTAATTGTTAATTCTGGAGATGTTTAAACTGGTTAATATTTCCGCTGCTTGGTGATTTCTTTTATATAAATTATTTTGGAGATTTTCTTTTTTTTAAAATGGTGAAAAACGTAGCGCCCTTCGAGGTGACTCTGATAATTGTCTATTTAATTGTAATAGTAAAAGGGGGGTGTTACATTAGTGGTATCAGAGCAGTTCGGTCTGTCCGGCCAAGTTGTCGAGTCGTCGAGTCGAGTAACACTTGAGTAATTGTTACTCGTTTCTGGTTATAGTTTCTGTTGCAGTGTTAGGTTGAGATGGCAGGACGGAACGATGTTGCACTCGCTGCTGCTTTGCAGGCTGTGGCTCAAGCTGTGGAGAATAACCCATGTGCTGCTGGTGATGCTGGGTCGCGCAGTTTGGCTACGTTTCAGAGGGAGAATCCTCCTACCTTTAAGGGCAAGTATAACCCTGATGGTGCTTTGGCGTGGCTGAAAGAGATGGAGAGAATCTTTCGTGTTATGGATTGCTCTGAGGCGCAGAAAGTCAGGTATGGTACTCATATGCTGGCAGAGGAGGCTGATGACTGGTGGTTGGAGGTGAGGCAGAGGTTGGCGACTGTGAATGAAGAGGTCACTTGGGCTGCGTTCGGCAGAGAATTTCTGAGAAAGTATTATCCTGAAGATGTCCGTGGGAAGAAAGAGATTGAGTTTCTGGAGCTGAAGCAGGGTAATATGTCGGTGACTGAGTATGCTGCCAAGTTCATTGAATTGGCGAAGTTCTATCCACATTATGGTGAGGCTGGTGCTGAATTCTCCAAATGCATCAAGTTTGAAAATGGGTTGCGGGCCGTATAGAATGTCTGCATCTGAATTGTCAGAACTGAAGAAGCAACTCGAGGATCTGCTTGAAAAGAAATTTGTGAGGCCAAGTGTGTCAGATTGGGGATGTTGAAGATTGATAATGAATTCATGGCTAGCATTCGAGAAGCTCAGAAGTTAGATGTTAAATTGGTTGACCTGATGGTTGGGATTGATCAATCCGAGAATAAAGACTTTGAGTTGGATGCGCAGAATGTATTGAAGTACCGTGGGAGAATCTGCATTCCTGATGATGAGGAGATGAAAAGAGCAATTTTAGAAGAAGGTCATAGGAGTAAGTTGAGTATCTATCCGGGAGCTACAAAGATGTATCAGGATCTGAAGAAGATGTTTTGGTGGCCTGGTATGAAGCGTGATGTGGCGCAGTTTGTGTATTCCTGCTTGACTTGTCAGAAATCGAAGGTTGAGCATCAGAAGCCTGCTGGGTTGATGCAACCGTTGGAGATTCCGGAATGGAAGTGGGATAGTATTTCTGTGGATTTCGTGATAGGGTTACCTAATACTGTGAGGGGGCACGATTCGATTTGGGTGATTGTGGATAGATTGACGAAGTCTGCTCATTTTATTCCTATCAATATCACGTATCCGGTGTCGAGATTGGCAGAGATTTATATTCAGGTGATTGTGAAGTTGCATGGTGTTCCTTTGTGCATTGTGTCTGACAGAGATCCTAGGTTCACTTCTGATTTCTGGAAGAGTTTGCAAGAAGCGTTGGGTTCTAAATTGAGGTTGAGTTCAGCTTATCATCCTCAAACTGATGGGCAGACAGAGAGGACCATTCAGTCGTTGGAAGACTTGTTGAGATCTTGTGTTCTTGAGCAGGGAGGTGCGTGGGATACTCACCTTCCGTTGATCGAGTTTACTTACAACAATAGTTACCATTCTAGCATCGGGATGGCACCGTTCGAGGCATTGTATGGTCGGAGATGTAGGACTCCGTTGTGTTGGCATGAATCTGGGGAGAGTATTGTTCTTGGACCCGAGGTTGTTCGAGAGACTACTGAAAAGGTGAAATTGATCCGTGAGAAAATGAAAGCGTCGCAGAGTAGACAGAAGAGCTATCATGATAAGAGAAGGAAGGATTTAGAATTCCAAGCTGGTGATCATGTGTTTTTGAGAGTCACGCCTATGGCTGGTGTTGGGCGTGCATTGAAGACAAAGAAGTTGACTCCTCGTTTCATTGGACCGTATCAGATCACTGAGAGAATTGGTAATGTTGCTTATAGGGTGGCCTTGCCGCCTAATCTTTCGAATTTGCACGATGTATTTCATGTGTCGCAACTTCGGAAGTATATTTCGGATCCGTCCCATGTGATTCCGATGGATGATGTGCATGTGCGGGATAATCTCACTGTGGAGACAATGCCTGTGCGAATTGAAGATCGTGAAGTGAAGACTTTACGTGGCAAAGAGATAAACCTGGTAAAAGTGGTCTGGTTAGGAGCTGCTGGTGAAAGCATGACATGGGAGTTGGAGAGCAAGATGCGAGAGTCCTATCCGGAGCTGTTTGAATCAGGTATGTTTTCGAGGACGAAAATATTCTAAGTGGGGGAGAGTTGTAACGCCCTAAAATTTAATCAAATTATTTCGAAGTTGGATTGCCGTAGGATGATTGTAAGAATTGAAATTATGGGCGTAGTAGCTATGTTGAAAACGAGTTAGATGATAATCACGTGTTGTGGGCTAGTTAAAAATAGCATTGGGCTCCCTTCCTATGTGGATAAAGTCCCAAATAATTTAGCCCATTATGTTTCTCACTTATTATAAGTGGAGAGGATTAATTTAGGGTTGAGAGAGAGGAATTTCGGATTAGAGCAGCCACCAAAGAGAGAGAAAAGAAGAGAGAAAACAATTCCCGTTTTTCTCAAACCTGTCACCGTAAAATTGCGATTCCGGTTTCGTTAACCGTTGGATCGTCTTCGTTTTTGGGCAGCAGGTTCGTAAGATATAGTTCTACACTTTCACCGTTCGGATCTTCGAAACGAGTTTTGAGGAGAGAGATATTGGCTTCGCACTGAAGCTGCAGTTTGGGGGAGTCGCCGTATTCGGAGATCGAGGAACGAGGCTAGGAGGGAGTTTGCGCCACCATAGTTGAGGTAAGGGTGGGCTTAACCTTGATAATGGGTTGATGATAATTATGTGTGGGTAGTCTAGGGTTTTGTTGAATTGTTCGTGTCGTTGCATATCGTGTTTTCGTTGAGATTGGTGCTTTGATGATTATTGCACGTTATTGTGATTTGTTTCGTTATTTGTTGTTGCGTGATTGTTGTATCACGATGATGGTGTTGTTATTGTTCGTGTTTTTGTTGTTGCTGTGCGTGGTTGATTGTTGTTGTCGCGTTGTCGAATTGTCGTTTTTGTTGTGGTGGTTGCGGTGTCGCTGCCGTTAGGGTTTGGTGTTTGGCAATTTAGCGATTCTGGACACAGGTTCGGTTTTTCTAAAACTGGCGCTTTTTGGTAGATCCAAAAATTATGAGGTTGATTGTTTTTGAAAATAGACTTAACGCCGGTCGTTTTGGCACTGGTTTCGTTAAATTCGGAGTTGTATAGCTCGAGTTATAGGTGATACAAGTTAGGTTAAAATTCTGGAAACGATTTGGGTATAGATTCGGTATTTCGGTGACTGGGAACGTTGTATTGACCGAAAAATTATGTGGTTTATTTTTCTGGAAAATAGACTTAATGCTTGTTAATTTGGCACTGGTTTGGTTGCGTTTAGAGTTGTGTAGCTCGAGATATGAATTCCACAAGTTAGAGTAAGATTCTGGAAACAATCTGGACACAGGGTCAGTGTTTTGGTTACCACGTTTTCAAAAGAACTCCTTTTCGAACGAATCCAATTTCTTTGAAAACTAGACAAAATTTTCCCTAGTTTATGCACAAGTTTCATGCAGTTTGATTGAGTCTTGGTCACTTTGGAATTGCTTGAATTTGAAGGACAGAAACTGTCCTCTTTTGCAACTAGCCTGTGTGCTTTTCGAAAACTGTACCTATTGGACACTCTCCTTCAAAAACTGAACTTAGGGATGATAACCAGACCCATAGGGCTTTCCAACAAGTATTTATTTGTTGAAATCCGATGTCGTTTGCTATTTTAATTAATTCGCTGAAGTAGGTGCGATGTGCCTAGGCGCTGTGCGCCAGTCTTGTGCGTGGTGTGCGTGCGTTATGTCCGCGTTGTGGAGCCGTCTGGTGTTAATATTTCAGGTGCGGTGCTGGTATGCTCAGGAGAGTTTAGTGGTAGCTGTGATGCTACAACTTGGTGCTATTTTTGGTGAAATCATTTGTTTTGATTCTGGTGATATAGTATTTATTTTAAATACTTGTTATGGTGAGTTGGTGCATAATCATGGTGTCGCATTGTCATATGCATGTTTTGGTGATATAGGCTCTGCCTCTGGTGTTTATTGGTGATATGCCCGTCGTGGCTCATTTTGGTGATCGGTACCGCATGCATATGCCCACTGGAGGGGTTGCATATCATCCCATTGTCTATGAATGTTATAATTTTGGTGGTTCACTGTCAAATGGATTTTTCCTTTGGTATCTGGTGCTGTGATATGGTGTAATTGTATTGTGTTGCTGTAGTTACCTGATGCTAGCATATTTTTATCATCTGCTTATTATCTCTGTTAGACTCACCCCTTCTGCTTGGAATGTTGCTCTCATGCGGCAACGCTGCAGGTGATCGCTAGTGCTCGTGGAGGAATTGCTAGGTTTTGCTTCCTCTCTCGTTTGGGTCTGTGTCAGCTCTGATATGTAGCACCGGGGAGTCGTTAGTTATCGTTTTGAACTATTATTTTAGTTATTGGAAATTGTTTTAATTTATTTTGGAGATGTCTTTAATTGTTAATTCTGGAGATGTTTAAACTGGTTAATATTTCCGCTGCTTGGTGATTTCTTTTATATAAATTATTTTGGAGATTTTCCTTTTTTAAAAATGGTGAAAAAATGTAGCGCCCTTCGAGGTGACTCTGATAATTGTCTATTTAATTGTAATAGTAAAAGGGGGGTGTTACACTAAAGATCGCCATTTTGATTTTCCAGATCTTGCTGAGTCACAGTATTGATCGGAAAAGCATTGATGGAAGCCTCGCGAATTGGGGAATGATGTGGGGTCGCCTGAGTCTAGAAACTGATGTTTGCAACCCCAACATTCCCCAAAGTGAGAGACCTCAAGAAGGCGAACTTGTCAGTCGACATCGTATCTACAAAATAAAAGAAAGTACAAACGAATTAGAACACTTGGAGGAAAATAACTTTGGAACATAGAAAAACATTTCCGATCCTACCTAAAACCGTTAAAACTTCTCTTTTTCTGCCGGCTTTAAACAGACGATCCGTTGGGAAACCTCGGAATTTCTCTTTGGTGTAAGGGATTCGAGCTGCCATGTCAACCAAGATCTTTCTGGTTATCCAGTCTTCATTACTCAGCTGTGATTCACTTACAGAATAGGCACCAGGCGGACGATTGTAATGTCCGAGGCTCCATCCAATCGGAAATATGGTGGACACCAAGAACTTCCCGTCTTCGCTAAACTTACCGACATAGTCGATTGCCTTGTCATTTCCAGGTTCAACAAAGTAAAAGAGCTCTTTCTATTTCCCTTTCAGCGAATCAGTATAGGGTCGAAAGATTTTTGTATTCCTCCTCGAATGAAGACTCACATGTTCACGACCTTCCGATCCGTCCTCCGCGCTTTTGTTCGTGTTAACCTCGAACAAGTTGAAAAATAAATTAGGCGACAAAGGCCTCTCCAAAAAATTTGCACACCAGCTCGAAAGCTCGGAGGAACGCCCACGCATTAGAATGGATTTGAGAAGGAGCCAGGTCCAACCTGCCCTAAATGGTTTGTTGAAGATAAGTAAACGGAGGCTGAATATTCATCTCCGAGATAACAACGTCGTACATGACAAACTTCAAACCAGAAGCCCAAATAGCCATGTGCTCATTTTCCTTCATCCCTTCGACGCTCAACATCATCCCCCACTGACTGGAAATTCTATTGACAATCGCGCTCATATCTCTCCCGGACTCATACAAAGACCGGGTTTGCAGCAAGGATTCTGAAACCCACGAAGAAACCCGGGGATTTGCCATGTCTTATAAGAGTGGAACATCGACAGCTGCAGGCCTGGTACTGGAAAACTCTTCCAAAACTGATCTAGAATTTCGATTGGATGTTTCACATTGCACTTCAGTCTGCTGATAAATGGGCTGGTCATCACATTCAACCTCGTCACTAGTATGACTTTCTTCTCCAGTCTCGGAACTCGTCTCGGATTCAGAATCCAAACTTTCTGAATGATGAGTGTTAGAGCTCCCTTGCCTCTCTTCGGAATGAACTTCCTCGAAACCCGACTCTATAGTCACTACTTCGACTTGGCGTGCTTCAATGGAAACATTTACTACATCGATGTCTTCCGATCTACCTACGGGATATCGGTTTTCACCTTCAATATTATCTCCCCCATCAGGCTCGTTGGCCTCATCTGTCGGGGTTTATATTTGTTAATGAGAAACAGGTGACCGTTGAGTGTCTCAAGGTAACTATTCGGAATGATGGCCCTTCGTTTCTCGTGTCAGGCATTAAATACTGCTGATTGGGAACATTTTTCGATGGCGGGTGGTAACAATGACGCTTCATTTTTCGTGCTCGTGGTTAAAGTCATTGATTGGACATGCCGATTGGATTCAGGCCTAATCTGTGACCTTGGGCCCACTATAAATAAAGGTCCAGTCTCCTCCATTTCTTGTGTTTTTTAAACTTGCTCTGACTACCAATCTAAAGATCTGAGTTTCCGAGCGGTCAATTCCGAGCTAGAAGAACATGGCGAGAGTAGGTCCGTTTTAGTGGATTGAAGTGGTGAAAGTTTGCAAAGCAAGACTCCTTCGTCGGTCTTCTGATAACAGAGGTTAGAATCTCTTAGCCTCATTTTTTAATTTATGTCGGACTTCCCCCTATCCTTTATATTTCCCACAGGGTGGGGGTCGTCAGGTCGGGTTTTGATTTGATCAAGGACCCATTGAGTCATTTATTCCTGACATCTCATCCCCCCATTCCTGCAAGTCCAATCTGCCGAGGATGAAACAGACCCGACGGGTTTACACTGAAAATCGTCCTCAGTTCGCGAAATTGATGGCTTTCGGCGATGAAATTTCTAAGGATTGTTGTTCGAATCCCACGCCTGCCGTCCCTAAGGTTCAAGACCATCAGGACTCGGCTCCCACAAGCGAACAAGTGGAGGACGATTTCGAAGTCAACAATCAGTCTCCCGGAACTACATAGACTGGGTCTGGGTACAAAGGTTACTGAAAACAAGCCCGGACCAGTAAAGATCGGATCTGGGTCCAATATTTGGTCAGACAATCGTCTTGAGTCACTCAAACGGTTACCTGTTTCTTGCATACAAATGCGAGCCCGGATTTACAAAGACCGGATCTGGGGACAAGGGTTCACATGAGTAAGCACGGACCAGTGAAGATCGGATATAGGGGCAAAATCTACAGGACACTAGCTCGATATCACGCTGAATCATCGTTCTGAATCCCTATAACCTCAAGATCGGTAAGAGTTACAAGTCAAGATCGCCCTTCAAACGACCATACTTGGGGGACAACTGTTACGGATTGGGCTTCCCAAACCCCATACAACAAAAGCCGAATTCATGGAAAGCCCATTAACAAATACACCATCCTACAATCAATGGTGGGGATCAACGCAATAGATCAAACGGTCCAAATTGGTCAGGTCACGCCATCAAAACACTATAAATAAGGCATTCAATGGTTCACTAATGGTAAGCAATCTAACTCTTAAACCACCTGCATTCGGCCTACTCCCTGACTTGAGCGTCGGAGTGTCTTTACAGGTACAACACCCCACGTCGGATTGGACAGTTGTTGATCAAGCCATACTACTATGAACTATCTTGGATCGTCGACCCTGCAAGAGATACAGTACAGAACAAATAGCATGTGAGGCATTTAGGTAAACATTACTTCATATAGTCACAATAAAAACAACAAGGCAACGACCTGCACTCCACAAAATAAATAAAACTTGAATCATGTTTAGAATTTGCAAACAAATGAGTTCTAAGTACTAACGTATTCAAAACTCTAGAAATGAAAGTATGGGGATAGAAAGAACTCAGATAAGTTATTATGCAAAGACATAATTGATTCCTCCTAATTTTAATCCATGACTCCATTTCATATGGTATCAAGGGATGAAACTACTCAATGTAAATCTCAAACAAGGACTAAAAATTTAACCACATAACATCTTTTACCATCTCATATTTTTAAAGCGTTCTTCGGTTTCTATTACTAAAAATACAAAAAATATATATTGTCTTTACTTCGAGTTTGTTACTTGATTATATCAACCAAATCTCAATTTGTGTGTTCATTTAGTTGTTAGTGTTTATTGGTATTTAGATTTGACGCTTGAGGACGATATTTGGTTCTTACTGATATTATTACTTGCGACGATTTGGTACACTTGCCGATATCCTAACAACAATCATTAGTCACATACAAAACACAAACCAAAACAATCGAAAACATTAGTCCTAAACAAATACTGAGTCGCTCGTAGGTGCCCACCGCGTCTTTGCGGATAGGTAATCCCTCTAAATCGAGGTCTAGGACTACTAGGTGTCGGTGGTGAAACCATCTTAATGAGCTCCTGGACTAAGACGCAGCTGCGCGTCCCTCATGGAATCTTTTGGGACAATTCTTCAAGACTCACCAATAGCCTGGCTCGGTCTAGTTCCTGCCAGCAAGAACAATATAATATAATATAACATGTATTATAAATTAAATAACAAAAAAAGTTAGAAAAAATTCATTAAAAGAAAACTTGACATACTGATCAGTCCAGCCTCGCGCATTCATTAAAAACTTGTTACCAAAGTATTGAGCCTCTCTCCCTAGTCTCTTTTTTCTTTGTGCTTTTTTCTACACTAGATACCAAAGTATTGAACTCATTGTATCTAAGGTACCAAACAGTTAATAGATATAGAAAAAAGCACAAAAAGCGACGAGACTAGGGAGAGAGGCTCACCGTAATTGTGTGGTCGTAAAGACAAAGAAATGAAGGTAAGGGAGTGTAAGAGAGAAGGAGTGAGAGAGCGTGGGAAGTCGAGAGAGTGAGAGAGACGGGGGTGCAGAGGGAGTGGCTGTTGGAGTGGTGAGGGTGTTTTACAAAAATTAGGGAGTGAGAAATTAATAGGGGTAGTGTTTAAAGAGTTTTCCCCAATCGAATTGACATATGCTATACTAAGCTACTACCTCTACCCCTTTTGTTGGGTGGACTATGAACTTTTGGGCTGTTTTTATTTTCTGTAGTGTATTCTATTCTCCATTGTCCAAATAAAGGAAAAAAAGAACACTACCTTAAAAAGAACACATACTTTTGTGCTACCAAGTCAATCCTTTATTTTTTATTTATTTATTTATTTTTTTATAAGCAAATGGGGAGTGTTAGTGTTCTGGACTGGGCTAGTCGTCATGCCCAATCCAGCAGCAACGATCCAACCCAGCAAGGGAAGGGCCAGCTTCGCTGGGCCTGATCCAACAACTAACCAACCAGCCCAATAACGAAGTGGTCAGTTCCACTGTTACTTGGGCCCCCATCGCAAATGGGCTATCCGACGCCAACGATCCACACTATTCACTATAAATACCTCCAGTCACCAGATGTCAGGTACGCAATTCATTCACTAGATATTACTGTAGCTCGATATAGCTGACTTGGGCGTCGGAGTGTTCTTGCAGGTACACACCCCCCGCACGTTCAGGTCTTCCTCAGCCTACGGTATCAGACGATCCGTCCCTTGACCGTCTCTGTAGACCATCCGTCTCCGCAGACCATCCCAGGGTACGGTTCAGTTAGATTCCAGGGTTTGAACCCTGGACCTCCTTCTTGCAATTCCTTCATATCCTTTCGCTCGCCAACTGAGCTACCTTCCTGGGAGACTAAGTCAATCCTTTATGTTTAAGGTTGTTTTTGTCAAAGGTGTTCATAATGGTAGTCGGTAATGATCAGATTGGCGTTCACCGGTGGATAAACTTGTGATTTGACGTGATCATAGTAGTGATCAACGAGGGTCGAAGTGGTAGTTGGTGATGGTCGAAGTAGTGATTGACGGTAGTGAGAGTGGTGTTGGCGGTGGGCGGAGTTTTGGTTGGCGGTAGTCAGAGTAGTGGTTGGTGGTGGTCTGATTGGTAGTAGATAGTGGTCAGAACTATTATCTGAAGTGGATAAAATGGTGATCTCCAATATAAGGGTCAAAGTGGCAGTCGACGCTGGTCGAAGCACTGGTAGGTGGGCAGAGTGATTCCCGATAGTGGTCAAATGGTGGTTGGAGTAGTGGTTGAAGACCAATGGTGGTGACGTATTAGCATTAAAACAAAAACAAAAATGATACAACCTATTTTTCTTACGGAGAACAATTTAAAATTATGAAAAAAACGAACTCAACTCCATTTTTACCCGGGTTCAGATCCTCTCCATTTGGAGAGGAAATGGACATGTCCATTTTACTCCCTATCTACGTGACACGTGGCATTAAGATGATCTAATGGCTGAGAGTAAAAGTTCTAAAATAAAAAATAAAAATTAATAAAACCCAAAATAACGGGTGGCTATTACAAAACCCAAGACCCATCATCTCTGACCTTCCCCCAACGCCGCCTCTGCCGTACTTCAACCTTCTCCCACTGACAGCTACCTCCGGTCACCGTCCGACGTGATCACAGCGACAAGATAATTTATTTGTCTTGGTTATGAAGTGGTCTCTGAGTTAGAAATACAATAAAAAGCAGAGGGCCATTAACATTCATCTTTAATTTGTGTGTTTTTTATTTTATTGTTGAGAATGTAATAGAAAATGTTCCTTGAAGGCTGTGAGGAAACTCTAATCTTCATGATTAGTTGTTGTAGATGAAGAATATAAAAAGGGCGGGTTAATGTTATTTACATATAATATATAATAAGATCAAAAGAAACTTTCAAAAAATTTATGTCTTATTCTTAAACTTAACAGATTCCATGAATCAAAAAGCTCAATTGAACTAATAAAGAGAATGATAAAATGATTGAAAGTGTATATTCATTCAATGATATCTGTACAAAACAGTAGCCCCTTTTATAGGAGAAAGGAGGTACATCATACACTCCAATCAAATGTGCAACAGTGAATCTAAGAATTGAAAATATCTACAACAACTAAATCTAGGGTAAATCCCATTCCTAACAGAAAAGAGAGAGAAGGAGGAAAATGAGAGCAATGCAAAGCTTCCAGAAGGTGAGAGGATTCCCCCATTTCGTTATTCTGATGTGTCTGACTTCATTACACCAACAGAGTGATTCAACTTGCCTGCATCAGCTTCCTTTGCCATGTCAGCATTAGTCAATGCTGACTCACCACTAGTTGTTGACTTTAATAGCTCCCCGCAAGCTTGACCATGATATATATTGATCATGCCAAGCTTGGAAATGAATGGATTGAATGCTGTGGGTGACAGAGCTTTGGTAAAGAAATCTACAAGTTGACCCTTTGATGATACAGGCAGCAACTTCATCATTCCACTTTGAAGCTTCTCTCTTACAAAGTGGCAATCTATCTCAAGATGCTTTGTTCTCTCATGAAAAACAGGGTTTGCTGCTATATGTATAGCACTTTGGTTGTCATAGAACAACACAGGTGGTCTTTCAGAACTGATTCCCAAATCACCAAGAATATATAGTAGCCACTGAAGCTCACAAGTGGCTGTGGAAAGTGCCCTGTACTCTGCTTCAGAAGATGATCTAGATACAGTCTGCTGCTTCTTGGTCCTCCATGAAACCAAAGAAGATCCAATGAAAAAACAATATCCAGTAACAGATTTTCTGGTGTCTACACAGTTACCCCAGTCTGCATCTGAGAAGCCAGTCACTTGGAGTATTGAATCTCTGGGAAATAAGAGCCCTCTGCCAGGACTACCTTTCAAATATTTTAAAACTCTACAGGCAGCGTTGTAGTGAGCCACAGTTGGTGAATTTATGTGTTGGCTAAGTTGCTGGACAGCAAAAGTGATGTCTGGTCTTGTATTGGTGAGGTACAGCAGCCTTCCTATTAATCTTCTATATGAACTCACATCTCTGTATGCTTCTCCAGAGTCTTGATGTAGCTTTACATTGGATTCTAGAGGAGTTGAAGCTGGTTTTGAGCCCAAACACCCAGCTTCATTAAGTAAATCTAGGCAATACTTCCTTTGACATATTGAAATTCCCTTCTTAGATTGAGAAACTTCTAACCCCAGAAAATATTTTAGAGTTCCTAAATCCTTGATTTTGAAAGCATTATCAAGAACAGTTTTGATTCTATCAAACTCAGTCAAACAGTTTCCAGCCAAGATAACATCATCAACATAAATCAATAAAGCAGTAAAATTTTCACCTTTGCTCAGAGTAAACAAAGAATGATCTGAAGCAGATTGTTTGTAACCTTCATCTATTAAAAGTTGAGTCAACTTCTCATACCATTTTCTACTGGCTTGTTTCAGGCCATATAGAGACTTCTTAAGCTTGCAAACTTGAGCATTCTTGACACATTTCACACCCTTTGGAATCTCCATGTATACATCCTCATCAAGGTCCCCATGCAAGAATGCATTGTTGACATCCAACTGGTGTAGGAACCAGTTTTTCATAGAAGCTACTGTAAGCAAAGTTCTTACTGTGGTTAATTTTGCAACTGGGCTGAAGGTATCAAAAAAATCAAGACCCTCCACTTGATTATAACCCTTTGCAACGAGTCTAGCTTTGTATCTTTCTACAGTCCCATCTGCTTTGTGTTTGATTTTGTACACCCATTTGCTACCAATTGGTTTCACATTATGAGGTAAATCAACTAGATCCCATGTTCCATTCTTTTCTAAAGCTTCTAATTCAGCATTCATTGCCTCAACCCAAGAGGCATCTTTACAGGCAACCTCATAAGACTCTGGCTCAATATCATTATTCAGACAAGTGGAAAACCGTTTTTGTGCAGATGATAAATTTGACATAGAATGGAAATTTTGAATAGGATATAGAGTACCTGAGGAAGAAGATTTGGTTTCAGATGTGGATGTTGAGAGATTGCATATATACTCAGAGAGATAAGCAGGAAGGTGTCTTTCCCTTGTTGATCTTCTATGCTCTGTAACTGTTTCTGCAGGTACTTGAATAATAGACTCAGTTTCATTGTCACTATGCTGTGTTGCAACTGAATCATCCTGCTCACTGTCACAGTGATTTTGTGAAAAATAATTCCATTGTGATATGGCTTGAGTTCCTTTGTAGGGCAAAACCTTTTCATGGTATGTAACATTCCTAGACAAGAACAATTCTTTATTGTTTAAATCTAAGAGAATTGCTCCTTTCACCCCTGTTTTGTATCCTAAAAAAATGCATTTTCTTCCCCTAGGCTCAAGTTTGGATCTGTGTGATTGGAGAGTGGAAGCATAGTAGAGGCATCCAAAAACTTTCAGGTTATTTAGGTTAGGTAATGTGTTATGGATAAGGTAGAAAGGGGATTTGTTTTGTAGGAGAGGGCTAGGCACACGGTTGATGATGTATGTGGCATGGAGAATAGCATAAGGCCAGTATTGTTTTGGTAGTTTGGATTGAAAAAGGAGTGCTCTACCTATATTTAGTATATGCTGGTGTTTTCTCTCAACTCTCCCATTCTGTTGTGGAGTTTCTACACAACTGGTTTGGTGAATTATGCCTTTTGACGCATAGAAATCTGGTATGAGAAACTCTGGGCCATTGTCTGTTCTAATTGTTTTGACTTTTGTGTCATATTGGTTTTCAATCATTGTCACAAAGGCTTTTAGGTAGGTACTTGCTTCTGCTTTTGTTTTAAGGAGGGTAACCCAGGTATACCTGCTGTAATCATCTACTGCAGTCAAAAAATACCTATGACCATGTACAGAAACAGTGGAAATTGGTCCCCAAATATCAAAATGTATTATCTCATACGGTTTTGTAGCCCTGCTAGTACTTAGGCCATAAGGAAGCCTTTTGTGCCTGGCATAATGGCATACATCACAAACTGAACCTTCATCAGGTTTTACAAAGGGAAATTCACTACTCATAAGTTTCATTCTACTAGGGGATAGATGACCTAGTCTAAAATGCCATAGTGCAGCTTCAGGCAATCTCTCTGCACTTCCTTCTTTGACAGATACTTCATTCACCTTCCTTGCTTCTATCTCCAAGTACATAAGACCCTCAAACATCACACCCAAACCAATCTCTTCCTGGTTTTCCAATCCTGTATAAGACATATGGGACCAGAGGAATCAACATCAAAGTCAGCTTTAATGTTTGCAAGGAGTAATTTGGGAACTGACAGTAAATTAATATTGAAACCAGGGACACATAACACATTATGTATGCTAAAAGAAGGTGTGAATTCAACAGTTCCTATGTATTTAGCCATGACAGTGTTACCATTTGGAAGTGTGATGCTGATTGGTTTTATGGCAGTGTAATTCTTAAAATACTTGAGAGAACTACATATATAATCAGTGGCTCCTGAGTCAATAATCCAGGAGCCAAGATGTGTGCATGTTAAAGAACAAGCCAATGGAAATATACCTGTGTGAGCATCTGCATATATACCAGATTTTGTTACCATGTTTGCCTTGCTTGTGGAAGTAGGTTGAGTGATTTTGCTTTCCTGAATGAGACTTAACAACTTCTCATATTGTTCCTGGGAGATTCCAATTTTGCTTTCTTTGACCTCTTCTTTGCCCTTCTGTTCAGCAGTGTTTGCAGAGTTTGCAGCAGCATTGTTCTTCTGCCAGTGAGGTGGAAACCCGTGTTTCTTATAACACACTTCAACTGTGTGACCAGTTTTCCCACAAAATGTGCACACCTTGCCTGAGTTTTTGTTGCTGTAGCTGGAGGAATATCCTCCTCTTCCCCTTCCTTGACTAGGTTTCCTTGTATCAGTATTAACATTCATCAGCTTTGCCTCATCAGTGGTGGAATACTGTCTTTCATGCTAGATTACCATTGAGAAAATCCTGTTGAAACTAGGCAGAGGATCCATCAATAAGATCTGAGACTTAATTATGGCAAAGTTCTCATTTAGTCCTGTGAGAAATCTAATTGTCTTGTTTAGATTATGATGCTTATGAGCAAGCTCTAATCCTGTCAAACAGACACATTTTCGTGGACATCCACAAGTGGGCTCAGGCATATAGGCCTCTAACTCTTCCCATAACACCTTTAATTCTGAGAAAAACTCTGTCACACTCAGAGATCCTTGTTTTAGGGCATAAATCTCACATTGCAACTCAGATATCCTAATTAAATCCCCTTGCGAAAATCTCTCTCTGAGTTCTTTCCAAACATCAACAGCATTCTCAAGAAAGACAATGCTATGTCCTATAGATTCTGCTACTGAGTTCATAATCCATGAATGGGCTAGCATATTACACCTACTCCATGATTTATAACTAGGATGAAAAGGTTCAGGTACCTCAATTGTGCCATCGACGAAGTCGTACTTGTTCTTGCCACCGAGAGCCCTTCTCATCGATCTTGCCCAGCTATGGTAGTTGCTTCCCGTCGCACTCAACACCGGAGTAACTGAGACAGAACCAGGGCCATCGCTTGGGTGAACATAGTAGGGACTAGTGGGATCCTGAGCTGGAGATGTAGCTGGTGGTTGTAGTGGTTGTGCTCCTCCACCGGCGTTGGACGCAGATGCGTTGTTGCGCGTCATTCTTCGTGAAAGGAAGCAAGATCAGGAAAGGAAAAAAGGACAGGCAAGGTATTCAGAGCAATTGCTCTGATACCATCTTAAACTTAACAGATTCCATGAATCAAAAAGCTCAATTGAACTAATAAAGAGAATGATAAAATGATTGAAAGTGTATATTCAGTCAATGATATCTGTACAAAACAGTAGCCCCTTTTATAGGAGAAAGGAGGTACATCATACACTCCAATCAAATGTGCAACAGTGAATCTAAGAATTGAAAATATCTACAACAACTAAATCTAGGGTAAATCCCATTCCTAACAGAAAAGAGAGAGAAGGAGGAAAATGAGAGCAATGCAAAGCTTCCAGAAGGTGAGAGGATTCCCCCATTTCGTTATTCTGATGTGTCTGACTTCATTACACCAACAGAGTGATTCAACTTGCCTGCATCAGCTTCCTTTGCCATGTCAGCATTAGTCAATGCTGACTCACCACTAGTTGTTGACTTTAATACTTATTATAAGGTTCCATAGAAGAAAACTTCCTTGTTTCTTGGTGTATTTGCATTTTGTTGGTTGCATTTTGTCTCTTTTGGAGAAGAAGGGTCTTGGTTCCTGCGTTAACTTGTTTTTGGGTTTTCTCAATTTTTAATCAGTATTTTACAACTTTTAGTCTTAGCCATTGGATCTTCTTAGTGCCACGTGTCGCATTGGTAGAGAGTAAAATCGAGTTGTCCATTTCCTCTCCAAATGGAGAGGATGCGGACCCTTTTTACCCAAACATGTTTTGATTTTGAATTAACGTTCAAAAGCAAAAACGCATAATCACCCCGAACAGTCATAAGTTTTGCATAATCACCCCGAACGGTCATAAGTTTTTTATTCCTAGAAACAGTTCTGACGTGCGTGAATTGAATGAATCATTTAATTAATTAATTCGATTGCTTTTGTGGTTCTTCTCAACGCTTGTTTAATTAAAAAAATGAGCTATGTCTTAATTTTTTCTAAATTTCAACTCATTATTTTTTATTGTCCATTTTCTTTATAACTACTTGGTCGACACGCATAATGACTACATCAACAAGCGCCTTGCTTCCCAAGGTCCTCTTTGTCCCATTCTCAAAACTTCAAAGCTAGCACTATATAAGCATATATATAATCCTTTCATCTAATTCTCATCAATCTCTTAAGCCCACAATCCCCATTCAACAAAAATGAGGAGAGAGGGTCGCCAACATGGTATGGTGAGGACTTGCCAGATCCTATCATCTCCGCTTAACCCGAGACCCAATACCCGAGTCATGACCCGGTTTGATTCCCCTCCCACTGCTGGCCTCTTTACCAAAGTACCCTCCAAACCCACCAATCATTCCAAGTTCACTGGTAAATGTGGTACACCGCGGTGCACCGGTTGCCACCTCCACCCAGTTTGCAAGTCAAAGAATAAAACCAAAGGTAACCAAAAACACAAGTTTGGGCGGGTGGGTCAACCCGATTCAAATATTTCTGTGTTGTCCGCAACAATGATGTTGGATGGTCTTTCTTGCCGCTACCTGACTGATGATGACGTGGATGAAGAAAGTGATGACCATGTTGATTATTATGTGACTTCTTCATGCAATTTAAATGATGGTAATGGTGATGACCACAAATGCATTTCCCAATTGGGGTTTTTATATCATAAAGAACATGAACAAGCTGATGTTGAAGATGAAGATTGGTGTCTGGTGGAATCTTGTACATGAAGTGATGATATATATTGTTTTGTTTCTATTAAAATAACCCTTAAGACTATCTGTATCGGGTTTTAGCTGTTTCGTTGCTACTTGCTAATAAAGAGGAAAGATCAATAAAATTAAATGATTAACCCAACATCTTTGTTACTCTCTCCGTTTCTAATCATTGGTAATTTTGTTAGCGTCTTATTTTTGTTTGAAATCAATGATACATTTAAGGCTAAAATGCAGTTTTGGGTCTTTATCTTTGGGTTGGTGTCACTTTGGCCATTTATCTTTTTTTTTTCTCGTTTTGGTCCCTCATCTTTTTTTGTGTGTCATTTTGGTCCTTTTTTGTAGTTTCCCGTCCATTGACTTAACGGACGCCACGCTGGCAGTTAACTACTGACGTAGCGTCCTAATTGTCAAGTCTGACGTGTCTTCATTAAATGACATGGCCAATGGGGGCCAAATTGAAACAAAAATAAAACATAGGAGACCAAATTGACACAAACACAAAACATAATCAATCACTCTGCATCTTCTTCCTCCATCTTCATCTTCTTCTCCAGCGAGCCATCACCACCCTCTCCTCCACCGCCACACCACCACCACAACACCAAAACTGAACCCTAAATCCCAAATCCTAAATCCCTAAATCCCAACACCTTCAAATCCCATCTTATTCTTCCTCTGCACCGAGAATAACAATGATTCATGGGACTCCCAATCCAAAGATAAAAGAGAAAAGGATGGTTTGGATAGAAGAGGTTCTTTGCATCACACTCCCTCACCCTTGAGGTCTTCGTTTAAATTGCTTTTTGCGGATAATTCTAATTCTAAATCCGGCGTCACCGAGAATGGTTTAGTGCTCTCCCCAACGATTTACAAAATTCCTCTTTGGTGGCCTACCGGAAGGGATGTTATCTGGGTTTCTAATGTTAAAATCAATGCACATGAAGTTCTTTCTTTGGTGGCCTACTTTGATCCATCCTTTTCTATTTTATCTCTTGAAGGAGTTGGGATTTGATGAAGGTTTGAAGGAGTTGGGATTTAGCGATTTAGAATTTGGGATTTAGGATTTGAGATTTAGGTTCGGTTTTGGTGTTGTGGTGCTGGTGTGGTCGGGGAGGAGAGGGTGGTGGTGGCTCGTCGGAGAAGAAGATGAAGATGGAGGAAGAAGATGGAGAGTGATTGATTATGTTTTGTGTTTGTGTCAATTTGGTCTCCTATGTTTTATTTTTGTTTCAATTTGGCCCCCCATTGGCCATGTCATTTAATGAAAACACGTCAGATTGAACATTTAGGAAGCTGCGTCAGTAGTTAACTGCTAGAGTTGCGTCCGTTAAGTCAACGGACGGAAAACTACAAAAAAGGATCAAAATGACACACACAAAAAAAGATGAGGGACCAAAACAAGAAAAAAAAAGATAAAGGGCCAAAGTGACACCAACACCAAAGTTAAATGACCAAAACTGCAATTTAGCCTACATTTAAAAACCTAAGGTATGATTCACCCGATTTTTTCAAATATACCCTTTATATTTATTAGGTCTTTTAGAGTTCCAAAGTATGAATTAATTATCCCAAAAATCTTTAATTTTAACTTTAATTATCCCAAAAAAATTACAAAGAACGTATTCTAGTTCTTAACTAAAAAAATTAATGGTACCTTAGTTTGTATGTAATAAGCCAAAATTACTAAAGAGTAGGAACGGAGGGAATACTATTTTAGAGTATTAGTTGAAGATGAGAATTTTCTGAAGATTTTGGTTGGCTTGGTTAAATAATGGAATTTTTAAAATACATGGTTACGTAAAGATTTTTTACATTTTCACTTAATCGTAATCATCAAATCATTAAAATTAAAATCTTTAATTTCATCGTAACTATTTTAAGGTTACATAAATGATTCATTGTAACTTTCGACAATGTAAAACATTTTATATTGATGGTATATAACAATTAATTTCTTATACACCCAAAAACTACTAGGTTGTTATTGTAAAAAAAAAAACTACTAGGTTATTGGCCGAGAGAGGACTTAGTAGGGGCAAGATCCCAGCCAATTCGTATCGTTCGTGTTGCTCATATATGAAGGAAAAATTGGTAGGTTACGGAATGACCTATATTTATCTTATTCTTTCCACTCTTTCCTATCATTTCCAAGAAGAATAACCACATGAGAAATGTTGGAAGCCTCAGCTGAGTATCGTAAGGAAGGTAGGGGTATGTGCTAGTGCTACCCAAGAGACCAAGGTAATTTTCAAAAGAAAAAAATCATCAACTTTGAGGGGAATCATTCTTTAATGTAGCTAGCTAGGAGCCACAATAAAGTAATGCTTGCCGAGGGAGGTAAGATATAGATAGTATCAACGAAATTTTGCTGAAAAAGCCTGAATAATTTGCATAAAGTCAACTCATAGGCTAAAATGGCAAGGGAATAATGTTGATGTTGCTTGCTGAGTTAAGTAGCTCGGATGAGGAGATAATAGCGGAGGGTATAATGTGTTACACAAATGAGGATGTCTTGGCCGAAGCAAAGGAACTTGCTTTGTCACCGAGAAAGCGAAACACATGGACAACTTGAAAGTTGAGGCAAGTGAAGAAAACTTGGGGAAGCCCCAGGGAAATAGGAGGGAAGACATTTTACACCATTTTGCATGCTAATGGCCATTGTGGAGCATTGCTCCTAGTTTTTAGGGCGCATAAGTGTTAATAGACATTTATCTTAACCGATCCAACGGTGTTAGATGTAGGCTAGTGTAAGTGGCCAACGGAAAGCATGTGGTAATAAATATATATATATATATATATATATATATATATATATATATATAGCTAGTACATTGTAAAGAACACGACCAATCAATCAAGTTACATTTTCTCCAAGTCTTTTATTTTCTTTTACAAGCTTTTTCACTCTTTTTATGCATAGCCTTAGATAATCCTACACTTCCCTCTCACCTAACCTAACACTCTTTGAAGTAGCTAGGGAACCTATAATTGAGGAACAAAGTTCCTTCCTCAATGTAATCGCTTGAACAAAAAGCAATCAAGAGTTCAAACTCATTTAGCCGATCCTCAACTATATCTAAATTTTAACAACAAAATTGGCATGCTTAGTGGGACCAACATAGGTAAACAACCCTCGGGGTTTGGTTCACCTAGTTTAGATTATCATTGGTTTAGCTACAATTGTCTCTGGTAAAATCTAAGTGTCATGGATTGGTTTATCAACATTTGGTCTGGTAAAATCTAAGTGTCATGGATCCTCCTTCAGCTTCTAAGAAGGGAAAGTCCCACAAGGGTAAGAACTATGAGCAACCCGGTACATCAGGGTTCATAGTACAGGATGTACCCCCACAAGGGTAAGAACTGATCACACTCAAAAAGTTGAAGTGGAGCTGCCTATGGTTATGACCACATCCTTCATTCGTGAACAAATTGATATGGGGATACATGATATCATTTACCAAGTTTCTCAGTAACTGGCGCACATGCACAAGGAAGTGCAACGGGCCAGGGAAGAAGAATGTTGGAAAGCTACCCCAAGGAGTAGTTCGGCTGGCCTTGGTACCCGTAGTTAAACTGGCACACATAGTTAAACCTACAAATACATTTGGGAATGCAAAACAGGTCCCACCATCCTCATTACGTGCACTTTAACGGCATGCCCATTACGCGCACTTTAACAGTAAAAATAATAAGTAACATAAAAAAATATTATAATTCATTTTAAAAAGCCATTATCTCTTTGGCATCTACTAATTAAAATATTAGACATGATAGCATTTAGTGAATTAAAACGTCCAAAATATTAGTAGTTTGGATTTATTTTTTTAAAGTTAGAGATACTTAAAATTGTAATAATAGTAACTATATATATAAGATAACATAATATAATATAGGCTTAAATACTTGTCACCCCCCTGCAAAATTACCTGATAAGGGAATTTACCCCCCTGCAAAATTTTTTTTTGCACAACAAACCTTGCAAAATATAACATTATCCAGTTACCCCCTACAAATGTTGCCACTATCCATTTACCCCCCCAGTTTGAGGGGGGTAACTGGATAATTTTATATTTTGCATGGTGTTTTTGGAAGCGGGGGGTGAATGGATATCAGGTAATTTTGCAGGGGTGACAAGTATTTAAGCCTATAATATAATATAATATAGGCAAAATTTCTCCCAGGGTCCCTTAACTTATTTATTTGTAAAGAATAGGTCCCTTACAAAAAAAATTAAGGGACCCATCGTTACAAATAAATAACTTAAGGGACCTGGGGTGAAATTTTGCCTATAATATAATATAACCATCCAAAGCGTTAATTAGTAGTTAGATTTAGTATTTTATGAAAAAAAATTATTTAAATTTATAAAAATTGTAAATAGGTAAAGTTGTAATAATATATATATATATATATATATATATATATATATATATATATATTTGTATGCAGGTGCGGGCCCAGAGCGGGTGCGTGATAAACCCTAATTTAGTACATTTTTGGAGATACTTTTGGATCACTTTTAGAGCAATAATTACCAATTATATATACTACTACTTAATTTACTCTCTATTTTGCAGAAAAGATAAACATATGAAAAAGATGAAAAGTCAATTTTAAAGCCAATAAATATATATATATATATATATATATATATATATATATATATATATATATGTGGGCTGATTAAGGAGCAAGGCAATAAGAAAAGGCTAAATACCTGTTTTGGTCCTTTATGTTTGGGCGAAGTTTCACTTTCGTCCTTTATTTTTTTCTTGTTCCGTTTTAGTCCTTTATGTTTCATTGTGCAAGAAAGTGAGGGACCAAAACGAAACAAATTAAAAACTGAGAGGGACCAAAATTAAACCAAACAAAAAAGCAAAGGACGAAAATGAAACAAATAGTGCTAACGGTAGGGACGAAACCGAAACAAAAATGAAACATAAAGGACTAAAACGGAACAAAAAAAAGATAAAGGACGAAAGTGAAACTTCGCCCAAACAAAAAGGACTAAAACAAGTATTTAGGGATAAGAAAATAAAAGGCCCATGAATTGAAAGAATGGAACGTAGGATTGAAGGGAGCCGCATACATAGGCTGACACAAAAAGAACGGAGAAGGAAGAGGTTTATTGATATTAATAAAAAGGAAATAAAAGATCACGTGATCAACAAACTTGAGGGACACGGAACCCTAGGCGTGTAATATATTATAGGCTAAATACCACTTTTGGTCCTTTATCTTTGCTCTAAATTTCACTTTGGTCCTTTATCTTTTTTTTGGTCCGTTTTGGTCCTTTATCTTTTATTTCTGTGCCAGTTTGGTCATTTATCTTTACTTTGTTTCACTTTGGTCCTTTATCTTTCATTTATTGTTTCATTTTGATCCTCTTAAACAAAAATACAAAAAAATGAAGAACACTATGAATGTGCTCAAAAACACCAAGAACACTTTGATTTCTTGTTTCTTGAATAATTCATGCAATACGCGACCAAAATGTTTTGTTTAAGGGGACCAAAATGAAACAATAAATAAAAGATAAAGGACCAAAGTGAAACAAAATAAAGATAAAGGACCAAACTGACACAGAAATGAAAGATAAAGGACCAAAACGGACCAAAAAAAAGATAAAGGACCAAAGTGAAACTTAGAGCAAAGATAAAGGACCAAAAGTGGTATTTAGCCTATATTATAAGGAGGGTTGTTGCAAAGGAGGGAGGCGGCACACAAAATACATAAACTAGCCGCACACACTGACAAAAGAACACGCACACGGATGCAGAGGAGAGGAAAAGGGAGATTTTGGTATCCGTTCTTGACACTGTGAGAGAGCTTTGGAACAGAATAAAGCCATTGAAGACTTAGATGAGGGATTTCTCTAATTACCGGGTTATTCTTATCTTTGTATTTCATGAACTTTATTTCTATTTTATTGTTCTTGATACCTATGGATACCTAAATCTTTTTCTAGGGTCTTAGGTGCATCTTGCTTGATTAGAAACCTTTTATGTTTTAGTTTCTACTTTGAATTCCTAGTTTTATTTCAACTAATATTGTCCTATTGTTTTTATCACATAATTAGGATTAGCTACCCTTTTCATGTTTATAATCAATTAGTTGATCAGCGACCGTACTGCAATTAGTTGGTGGACTATAGGATAATTGGGGCTATAATTAATGAATGACCAAACTTTAATTTAGTCTTCCAGTCATTCAACCGTTTTGTACTTTATGCTTTTCTTAAATTTAAATTCTAGCATGGCCAAACTAGGGTTAATTTAGGAAAAAGAATATTAATCACGAATGACCAAACGGATTAATAGTTTTAGTAAAGGGATTGGTAATTGAATAAAATAAAGGAATTCAAGTACAATTAGACATAGGGGAATCGAAGCTAGCAAGTGAAACCGAGACCCTAGGCGTCTCTCCATTGATTATATCTTGCATTTTTAGTTCTTATTATCTATTTCTTTCTATTTTAGTTTCTATAACACTCAATTATTTGTTCGTCTAAACAATATAAAATCTAGACTAGTTTGGTACTTATTAATTAATCCCTGTGGAGACGATATTTTTATACTACTTCTGTAAGAGAGTACACTTGATCTCAAGTGTGTTTTTAACGCAACAGTGCGGCACCGAAATGTCCGTACCCGAGCCCGCACCCATGCGTGCAGGTAATTACCCACCCGTTTGAAGGTAATTTTTGCGGATACCTTATGGGCATTACCTCAATTTCCATCCCTAGTCCTTCACCATATATTTATAGGGGTTGCAACCCAAAAGAGCCATTGGGAATGGTCTCCATATTCAATATAGTTGTTTATAACCGTTGGCATACTTTCCAGCACTTTCTGCACACTCTGCACTTTCTGCAGCCCCGCCAGCTTTATTTGTGAAGGGATGTACGGTTTGAAGCCTAAACGTGAGAAGGGAACTTGGACGTAACTTATGGGTTCAAAATCACGGTGTGTCTTGGTGGTTTTAGCCGCACTGTGGCGCAACAACAGGCCAATGTAGGTTGAGATGGGGTTCAGTCACATTTGAAGTTCTGTGAAAGTACGAAACGACCCAAGCAAGGGAGGACCAGCTGCGTTGTCAATGGAACCATGTGTGTCGCTAGGTCACTACGGCGATAGAGGGAGACCACATATAGGGGGCGAGTTCGCGAACTGAGAGGGTATTATACCGCGATAGGGAGGCTGTAATCGATGGAATATATGCCAAAATCAGACTCAGGGGGTGATTTTGAGTGGAAAGGTGGAGTTTGGGGTTCAGCCACAGAAAGGGGAGTGAGAATGCGAAGGAGAGAGGGAGATACTCTTAGGTTTTCATGGTTAAGGCTAGCACAGCTTTTTGTTGAAGAAGGGTAAGGCGGGTCGGGTAGGATCCATGGGCGCGCTAGGTTCAGGTTCAGTGGGGTGTGGGCTGCGCAAACTAGTTAAGTGAATAGGGGTGGAATTAAGGAAACAAGGGTGTATGTGAGTAAACAAGCCCAAAATTAATTTTTGTTCACTTTTAAAGCCCATTCTCACTACAACTATCCTCAGGTGGTCTTGCCCTATATTGGAATGATCATTATGATATTCATATTATTAACTCTTCCCTAAACTATATTCACACTCATCTTATTGAAAGAAGGTCCAATTTAGCTTTTGACATCACCTTTATCTATGGGAATCCTATTTTTCAACAACGGAGACTCCTATGGAGTAAAATTGAAAGACATAAATCCTCTCCTCCTGGTCCTTGGTGTTGCATAGGAGATTTCAATGAAATGCTAGCTTCTTGTGAGAAGGATGGTGAAAGACCTGTGGAGCAAATCCGTATAGATGTATTCAAGAAATTCTTGGATAATAACCAGCTCATGGACCTTGAGTTAAAGGGGTGTAAGTTTACTTGGTTGAGTAACCCAAGGGATGGAAATATTACAAAGCAGAAGATAGATAGAATAGTGGTTAATCGGGACTGGTTAGCTTTGTTTCCTCATGCTCAAGGAGTGGCCCTCCCAATTGTCAATTCTGACCACTCCCCTTTGCTTCTTAAACCCAAACCCCCTCTCAACAGTAGAAAATAGTTCAAATATGAGGCTTATTGGGAGGAGGATGCTCAGTGTAGGGATATTGTGGCAGCTGGTTGGCATTCTCACAGTAATGGGGATGACATTCGAGAGGATATTTGTTCTAAACTTAAAAATTGTCAAAGAAAGCTCACTAGATGGAGTCATGGAACTTTTAAAAATGCAGCCAAACAAATTAACCATCTCAAAGGGAAGCTTCAGCAACTTCTAAATGCCCCAGCTAGTGAAGTGGATTGGGGTGAGGTTAAAGATTTAAGGAGCTCTATTGATCATCTTTGGAAGCAGGAGAAAGCTTATTGGGGGCAGAGATCAAGGGTAAGTTGGTTGAAGTGGGGAGATAAAAATTCCAAGTTTTTTCATGACTCAACTATTCAAAGGAGAAACAGGAATAGGCTTCATCGTATTCAAAACCATCAGGCTCACTGGGTTGAAGGCCAAGATAATATCTTGATAGCAGTCTGGCAATTCTATAATGACTTATATTCTACTGCTCCTATTGAAAATCTAACTGAATATATGCAGGTGGTTCCTCAGCTTGTGACTGATCAAACTAATAGCAACCTACTGGCTCCTGTGTCTATGATTGAGGTTGAAAAGGCTGTTTTTTCCTTAGGAGCTTTGAAAGCCCCTGGCCCAGATGGTTTTAATGGCTTATTCTGTCAAAAGAATTGGGAAACTATAAAGGAGGATGTTCCCTTAACAGTGTCTAATTTCTTTACTTCTGGGGATCTCAAAGAGGAAATCAATACCACTCAGGTAGCTCTTGTTCGTAAAATTCCAATGCTTGAGAACATCTCTCACCTAAGACCTATTAGTTGCTGCACCTTCCTCAACAAGATTATTGCCAAAGTTATTGTCTCAAGACTCAAGCCCATTATGAATTCTCTTGTGACTGCCCAGCAAAGTGCTTTTGTAGGAGGAAGGTTCATCGAAGACAATCTAGTAGTTGCTCATGAAGCCTTCCATTTCTTAAAAAAAAGTCTGGGACAAGTGTTGCTATGAAATTGGATGTGAACGATCGGGTTACGATCGGGTTGAATGGAAATTCCTACAGGCTACTCTCTTACATCTAGGTTTTGACACTATTTGGGTTGACAGAGATATGAAGCTAGTATCCTCAGTATCCTACTACTACCAAGTAAATGGGTACACATCTCAAAAGTTGTCTCCTAGTAGGGGTTTAAGGCAAGGGGACCCCTTATCTCCTTACTTGTTCATCTTGGTGTTTGATGTCCTCTCCAGATTGATTGAGGAAGCTAGAGTGAAGAATGATATTAAAGGTATAAAGCTTGCTCCTGAAGCTCCTGCTCTCACCCACCTGTTCTTTGCTGATGATGCAATCCTTTTCTCTCAAGACTCCCCTACTGAGGCTTATCAGTTAGTATCTATTCTGAATAAATTTACCTCTGCTTCTGGTCAACGGATCAACCTCTCCAAATCAAGTATTAGTTTTGGGCACAAACTCCAGGACAGTATTAGAGTATCTTTTGCTGAAGCTACTAATATTCCTATTTGGAATAATCCTGGGGTTTATTTGGGCATTCTAGCGGAATGGGGAGGCTCCAGGGTTCAAAGTCTCAATTGGTTGAAGGAGAAGGTGCTGAATAAAATCTCAGGGTGGAAAGGGAACCTCCTTAACCCTGCTTGCAAGGAAACTCTAATTAAAGCAGTTCTCCGAGCTATCCCCACTTACATTATGGCTATTTTCAAACTTCCTAAAACTTTAGGTAAAAAACTATCTGCAGAAGTTTTAAAGTTCTGGTGAAGCAACAATGAACATTCTAGGGGTATACATTGGAGGAAAAAAGATCTGATTTGTTCTCCTAAGGCTGTTGGGGGGTTGGGCTTCAAGGACTTTAATGATATGAATCTTGCTATACTGGCTAAACAAGTCTGGAGGCTCACTCAGGACCCTAATTCGTACTAGGCTTTAACTATTAAAGGGATATACTTCCCTCACACTTCCTTTTGGAAGGCAACAAAACAAAGAGGTAGTTCCTGGGCATGGCAAAGTATCCTTCAGGGAAGAGATCTACTCAAATCATCTGGTAGATGGGCTTTAGGTTCTGGTGTAGAGGTGGAAATTGATGGTGACAATTGGCTAGCTAATGGCCTTCCTGCTAAATTGAAACAAGGATCTACTCTAACAAGAGTCAATGAGTTGATTGATGCAAACCACAGCTGAAATAGAGATGTTATGAGATCTAATTTAGATCCTAATACAGCTATAGCTGCATTGCAAACTCCTGTCTCTTGGACTATTCCAAAAGATACCCTATTTTGGCCTTTTACTGCTGATGGGAATTACTCTGTGAAATCAGGGTATAGGAGAATTGTATCTTCAAAACATCTGACCTCTGCTATGGCATCTAGTTCATTAACTACTCCTGAGACTATGTGGAAAGTAATTTGGAATGCTAAGGTCCCTACTAAGATAAAGCATTTTGTGTGGAGGGTATGTCACAGTGCCATTGCTGTCAAAGGTAATCTGCACCGAAGAAGAATTGTAAGGTCTGATTTATGCCCTATTTGTAATGATTGCAAAGAAACAGTGGAGCATGTAATGTTGCTCTGTCCATGGACCACTCCTCTCTGGTTTGGAGCAAACCTGTGCCCTGTTCCTACTGAATTTAATGTCACCTTCTTCAACTTGTGGCTTTTGGGTGTACTTGCTGATTAGAGTGAAAGGGGTTTGGATGTTGAAAGTAGCACTGCTCAAATCTTCTATTATTTATGGTCTATTTGAAAATCAAGGAATGACATGGTTTTCAACAACCATAAACCTAACCCCATGGGAACCATGGTAATTGCCAAAGGGCAATATTTGGAGTTTCTATTGGCTATTGAAACCAATACCTCTACAACTGTAGAATCAAGACATAACTCAAGGGGTATCTCCAATTGGAGACCCCAACAGAGGATTGTGTTAAAATCAATATTGATGCTGCGTTTTACAAGGCTACGGGTAAGGGATACACAGGCATAATTTGTAGAGATTGCAAAGGGAGACAACTTACTGCTCATGCTACTGCGATATGTGCTTCAAACGCATTAGTCGCTGAAGCTATTGCGTTGAGGGATGCTCTTCAGTTGGCTCAATCCTTCAAGCTTTCACGAGTCATCTCTGAATCAAATAGTTTATGTGTTGTTGATGCAAGTAATGGAAGATTAGGGAGAAGAGAAATCCAATTGCTCATTGAGGACATTTGCAACATCAAAACTTGCTTTGAGTACAGTGAAATTACCTGGGTCAAAAGAAGCGGAAACCGAGTTGCTCATGAAATAGCTTCTCTTCGAAAAGCTAACAAGCTTCGTGGTTGCTGGCCTTTCTTCCCTCCGGAACCACTCAGAAGTCTCATTGTCGAAGAAGCAGATGGAGTTGCAGCGCAAAGACAACGTTGATGTACTATCTAGCGTTTCTGGATCTCTTTTCAGAGAGAGTGTAACTAGTTGAATGTACTTGAGTTAAACTGAAATTGTACTTTGTTTGGTGTTGGGCCGGGTCGTTAGTGGATCCGCATCTATTGGCCGTAGTGGGCCTTTTTGTTTGTATTGGTTTGGGCCTCTGCCCTTTTGGTTTTGAAATTGATATAGATTGACCAAAAAAAATCCTCAATAGCTCAAAATAATTTTTAAAATAAATAACATCTAAAATACTAATTTTTATAAAAATCAAATAGAGTAACAATCATATGTTACCAATAGCATATAAAAATACATTTAAATGTCATTTCAACTAAATTTAATAATTCAAATATACAATGAATTAAAATCATTTAAAATAGTAAATATTAATAAAATATATAATTACTAAAGCAAAAAGACATGATATATCCTAAAAATTACTATTATAATTCACACACAAATAAAAATGTTCTAAGACAAAAATTGGGGTGTTACAATTCAACCCCCGTTAAAAGAAATTTCGTCCTCGAAATTTCATAAGTTCAAGGCCAAAATCAATGAATAAAATGCTTTAAGAGTTCAAACAAGGGAAAATAATCAAAACAATGTCGGAGTCATGGAAGAGAAAATGTCAACAACATCTAGAAGGAGGAATGGAAGGTATTAGTAGAAGATAGAGCACAACTTGCACAATGAAATCTTTAGAATCTGGAATAGTGAACACTCAATGTACAAAATATCTCCAATATATTTCGGATTGTAAATAATGTCTCGGCCTAACACATCCTTACAACTAAGACCCTATCAAAGTTTATTCTTCCACGTAAGTATTCAAAAAAAATAGTCATGACACATTTGGTCAACTGTTCCTTGGCTTCAATATTTGGCCCAACCCCCACTCAAAAAAAATAGTCAACAAAAATAGTCATGAAACATTTGCACCCCAGACGTATGTGTGGCATCGGATTTGGCCCAACCCGCACTCTATACCTATCATCTGATTCTCGTAATGGGAGCTCAACCATTTCATCAGGTGGAAAAAGTTGTAATTGGAGGCAAGTAATGCAAGAGTTGAAGCTTTAAAGGGAGAAGTAGCTAAAGTTCAAACTTTAGGGAACAAGTAGCTTTTTTAATGCGGCAAGCTCATGGTGAATGTTCTGCTAGTGGGACCATGAGATTTATATCTGCTATTGTGTGTCTGCATGTATATATATTTATTAGTGAACTGAGAAATACCAAGATGGCAATCAGACAATCTAAGGAACTTGATGTGTATATTGACAAGATATGCTATACTATTAATAATGAAGAAGAAAAATAAGAAGCTCTGGCCTTTGGAAAGTGTTTTTTTTTTTTTTTCATTTCTCTTTATTAGTTTTACCATTCTTGGAGATCGCATGTGGTATACTTGCATTCGAAATTAAAATATATGCATTCCTTATGGTAAACTTCAGTTGCCGATTAGGATGAAGGTAAAAGCATTATGATGCTGTATAGATGCTTAGATTAGTATCTTCATAATTTTCCATTTTGCAGAACAAATATTTGCTCTCTTCTGACATTGGCCCTCAAGGATAGTTAGTTTGGTTTCAGTTTTCATTGTGTTGATGTTCTTGACTTCTTATTGTTGCTTCTATTCATGTTCTTTATTTAGTCATTCTCTTAGCTAACTGTATTGAAAGTCACATCTAAGTTTTAACATCTAAGCTGCCTAAACTAGAGATTTTTATTGAGTCTTTTGTTTTGTTAACTGATATTTTACTAAATCTTTTAAGACAAATTTTTATAATTACTCTTGTGTAATTTCAAGCTGTAGATTTACGTTCACTTGCTGAAGTAATACACTCTTCATCTGAGAGTCATGCACCCCCACACATCATGAACCAAATCTAGTCTTTAGATTTAGGATTTGTTATTAACTAGTAATGTTGAAAACATGTTCTTATATTGGGGAAACTTATACTCTTAAACCCCGTATCTTTTGATGTTTTGGGACAACAGTACCTTTTGATCTTATTGTGTTATTTTACTTTTAAAGTACGAATGAATGAATGAACTTTTATTATATATGTTTTTTAATTTGATGCATTTTTATCATACTTCATTTTATTTTTTAAATAATTTTAGAAATTGTTGTTATAAATAAAAAAACAAAATATTTGAGCCTTTAGAGCTAAAAGTAGTTTTGTCCTCAGATTTTGAACCACCACGAACATTCCTAGAATCGCTGCAGATAAGTCGAGAATATAACATCACGAAAAAGGGTTTAGTGGTGGTTCTGAACCGTTGCAAACATCCCCAAAATCGTTGCACATAGGCGAGGATACTGGTTTCAGGAATAGTTTAGTGGCGATTCTAAACCGGTGCAAAATTCCTCAACACCGCTGCAGAAATTAGGGTATTAACCGCCGCAAACCGCCGTCTAAACCGCCGCTAATTACTACTCCTGGCGGTTATTCCAATGGTTGCCAAAACCGCCGTAGATTTTCCTCGCGGCGGAGGTAACTGCAACGGTTCTGGAACCGCCTCGAGGGGTATTTAGCAGTGGTTAAAACCGCCATAGAATGTTTTTTAAACAGCCGCCGCTTTCCTGTTTTGTTGTAGTGTGAGTCATCCCCGATTTTTACTGTTTTGTCCGGGTCTTCACCGAGTTGTATCGAGATGAAGTTGCCTTCTGGTCCGGTTATCTTTATTCTCTTCTTCATCTCTCTGGTCAGCTCATTGTCTCCTTCTTCATCCGAACTGTCCAGATCAAAGCGAGCGTCGAGGTCGGCCAATTTGACCTCAAATCCCCGAGTTGGTTTTTCTTTCTTCATCTTTATGCTTTCTCGGCATCCTAAGGCGGAAGCTGTCACGCTCCGCCTGTAAGGTCATGTAATTGCAACACTTGGCTGATTCTAGGTCGGCGCTAAGGATGATTACCTCATCATTCGTGGAGTAGAACTTCATCTTTCGATGTACGATGGAGGCGACTACCGACCTATTATAGTATTGTCGACTGATTCACAAGGTAAGATCAGGAACAAAACTTTCACAGTGTGGGACTCCCTTAGGTTCTGCCCCCCGAAGGTGACTAATAGGTCGAGCCGACCAAGAGGTTTGATCGTTGAGCCGTTGAATCCTGAATGGTAGGTGTCGTAGAAAGGGGAGAGGTTTTCCTTGGAGATGCCTAAAGTTTTGAGTGCCTCAAGGGACAGGATGTCCGCTGAGCTTCCTTGGTTGACGAGGATACGCCGGACCTCAAAGTTTGCCAATGCCGCCATGATCACCAAAGGAATAAACGTGTTTGCCCTGCTACTTGGCAAGTCGGAATTGTCGAACGTTAAAAGAGGTCGTCGCCGTGCATGGTAGGATGTTGCGCCCCTGACGTTTGATCGGGGTTGCGCGCATTTTCTTCGGTAGAGAGGCCTCCACAGCCTTCTAGGATGCTAGTGATGACCATTGTTGCAGGCTCAAGTCCCCGCTGTAGGGGGTGGTGCCGAATATTTGCTAACTCGATCTCAATAGGGAAATACGTCGATCTGGTGTGAAGGTAGAGGTATGTGTGGCCTGACTCCCACTGTGGTCACCAATGTCTTGGGGTTGGACTTGAGATGTGGTTGATATGACCTGGATCAACATACCATCCGAGCTATGAGCTGCTGACCGACGTGGGTGTGGTACCTGCACACACTCTCACATCCAAATCAGTATAGTGAGATGGGTTATGAGATCGACCCCGGGGCGTGAAGAAGTGCTGGTATTTATAGGGATAGTCGGGTTGATCGTGGCCTTTTATCTGGATATGGCATGGATCGCAATCCGTGCCTGGAGTTTGATGTAGAGGGAAGGCCATTTGAACTGATCCAGGCTGCCCAACACAACTTTTCCAAGTCGGTCCGAGACTAGCTCGATCCGGAACACCAATTATGTCTAACAGACGCCTCTTTACTATACCATCTATTATCTTTATATGACGATCTTCCTAGAACCATCCCTAGAAGATTACCTATGCACCAAGGTATAAAACCTTCTAATTTGTTAATTTAAAGGTCCAAAATTGCAAGTGATGTAACTTGGCATAGCTGTGGAGGTATTTTACCACTCAACATGTTTTGTCGCAATCTAAGAATATGCAGTGAAGGAAAGATGCTAACAGTCCATGATGATGATATACTACCAGAAAGTTTATTCTTCCAAGATCCAAAATGCTCAATTGCTTCAAATTTCTCAGAGACACCGGAAGTTCCCTTTGCTTCAAATGCAACAACCACAATGAAGGAAGATTCCGAATGCGCTTGGAAACACGCCATGAGTTTGTTGGATGACAAATTTATTTCATAGAACACTTCTTGATTAGCCTTCCTACAATTTGGAATTTTACCAAATAAGTTGATCTTTGAAAGGTCAAGGCTGACCAAGTTGCTTAAATGGCGAAGATATTGGTATTGTTCCTTCCAACTTGTTTGAAGAAATATTAATATACGTTAAATTTATAAGTTGATCAAGACTTTGAGGAATAGAGCCATTAAAGAATTATTTGAAAGATAGAGACCATTTACATTTCTCATATATTTCCCAGATTTTGAGGAATAAAACCTTCAAATTTATTAGAAGAAAGATCCAAGAGAGTTAAATTGATGAGTTGCCCAACATTAATTGGAAAGGCCCCTTCAAAATTTTCATGTTTCCCCAACCAAATAGGCAAGCGATCATTGATATCATTGTGACCTAAATACAATTTCTCCAAATCATATCAAAAGTGAACTTAAGATTTTTAAGTGGCACATGTTTCCTATAAGTGACGACAATGAACCTTCTCCCAAAAGAGAAAGTCCATTCCCCGCAAGGTCAAGCTCCTCAAGTTTCCTTAACTCAGCAAACCTTGACGGGATTGAAGAGCCTTTCTTTGCTTCTCTTTTTCACGTTTTGCTGCCTGTGATTCCATAGGCGCCTTTTTTTTCTTTAGTCTCTTATAGCTAAAGTATACTTGCTTGATAGTGCTAAGTGTAAAAGAAGAATAGTTAATGTGAAAGGAGAAATAATGTTAAAATAGAAAACAAAAATCACAGGGTCTTGCAACTATGAACCCATATTACACACACATAAACCAAAAGGCCTCATACTTCATGTCATTTTCATAAAGCCAAACTATATTTACAATGAAGGTTTAATTGAAATCTAAAACCTTGTGGCTGTAATTTTAAGTATGGTATGTAACTAAAAACGTACCACAACTTCAATCTAAAACATTATTTACAGTTTGAATTTGTTGTATGACAGCAAGAAGCACATTATCCAGTGATACTGCACATTAACAATTTCTGCCATTCTGGTTTCCATGCTGAATATTTGGAGTTGTATTTCATGAGTTGTGCTAATCATTGTTGAATTTGAATTGAGAGAGCTGCCATTCTTTTCATGGAAAATTCTCTCAGTAGATAAAGAGCTTTTGCTGTGAACTACACTCAGAATGTGTCCGGGCAATCCTGCCAGAAATTGGCAATTTAACTTAGAGCATCTCCATTGGCAATTTAACTCATACTCATACCCTAAGAGTCGTTCATTAATTTGAAAATACAGAAGGCATCATATAGATGAGTCCTTATGGACAAATGGTTAATTTACCTCTTTTGTCCCTTTCTTTGAAACTTCTTTTTCATTGTCAAATTCAGATTGTGGCCTGGCTTTGAAACAAAAACTGTCTTAGTTTCCTAATCTTTATTACTGCTTTCTCCTGCATTTTAAGAGGATTTAATGTAACTCATTAAGATAAAATAACCAAGAAAGATAATGATCTCAATGACAATTTATACTTGGCAACCCACCTTAAGTTTTATATGCAGCTTCCTTTTCTGTGCTTCATTTGCATTGATCTTTTTGCCAAGACAAAAGAAAGATGAGTATGTTAATAATATAATGACATAATGTCACATTCAACATAATCAGAAAAGTGAGAAAAATATGGAATAGATATTTGCCTTCTTTCCACTTGCATCCCTTTCTTCTGTCCTCAAGCCAGATGGGGAGGATATAATCTGTGATATCATGCTATTTCTGAATTCATTTAAACCAGTCAAAATATTATTATTCAATAATATTTAGTCAGTAATGTTTTTGTCACATGGTTAATGTCTTTTTAAAATCAAGTATACCTATTATTTTCTGTTAATGTGGCAAATGAAGGGTGCTTTTGCAACTCATTGATAGAGACCTGCAATTGAAAAATGTCTCACATTAGCAATGAGAACATGATAGCTATTAGAACTTGGAAGATCATAACAAAATATGTAATTGAAGGTGGAAATATACCTTAGTTTTTTTTGTTAGAGGAGTCCAACTATCCATTGAAGCAGTGGAAGAACCATCACGAACTCTTGTAGTTTCAAGTTTCCTCATTACTCTAATGAATGCAAACTTAAGTGACAAGTGAAGTGACTTAGCATTTGAAAACTTTTTTCTTACTGAGGTGCTATTGTTCATTGGATTTGGGGTAGCAATATTATCTCCATCGGAAACAGTAGGAGCATTGGATTTGATTGTTGTAGAGAAGAATTTGGAGGTTCCAACATATAATGAAGATATTGGTGCTTTTTTCCTTGCCATTGAATGCAAAACTTCCTTATCAAAGTTTGAACCTTTCTGCGATAAATACAGAAGTACAATGCCATGTTCTCATATGATAAAAAAAGTAAAAAGGTTTCATGGAATAAATCAACATGATTAAATGATTAAAAACTTAATTTTGTTCCCAAGTTAAAGTCATATCTTCTATTTAATCTCCAAACTATATAAAAATAATAAGTAATCTTTAACCATATGTTTGGATGGGGGGCAATGTAATTTTTGGGGGAATAGAATTTAGTTCAAAATTTTCATCTAAAATATTTCAATTCCTCCCAAAAATTTCATTATCCCCAAATAATACTCCATTCAACCATACCTAAGTTTGAGCAAAGTATCTCATTAGTCCTAAAGTTTTGTAAAATTCATCTATTTAGTCTGTGTAAGAGACTATTTATAAAACATTAGGAACAAATTAGATGGATTCTCAAAATTTAGAGATTATTTATTATTTTCATGTACTTTAATAACTAAATAGAAGTGAGTAAAAGTTCAAGGACTAAATTGAAGATTTACTCTAATTAAATTCAATCTTGGTGCGTCAATTGAATGTTTTTCACTTACTTTTTCAACATCTTCCAGTTCATTTTGCATTTCCTTCTCAGGTTGAGGTCCCTCTACTTTGTTGTTTTCAATATTTGAAGTTCTTTCATATTCCTCATTGACAGCAAGTTTAGATGTGTTACCAACTTGTGCCTCAAGTTCTTGCTGTGGCTGTGAGGTACTGTTTGCTTGTTCTTGCAAAGCAGCTGCTGCTTTTTGAGCTGCAAGTTTCTTGTAATGAGCTTCAAAGAAAGCTTTCTTCTGTGCAACTGAACCAGGTCTTGAAATTCTCTCTGCCTCTTCAACATGGCGGTTTTGAGAGGAGGAAAATGTTGACCATTTCTCCCATGCTAGTGACTCTGTCATGAACCTTCCAAATGACACTGATTCCCCATCTGCATTAATTGGATTGCTCTGTATAACACACAAGTTTCACAGGTTTTTTCAATGTCAGCCTCCTTAGGATCATAAGTTGACATAACAAGATTTCAAAAAAAAGAATGTACATGAACCGCGTGGGCCACGATATTAAGGATTTTAATATCTCTGCGATCAACTGCGTTTGATCGTGATTTTTTGCAGTATTAAGGATTGTGACGCAACAAAGATCGTGATAACACCAAATTTGGAATTGAAAATCTAATTGAGTTTAATTGAACCTCACAAAAGGCAAGAAAAAGAACCTAAAAAGGTTAACAAGCAGTTACAACTAATATCAAAATTTCCAATTCAATATGTATAATTGTTACTAAAAATAACGTAAAGTTGCCAATAGGCTTAAACTTGTGATTTTGAGCAACTCAAATGGTGAAAAGAGAACCGATCAACTGAAATTTTGATTTTATTTTCTTGTCTTTTATATGTATAATAAGAACAGAATATGTGAAGGTAGTTAAAACAGAGTTGAAGATTCCGAGAGTACAAAATCTTTGTCAGTGATGTAAACTGACCTTGTTGTTGGCTTCATTGGGAAAGCCAGAGGAATAGCAGAATGGTTGATTGACACAAGCTGATGAATCTCCCATGTTTCTATGCTGCAACATTCAAAACCTCGATATATCCGAAGTTTACAATAAAATTATATTATAGTAGTTTATAGCATATTACAAATCTCATTTGGTCGTATGAATTATGATTCGCTTTGTTATTTATTTATGTGGCCGTTCTCATTTATCTATGCAACATTTTCAAATTTGAATTTTCAAATAAAAAGCTGTACAAGTCCATGTGATGCCTAAAGTAGGCAACCTAAAAAGTCTTCAAAAGGAGCGTTTCATTGCAATCTATTTCAGTTTCATAGTGGGGTCCGTTAATCATCTGTGAAGGTGGCTCTCCATCTTTCCCACTTTGGTTTGGGCCCACCGGTGCAAGGGATAGTGAAATTGAAATAGGAGTGAGCAAATGAAGGCTTTAAACTTTTTTGGCTTAAATATTGTTTTAGGATTTTAATAGACTTTTTTAGCCAAAAAAAGTTTCACAGATTTTGAAAGATTTTCCAAGATTTTAATGACTTTTTAGGATTCTAAAGGATTTTAATGGATTTCTATCATTAAGATTTTGTAGGATTTTGAGTAAAATGGATAGGTGGAAGGAGAAACTTCTTAACTAAGCTGGAAAAGAAGTGTTGATTAAAGCAGTGATCAAAGCTTTCCCCGCCTATATCATGTCTATTGTGTGTTTGCCTAAGACTTTTGGTAGAATCTCCTACATTCTCTTCTTGGGCTACTTCTCTTCTTCGGGTTTACTATAAAAATGCTACATTCTGGGAGGAAAAGAAAAAACCTGGGGACTCATGGGTGTGGACTAGCCTCCTAAAAGGCAGAGATATTTTGATGAGTGAAGGCATGTGGGCTATTGGTGATGGGCTATCTGTGGACATCAGACAGGACAATTGGTTGGCCTCGGGCTCAAAAGCAAGGTGTGTTGAACCTTCTGTAGTGGTTAAGGTGGGGGATTGTATTGATAGACCTAATGGCTGCTGGGATATTTAGAAGCTTGCCCAGAACCTCCACCATGACTCTTCTATGGAAGCTCTAAAGATCCCTATCAGTATTGTTGAGGGTGATGACACCTTTTGGTGGCCTCACTCAAAAATGATTCCTATAGTGTTAGATCTGGCCACTATGTTATACATCAGTCTTCCCTCAACCATTCTCCATCTACCTCTACATATTTTTGTGCCCCAAAAGAACTGTAGTTGGGTATTTGGAGTAAGGAAAAATCTTTGTTACAAAAAGGTATTCAATTGCCCTTCATGCCTTATCCGCTCTATTGATGAGGAAACAGTGGAGCACACTATTTTGCTATGCCCTTGGGTTACCACGATTTGGTTTGGGTTACAAGTGTGCCCAGTTCCTAGTATATACTCTGTGACTTCCTGCATTAAATGGGTTATTGATCCACTCACAAACAAAGTTCCTAATGTCACAGTGGAACCTCGGGTGATTTGTCTAGCGTTTGTTACCCTTCGGCTTATATGGAAGGATCAGAACGATCTTTTCTTTGCGGGTAAAGCCCCAAACCCTATGGGTGTCCTCATCAGAGCAAAATCCTACATTGTTGAATTTATGGAATCCATGGGCAAGATCCCTCGTGATGTGTGTGCTAGCTTTACTACTTCAAAGCTTGATAGTTGTTGGACTCCATCTAGAGAGGGCCTCCTCAAGATTAACTCTTATGCGAGTTTCTTGGACCATTATGAGCATGTGTGTGGTGGCTTCCTTATTCATGATCACATGAGGCTTAGGGTCTCGCACATAATTGTCAAGTCGGACAACCTCAAACTTTCTTATTCATTAATAGAAGTCTTATGTCGTCTCCCAGATCTCTAACAACGTTTGCTTCTTTATTGAATATTTCAATGTAGTCTCTCAGGGTCTCATTTTCTCCCTGTTTTACTGCTTTGAGCACATCTGCTGACTTCGGCTTCATCCTAGAGGCTGTGAAGCGTGGCGAGAAGACTTGGACCAATTGTTCCCAAGAGTAGATGGAGTCACGTTTGACATCCTGAAACCATGATAGAGCTGTCTTGCTCAACGAGAGTGGGAAGATCATGCACTTCATATCATCAGTTGCGTTCTGATACTGCATCATTAGATCAAAGGTATCGACGTGCTCATTCGGGTTGCCGATCCCGTCGTACATGTTCAGTTGAGGCGGTTTCTCCAAGGACCTTGGTACTTTGCAGATGGCGATCTCCCATATGAAACGAGTCTTCCTTGCGCGAGGAGCGCCGTCCCGACGGGGGGAGCAATCCTTCCGATGTGGTGAACGCCTCCGCTGCGGGGATGTGGTGCGAGAGGAGGAAGAGTCATACGAAGAGGTTTGTCCGGGACTCGAGTTGGGCGGAGTTGGGGGAGAGCACGAACCATGGCATCGGTGCCCCCTACGGGGTGGAGACCTGTGGACGTGGCGCCTGTGGCTGATGGTATTCTAAACGGGGGAGTAGTCAAGAGGCAGGGCCGATGTTGCGACGGTGTTGGCTCGGACAGCGGCAACCTCTTCCTCCATCTAAGTGAGTCGTAATTCCTACTGGCCGATGTCACGACTTCTTCTATCTAGGAGGTCAAGAATTTGGTCTATTGCCTGGACCGGTACCGGAACTGCCTCGGCCACCAAAGGAGGTCAGAGAAGCTGTACGGACTGCGTCGACTCGGCAGGTAGCTCTTGCACATGACCTTTGGGAGTCTGACCTCGAAGAGGTTTGACTTCAATGACGCTTTGGGGGAGAGGTTGACTGCGAGTCGGAGGTCTTCCTCGTGGAGCCATGAGAAAGGACTTTGGTTCGGTGGGAGATGACGATCAACTCCCACTATGGTCGCCAATGTTCAGTACGTGACTTCGGATCTCGGATCCTTGAGTCAATAGCCGTTGCAGGATGTCTCTGTATAATCTTCTCCTTGGCTTGAGCTCGGAAGAGTGTCTTCAGAGTCGGAATCGTCCGAGGTTGCCTCTGCCAACGTCGCCGGCTCCCGAGGTTGGACTCGGAAGGGTTGGGTACCTGCAGACACTCTGATGCCAAAGTCAGCAGTCAAAAGTCAGTGAGAGGTGCAAATGGAAGAAGCGTACCTGATTTTGTAGGGTAGTGCCATATTTATAGACGCGTGTTCGGAAGCTCTGCAAGTCTTGTCTGGTTCTGAACCGTTGGTCGGGGTGAGATGATCTATTCTGTCGATCGAGTTCTTCCTGGAGATCCATTCGTTGGGCTGGATCCATTAGAAATTTGGGCCGTTTGCCAAGCGGATTGGGCCTCTTGGCCCAGTCTGGAACATATACGTTGTGAGGGAATCGCTGGTAGAAGGTGTCCGTATGTCAAGAATGTCTCTAATGATCCATCACTCATTGAAAAGTATAAGTCTAAGAGGGATGTTGTTGAGGCAAACTCCTAGAGTAGTCTTAAATGAACAAGCTAGGGTCAGAAAGTTGCTAATTTTTATAATGCAGAAATTTGTCATTTATACAGAACTTAATGGGAAAATTCTTAGAATCAGGTAAGGAGTACACACAAGTTAATCATGATAAATCACATTAAAAAATAATTTATTGTGTAATTTATTTGTTTAGTAACTTTATGAAGGCTACTTGTTTTTGTTCCGGACTGGGCCAAACCCCCATGGAACCCGGGCTTGGCCCATTTCCGTACTCCCACGCGCCCGTGTCCGTGCCTGATCTGGATCTAACGGTCAGGGCTTAACCTCCTAGTCCAACGGTTCGGGTACAACGTCGTGGTCTATAAATACACATTCCACTTGCCATTTTGAGGTATGCACTCATTTCTCCCTCAAATACCTCTTCTCTTCCCTTGCTGACTTAGGCATCAAAGTGCTTGCAGGTACCCCACCCGAGGCGCGGGAGAAGACCACCTCGGCCAATCCGAGGTCCAAGTTCAACCATCCGAAGCCAAGTTCCCTTCCTTGCGGAACGCTCCAGCTCAAGGACACATCCCGTACTCCTGTACCGAACATTAGCGACCACAGTGGGAGCATATTCACTCGCTTTCTAACTCACTTACTCAGTTAATCATGCCTCCGTGAGGACGACCACCTACCCGATCTCAATCTCAAGTGCAGAGCGCAAATCCTGGGGTTCAAACCGTGCCTGAGGAAGTCCCGGCAATTCCCAACTCTACCCGGCTTCCACCGCCTGCCCCGGTGCCGCAGATCAACGCCATTTCGACACAACTGCAGGCTGTCAGTCAACTCGTCGACGTACTGGAGCGACACAGCCAAGGGTTGATGCAGCAGGAGATGGCTGCCATCGCCCGAGCTACCGCGGCCTAACCTCAACCTGTGGACCGACTTCCCCAGTCTCCACCACGGACCGCGGTATCTCGGAGACGTCAGACCTCACCTCCCCTAGACGACGTCCCAAGTGACGCCTCCCCAGCACCGTTTTGCAGTGAAAAGCGACGCAGCAAACCCCCGACTCCACCATTTCCGCCGAGGTCAGAGTCCCCTAACAGCTCAGACAACCCTTCGTCCGACTCCTCCTCTTCCTATCGAGATCCATCTCCCCGCAGAAAGGAAACTCACAAGGGCAAATCAAAGAAAAAGGACGGAAAGTCCCGGGCCAGTCTGTTCATCCCAGAGATTGCCAACTGCCGTATCCCGAAGTCCCTTGAGAAGCCTCCCCGGCTAAATGTGTACGACGGCAGGGGCGACCCCGACGAACATGTGGACACCTTCAACCTGATGCTCGACTATCGTGATGCCTTGGACCACGTCCGTTGCAAGCTCTTTCCCCTCTCCCTAAGCAAATGTGCCCTGAAGTGGTACCGGGAACTCCCTCCGGCGTCAATATCGGGTTGGAACCAATTCACAAAGCCGCTTTCATCTCGCTTCACTGCGTCGAGGGTGAAACCCAAATGGGAAGATGTATTGCAGGGGATCCGCCAAGGGGAATTGGAATCCTTTAGGGACTATATAGAGCGGTACAACCGGATCGCAGACGATGATAATGGCGCCGAGCGTGCTATATATTATCTCAGTAGGATCCTCAGTGATGCCGAGACTAGGTACTCTCCTATCGAGAAACTGTGTTTGTCCTTGTTTACTGCTTGTACAAAACTTGAGTACTACCTTTTCCCTAAGGAAGTTTGGTTGTATGCAAGGTTGACATCATTCGATATCTTCTTAATAGGTCCGTCTTACAGGGAAGACTCGTTAAGTGGGCCATTAAGTTGAACGTGTCTGCTTTAACTTATGTATCTTTGAGAGCCGTAAAAGGCCAAGCCTTGGCAGACTTCTTGGCTCAGCACCCATGTGTAGAAGTACACGATGCTCCGGCCGAAGCTGTTAATTACTTGGGCCTTAAGCCCTGGGTTCTCATGTTCGATGGGTTTAGCACCCAGACGAGGGCAGGAGTAGGGATAGTAATCACCAGCCCTTGTGGCCAGACATGGAGGTTCATGTGCCGGATAGAAGATCAAGCCTCTAATAATCAGGCCGAGTATGAGGCTTTGATCATGAGACTTGATATCTTGGCCGCCATGAAAGCTCACTACGTGGAGATAAGGGGTGACTCACAATTGGTGATCAAACAAATCACCGGGGAATACCAGTCTACAATTCTAAACTCAAAGAGCTAAGGGCCTCGGCGCACGAATTGCTGAAGTTGTTTACCGATGTCGTCATCCTGTATGTCCCTAGGAGTGAGAACTAGGAAGCTAATGACTTGGCCCAACAAGCCTCGGGATGCAAGGAACGGGTGGTTGAGGTACTACAACAGAGGACCTGGGCCCCCGCTGAAGAGGATCCCGCCGATGCCTGGATTGGGGTGTTGACGAGGTACATCCGTAACCCATTGGCTGATACTGACTTCAAGGTCAAACAAAGGGCATTGAAGTATATCTTGATAGGGGACGACATATACAAAAGGAGTGCCAATGGGGTACTGTTAAAGTGCCTCAAGATGAAGGACGCCTATATGGTAATGGCAGAGATCCACGAAAGAATCTGTGGTGTCCACAGGTCTGGCCCCATCATCAAGTGGCTCATCTATAGGCACAAATATTATTGGCCGACAATCACGGCCGATTGCTTCCAGTTTGCCAATGGATTCGAGGCTTGTCAGCTGCATGGACCAATCCAAAGGATGCCGACAGATGAGCTACACCCCATTGTCAAACCTTGGCCGTTTAGAGGATGGGCATTGGATTTAATTGGTAAAATATACCCCTCCCAGTTCAAGAGGGCACAACTTTATTATTGTCGCCACCGATTACTTCACAAAGTGGGTGGAAGCTATGCCATTAGGAAACGTTGATCAGGCCGCGGTGATCAGATTCTACAAAAACCAAATCATTTTCAGGTTTTGGATCCCTGAGACCATCACAGGGGAACAGGTGGTAGCCTTTGCCCAGGAATACTGCATCAAGATGAGAACATAGAAGACAAGCCTCGGCGGTGGCACGAGACCCTTAATGAGGTCCTATGGGCTATGAGAGATTCCAAGTCTACGGCCACGGGGGTGACCCCTTATCGTTTGATCTACAGGCAGGACGCCGTGCTACCTCTGGAGATCAGTGTAGCCTCGTCGAAAGTGGCACGGCAGTACTCCCTTAGTATGGATGAGTACCAGCAGGCCATGTTGATGGAGCTGGACTCGGTGGACGATGACAGGCTGGCTGCCCTCAGCAGAACAAAGATGAACAAAGCTAAAACGGCTCAAGCCTACAACAAACATGTTAAACCAAAGAAGTTTTTTGAAGGGGATCTCCTATGTGTTGCACCCCGAAAAATCCTTTGGAGGGATTTCTCTTCGCACAACATGAATTGGAGTCGCCACCAATATTTTTTTTAGAGGTAAAACATTGAAAAAAACCTTTATTGAAAGACAATGGTCCTTGGAACCACGAGATTTGAGTTCGGGGGTCGGTTATGCATGGGGAAGGTACGAGCACCCCACACATCCTTTCTACTGAAAGGGAACCTCGATTTGACGTGTGATTTAAAAGGTTGATTTAAGAAATGCTTTGTTTTTATCTCTCTTTATCTCTCCTTACTTTATGGAAAAACTTAAGGAAAATTTAATCTTTTGCGCTTGACGGGAGGGCACCGTGCCTACGTATCCTGGGGAGGGAATCAAAGCAACGTAGTTCTTGTTTTTGAAAATTGTTTTGTTTTTAGAAATTGCCTTGTTTTGGAAAAGGGTTTGTTTTTTTTTGAAAAGAAAATGGTTTTCATTTGTCGTGCTTGACGGGAATGTGACCCGCTCCTACGTATCTCCCAGTGCGATGGAGAATTCAAAGCTTACGTAGTTCTCGGTTGTCGAGAAAAGGTTTTTATTTTTTAGTTGTTTAATTGTGAAAATTGAATGTTCACAGTGATCAAACAACAAAGGTTTCGAGTGATCACCACTAGCATCCCATTATTGACGATCGTGCAAGCAAAGGCTTCGCATTATCCTCAACAAAGTTTTTAGTTTGTGAAATGAGAGTTCTTTTGAAAAATGAGTGTTCATGATAATCAATTGAGCAAAGGCTCCAAGTGATCACCACTAGCACCCCATTGTTGACAATCGTGCAAGCAAAGGCTTCGCATTATCCTCAACAAAGTTTGATTTGTGAAAAATAGTTTGGAATTGTTTTGAGAAGAAGTGAAGTTGTTTATCAATGATTATGTAAATGCAAAAAAAATGTTTTGAAGTTGGAACGTTACCAACGAGTAACAAGTTGTTTTTTGTATGCAACATGGTTTTGAAGTTTTGGAGAGTTACTAACGAGTAACAATTGGTGGAAATCAAAACAAGCAAATTGTGAGCACCAATTCAACATTTTAATGCACCACAAGCACATAAACAAGTATATCAAGCATGGAGTACCAAGCTTCAATTCAAGAATGCATGAGTAGGCAAGGATGCAAGAATAGGTAAGAATGCATGAATATGCAAAATGCATGTGCATCAAGGTTAAATGAACCTATCTTTTGCCAACTTAGCATAACCCAAGACCATTTGTGGACCATAAATGAACCAAAACCCAAATTCATCTTCTCAAATCACAAATTTCACAATTAACAACATAGGTTTGAATATTTGCAAGTTTAAACAAGTAATTTAACAAAATCAATTCATAAACCCTAGTATGCGAACCTTTTAGCCCGAAGAAATCAGGATACACATCTTGCAACCATTCCTTTAAGCGACCCAAATTCACAATCAAGGTTCATTTCCAAGCAATTGTACGATTGAACCTCAAAAGGCATCAAATCAAGTATTAAAACCTAATTATTGAACATATGCGAACCAAATAGCCGAAGGAAATCAAGATTTACATCTTGTAACCATTCCTTTTGGCACAAAAGCTCACAATCATGGTTCATATTCAAATAATTATAAGATTAAGCCAACAAACACCCAAAAATCAACATCAAACCAAATTATCTCAAAATATGCGAAATACATACATGGCCAATCATCAATTTATTTCAACAAGTCAACCAAATCAAGCAAGCGAATGACATAACCAAAACATAGATACATTTATTCACAAGATTCAACCATGAGAACCAGCAAAAATCATAAAACACATATTTATTTGAAGCATGCGAAATTATTATCAAAGCAAATAACATTTTATTTCAATTAAAACAACAAAATCATGCATATAACCCCAAAATCAAAGCATCAAAACAAAGATTCATTAGATTAACATATGTACAAGCATAAAAATGAAGTTAAAAGAGAGGATCTACATTTTTGGAAGTGGAAATCTCACAAATATGCAAGAAATGATGACTTTATGCAAGGATTTACAAGAGAAGGGGGTCTAGGAATCACATACCTTAAGATGAGCTCCAAATAAACACAATAGATGAAGAAACAATTAACCAAATCAACTTATCTTCAAGCTTGGTCTTCAATCTCCAAAAAATGACCCTTGATCTTGAACTTTTGTGTGATTTTATAAAGGATTGATGGTTGAAAATTAGTGTTTAGGCTTGGAAGATGGATTGAATGTGTGTGGGTAGATGAGAAATGAAGAAGTGAGTTAGAGAGAAGGGAGAGGGGGTGGCGCATAAATGGAGAGAAGGTGAGGAGGGAGTTGTGTGCTAGGGTTTATGAGTGAATGGTGAGGCCAAAAGCTTTCTTTTTTTGTGAGGTGAGGTTAATAGGGTATATATAGAAAGCAATTAGGTTTAAGGGTAGTTAGGTCATTGTGCATCTCATCTCACCCTAGGATTGCATCTAAAATTTGAATGGAGGGTGAGGATTGAATCACACATGGATTGAGGTCAAAAAATGAAAATATGAGAGGGAATGAGAGGGATAGGCGACACACATTGGGAGGGGTCCTTGGTGACCAAGTTTTGCTAGTTGTCATCTTGTACTATTGTACTATTATATGACCATTCCATTATCCCTTCATTTTTTATTATTATTCTTAGGATAATTGTACAAAAATACACCCAATTTAGGCCACATACTAGGAACCTTAGGAATATGCCATTTTATGAGATCACCATGACCAAAAATATCATAAAAACCTCATCTTGAAATTTTTGTAGAATATTCCCTATTGATCCTTTTTGAAATTTTGTGCACAATGTATGCATGCATGCGCATACATACATACATGACCAAAAATGTTTTGCCTCAAATAAATTTCTCTAAAATTGCACAATGATTCTTGATGAGAAATTATCTTATTTTGACAATGACCAAAATACCCTTTTGCCCTAAAAACCTTGTTTTTTAACAACAAATGCATTTCCACTCTAACAATGAATTTAAAAGCCCTAGAATGACTTTTAAAACCCAAAAATGCATGCACAATGCTCTTCACTCTTCAAAATAAAACGACACTTCTCAATTTATTTATTTTTTGCGGAAAATTAGGGTTTTAAACCTAGGCGGACAAAATTAGGGTATGACACTATGGAAGGCCATTTATCCACTAGGGAGGAAAGACCCCCAGTTGGGCAAGTGGTCCCCGAATTGGGACGGGCCCTACATCATCAGCGAAGTATACCACAGTGGAGCGTATCGTCTAATCACTCTAGACGGAGAAGAATTTGACAAGAAAATTAATGGGAAGTACCTCAAAGCGTATTATCCTACTCTATGGGAAAGTATGCGAGGAATTGAAAGATGGATTTAAAGAAATAACAAAATATTGTCAGAATGGCTCACCACACACCGACGACCTAGTGTTAACTAAAAAGTAGAACATAAGTTTCAGAGCCGGACGGCTTCCTTCTGACCATCAACCAGACTAGCAATGGCAGCATCCTGGACTATATCCGTCACAGCAGCCTCGATACCCGCAAGTATGGCTTCATCCGTTTCAACCTCGGCGGCTGCTCTCAAGATCTCCAAACCTTCGTTCGGGAGGTTCGACACAAGGCGTAGTTCCTGAGAATCATTACCTCGGCAGTAGGGGCATCGATGGGAAGTGGAACATTGGTGGGAGGAGAAGGCTCAGTTGCTACTGCATTGGCAGTAGTAGGAACTTCGGCCGCTTCCCGTACCGCTGAGGTGAGGGCTTGCTCGTAAGACGCTCTCAGGGCCCCCCACTCGTCGACAATCCGTAAAAGAGTGGCTTTACTGGTGTCCAGGTCCGCCTTTAAGCCAGGTTGAACAGGAAGGAGGGAGTCAAGCTGAGGACCCAGGATGGTGTTGCGATGGATGAGATCAGCAATGGCATCGTTACCGGTAGTAACTTTGGAAGTAGCTGCCGAATGCTGAGGAGCTAGAGCAGCCAATTCCGAGCAAAGAGAAGCTATTTGGGCCTCCATGGCTTTGATACGTCCAACTATGTTGTTCTCTTCAGTCAAGGCATCCATTTTCTTTTGATTGAGGGTTTGGAAGGCGGCCAGACATCCATCTCTTTCGGACAATAGGGCTCCCAGCCTCTCAAGAGTCGCGAGATCTCGGTTACGGGTTGCCCTGGCCAACTCATACTGATTAGAGACCTCCCCTAACTGAAGGGCCAACTCTGCTAGGATATCCCGTTTGGCAGGAGGGACCTCAGGTGACCGAGATGCACGGAAAAGAGTAGTCTGCAACCTGTCAACCTCCCCTGGATCAGTAGGAACTTCACCAGCCAGGGCTGCCTCCACTTGGGCGAGATCTGCCGCCGAAGAAGGGGTGACCTCTGGGTCACCCAAGCCGGCAAAAAAGCTACAGCACAGGGCGAGAGAGAGGAGAATGCAAAAAACCTGATGGGCGAGAGGTCGTTGCCATTTATAACAAAAGTGAAATCCCAACTGGCGTGGCCTTGGTAACCGTCACGTCCACCAGTTATGTCCCCTCTAACTGTCACCTCAATCATTTCAAGGGTTTTCATACCGTCAATCGCGTCATCAGGGCAGCACGACAGCACAAAAAGGGGGGCAACTGTTAACACCCAAAAATAAGTAAGTTGTAGGCCGAGGGCCAAGAGAGGAAAAAAGGAATTATGGTGTGAAGGCAAGCCACTCGACAAGGGCAGAAAAGGTATTTGCCAAAGAGAGTGAAACCGAAAGGAGGTCCTCGGGGCGCATTAAATGACAAAAACCCCGAGGGAGGGCTACGCCCGAGAGACAGTGAGTCAAGCCGAGGGAAAGCGACTGCCCCTGCCTATAGAGTGCCAAGGCCTAGGTGGCTCAGACGCCTAAATCATCACCTAAAATGGGCCAGGATAGCCGAGCCACCATATGGCCGAGGCAAGGCGGGCGTTGCTTGGAAGGCAAGACACGGCACGAAGATAGAACGTGGGAGCGGTTGAAGTTCAAGCGGAAGAGCGAGGCCGAAAAACACGGAGCAACAAGCACTTACCCCACTAACCGTGCTAGTGGTATCGTGGGTAGTTATTCCGTTTCGTTGAGGGCCTATGAAGCGATGAGAGCCATCGATCTTAGATCAATCCAACGACAGGCAAATGTTGGCTAGCGTAGTGGCCGACGAGGGCCTGTGTATATATATAGCAATAGAGTGAAATGTAAAGACACACATCAATCAATCAAACTCTACGTTTATTTCAATTTATCTTCCTTTATCGCATTTACTTTATTTTACTTTACGCATTAGCCGTAGTATAATCTAACACTCGCGTCCCATCTCACCTTGCCTGACCCTTTCTAGAGGAGTCAGGAAACCCATAGTTGAGGAGCAGAGTTCCCTCCTCGACGCAATTGCTTGAAGAAAAGAGGAGTCAAAGATTGTCCAAACCTCTGGCCGACACCACGGCTAGGACCTAAGAGTTTGACGACAACAAATATCATCATCGACTGTTTATATTTCACAGTATATATAATATATCGAGTATAAATGACGGCCCAATGCGAGTGGATATATAAATTATATCGAGTCGAAGTGACGACCTCTAGAGGTTAGCAAACTAGTTCGAGGGAAGTCATGAGCCCTTAGCCTAGGCCCCCTGATGTTTATCACTTTGCCACAAGGGAAAGTACTATTGGCCTGTGGGGTTCACCGATAGTTGGCAGTTATTGCAGTCGGTGTTGTGCTAAAAGATGTTAAGGGAGAATTTATCGATAGTTAGCAGTTATTGCAGCCGGTATTATTCTCATTATTGTCGTTGTGAATTTATCGGTAGTTGGCAGTTATTGCAGCCAGTATTATTCTCATTATTGGCGTTGTGAATTTATCGGTAGTTGGCAGTTATTGCAGCTAGTATTGTTCCTATCAATGATGGTTGTAATTCATAAATTGAATTACCAATTAAAAGGTTTTCATAACTGAACCGTGAGCATTGCTAGGGGTCATGGTAAAAGTCACTGAGATATGTTATCTCATTCTTTCATTTGTTGTTGTTTTATTGAGAAACAGGGAAAGAAGGAGGTTAAAGGGTGTAGGAGACGTGCTCGAGGAGAAGATTGACGAAATAGTTCTTCCATCTTTGTTGATGCTTACTTCCCTAGTTGTCTTTGTATCCGGTTTATAACTTGAATTATTTAAGTTATGTAATCGTTTCCGCTGTTTCTTTGTGAAGATATTGAACACCTAGTTGTAGAATGTTGAAGTCTTGGAAACCGTTATGGTTTTGTTTAAGTGAAGGATATGTTACGACTGTTTGGTGTTTTATTACCGAAATTTTTAGTGGTGTTCAATTATCTAAGCAGGAATTATTTCTCTGATGTATGCTAAAACTGTGCATTCTTGTATTTCTACTAGTTAGAGATATTAGGGTGTTACATAACATAACACCAACCCCCATTTATGATTTGATACATTTGACAATTTGATTAAAATTATTTTCCTATAAATTTATAATTCCATTCATCACTTTGACACTACTCTTTGGCCAAGGAAAACCTACCCTCTCCATAATAGCAAAGACCGCTGTCGCTTCGTGGTCGACAAACTTGATTTTGTATACTACAAAGCTCGTCTTTCAATATTGGGTAATCTCTGACTTTCATATATCTTCATAATCAAAAATTTTTGAGATTGATTTGATTATGATGAATATAAAGAGGAGCACAACAGGTGTAGCTTTTCAATTAATTATACTTAGATGAAATATATATAGTCACACACACACACACACAACAAACCTAGGGAGTTTCAATTCATTTTTACAAAGGCATCAAAACCTAATTCAAGGTTCATTGTTACAGATCTCGTTTTATGGAAGTCGTTGGTGATGTCTTACAAAACTTCACCGTCTATATAATTTGTTGGTCGATTGTTCTTCTAATCAATGACTACATCAATCTCCAAATGACTGTGATTTCCTTGATTAAAATGGGTTTTGTGAGTAGAGAACAAGAAAGGGAAATTGTTTTTTTGTTTTGTTTTTGGAATAGCCATGAATTGATTTACCACTTTTATTAGATCTGAAGCCGTTCATGTCATTGCAAGAAAAAGAGCTTTATCAGAAATTATCAAATGACTATACTATTATAACCGATAAACTTTTTCTTGAACTAACAATTTTATGTCACTATGACGAGGGATGTACAACAATAGTTCTTCTCGTGTGGACTGACCGTGATGAAAATTTTCTTTGCACTATGTGCAAACGTTGGGGACTCTGCCTGTGTTACAAGGTGTACTCTGTTGAGTAAAATATGGTATAGTGCAAGTGTACACTGTCCAACATGTAATATAGTAGAAGTAAAGTTCGTTCCCACGAGGATTAGTGCTTAGATGATGTTTAATTTGAATAGCAAAGTAGTGATGGTAACAAAAGTAAAGACACAAATAATTGGTAACATTCACAACAATAAAAGTAAAAGGGTAATAAAGATCAGATGATTGGAACAAGTTGAGATGCATTCACTTTCAGTAACTTGATTAAAATGCAATTAATGGTATGTTCAGTGCTGCAGCATTAGGTGCTGCAGCAATAGGTATATTTTCTCAAATACTTATCTCTAGGGTTTAAGCATGGAACACTAAAATCTCTTTTAATGCACACAATCCATATTATCTTGTGAGGTAAATTTATAAACCATCTCTGAATTCATAAATGCTACTTAGATGAGACGGCCAATCCTAATCTAAGATGGAAATATTATTGCACACAAGATAAAATGCTCAACACTAAACATACTTCATTAATCACACAATAAATTCATTACATAAGTTCAGCATCCCAACTATAAGAAATTAGCTCATGTTGAGCGTAAACAACAAAGGAAACAACTTAGACATAGAAGTAAAAGTCAAACTACAATCTCAAGGAGAGGGGTTACACCACTAGTTGTTGAATCACGAAGGTAACTCCAAAGACAGCAATGGAGGAACAATCTAACTCTTCAATGAAGATTCCTCCACGAAATTGTAGCTTCCAGTGTTGCTGCAGTAACTATTCCAGCAATTGATCTTTGAGTGAGCTTGAATGTGCACGAAATGGTGGCTATCTCTATACCAACCTTTTCGGCTTACCCTAATTGAGGAAGAAGGGTTCTATTTATAAATGAGGCTCATGATCCTAGGCAACCCTAATTTTGGGAGGCGCCCTTTGTCCTTCAATGAGCCCAAAAAGTCCTTTTTACCCAAACTTTATCCCTATTTGGCACTCACACCCGCAACTGATGATTACTGACACCTGTCCCTTCCTTGTTTTCCGTGTTTCCAGAAGCATTCTCTTTCATCTTGCGCAATTTGGCATTGCTGCCACATTAGGTGCTGCAGCAATTAGGCAAACACATTAAAACACACAATTGGGCACCAAAGTGCCAAATATAACAATTACAAGCCTACACCTTAGACTACTCTTAAACTACCATAATTACAAAATAATTACAACAAATGCTTGAGAATTAACAATGATTTAAGCTTGAAAGAAGAGGTAATAACCATCATAAATGATAGTTATCATACTCCAACTCGTACAATAAAACGAGGCTTCGTTAAAACCTCTAGGGTCCAAAACTAAAAGGAAAAAATACCCATGAACATGAATAAAATGTATACAACTACTGAGAAACACACAAAAAAACCGTACATGTGCGGTTTTTCCTTTGAAGGCTATGTGATTAATTTGTAGTCTCAAACCCTTTCTGCTTTATGAAAACGGAAACTAATGTGTACCACCTCTTGAGTCTTAGTTTTAGTGGTTGCTATGTGAATTGATTGTGCAACTTATTGTTATTCTTGATATATGTCATTGTTCCTGCACGAGGACTTTGTGCTTGTCATGCCTGACCACGAAGATCAAAAGTCGTATGTGGAAATTTTAAGGTGAGTTCCTTCCTATTCTACATATAGTAGAGGTATGAAATACACCTTCTTTCTATCTCCTCCACTTTCTAATTTCTGGAGATGTTTTGTGCTTAATTAGGACATTTCACAAACTGAAAGTGAAGGCATTCAGGTGATAGGTCAGTAGTTTTATCGTCGTGAAGAAGCAGAAGAAAATGGTGGCTTTAGCTAGGAATCAAATGATTCTAGAGAGCTGTTTTATAGTTTCCACACCGACGAGTTTCCTGCCGAGTTTGTTATGCACAAGTGTGTGGTGCATTTTGTTCCCATACACAAACAACCTCCAAGCCGTAGGCAACATATTGCTAGTTTGTTGATGAGTGAGGCTAAATCAAACAGAACAAAGGATAACACCTCCATAGTTTTCTTAGATTTTGAAACCTTTAACAGATTTTCTTTTAAAGTTGAATCCTAGTATGAATTAGGAATTGTGTTAAAGTACTGGTAATACATCATTTTCGTTCCCTAAAAAAAAGCTAACAATTTTATGTCTGATGAAACTTTTCACAAAGAAGCATATTTTTTTGCAAGTAACTACCTTTTTTAATCTTGTAGTTCATGTATTCATTTTTCATTATTATTATGATTTGATCCAATGTGAATAATATATTTTGTGCAATTTTGCTGTATAGGCATTATCTCTGTAACATCCCTAGTTTTGTTAATTTCGGTTTACTAAATTAACTAGTGAACTATTATTCGATTAAATCATAAATCTAGTCACGGATATGAGGTTGTCGCGAAAGGAAAATATAATTGGTAAGTCGTAGGATTAAATTGCTTTACCGATTCAATCATGTGAATAGTTGGATGTTTGATTGATTAGAAATGGGAATTAGTAAGAATAAAGAAGGAGGGGCAATTGTGTCTTTTCACTCTCATTAAACCTCAGCTCACATTTAAACAAAACAAACAGACTCTCCTCACTTTTCACACTTGCTGAAAACCAGAAAAAAAGAAACAAAGACGAGGGAGAGAGAAGAGAGACAATCGCAAGAAAGAAGAGGAAGAAGAGTAAGATTGATCAACCAAAATTGATTGCATGTGAGTAAGAATGACACCATTCTCTTCCTTTTCCCAATCTCTTTCCATTAATACCAATTTCAGTAGCCCATTCCTTATCCTTTCCTTTTCACCATTTTTGAACTCCAAAGCTCAAAGTCAACATTAATGGTGTTTTGAATGTCATAAGAGCTTCACATGCGCATTTGGAGCTGGAATCAAGTGGGACTAAAGCTACATTGAAATTTTGCACACATTGGAAGTCATTTCAGTTGCTAAGAAGCGTAGAGTTCGAAATAGGAGCTGTGAGTTACGGTTTGGAAACGGTTTGGTCGATTATGGGGATAGTTCGAGTGGTCACCTTTTGGTTGTTCGGGTTAAGGATTGAGTTCTCTTGAGTTCGTCAAACCGGTGAGTTTTACTCACGTTTAGGGTTTTTTAAATTTCGATTTTGATTGTTTGGAATGCTGGACTGTGTTTTGATGTGGAAATGATTTTTAGAGTCAAAACTGTACTTTTGAAGTTTCTTAAACAAAGTTTCGTTACATTGATTTTTGATTGATATTGTTGATCATTGGTTGATATTTGGACTGAAAATTAAATGTTTTGTTTGCGGTTCTAGTAAGATTTGGGTTGAGTTGAAGGTGAGAGTGGGTAAGAATTTGATGTGGAATACTGTCAAAAATCGGGTTCTTGCTGTACAGGGGCGCGTACGCGCAACTCACGCGCAAACTACGCGCAAAACAATCAATAGCTACTGTCTCTCCGCGTGTATATTGCGCTTACGAGCAACTTACGCGCAATGACCACTGTTTATTCACGCGCACCCAACCATCACAATTTTTCCTAAAATAGTTTTAATCATAACTTTTGATCCGGGAACACGATTAATGTGTTCTCAGATGCGTTACGAAGCTTATAGAAGGACCTAATCATATAAATGGATTGATTTGTATTTTGAAAAACCAAATTATAGAACACGTGTGGGGACAAGTCTTTTTGAAATAAAATGAACTATAAGTTTCACTTGACATTGGAAGATTGGTTATGGGATGATTATATTATCATCATAAACTGTTTATGTTTCACGATATATAGATTATATCGAATTTAAGAGACGGCCCAAAGCGGGTATGATATATAAATTAAAACACATATGGGTGACGACTCATTGAATAGCATACTAGGCGGGGAAGGTCATGAGCCCCTAACCTAGGCCCAGTATCCGTTAGGGAAAGTACTAGCGGGGGTTCATCGGGAGTAAGCAATTGATGGCGGCCGATGTTGTGCTAATGTAGTTACACGATTCATTGGGATTAGTAATTGAAGGCAGTCGGTGTTTCGATAAATAAAAGAGGCTGGTAATTTATAAATTAAATTACGAAAGCTAAAGTATTGAATAGCACTTTTAAATACCGGGATTAGCAGTTGTTGTGCGGCCGGTATTGTGCTAATATTTAAAAAGGCACGTGGTTTATAATTAAACTACGATTGTAACCATTTTGTAATTGAACCGTGAGCGATGTTAGGGGTCACGGTAGAACTCACTGAGATATGTTATCTCACCTTATCATTGTTGTTGTTATTACTGAGAAACCGGGAACGAGGAAAGGTAAAAGGCATGGTTAGGTGACATGCTCGAGGAGAAGATTGAAGACTAGTTCTTTTATCTTAGTTATGTTTCCTGTGATTGTCTCTATAATCGATAATATGACTTGAATTAATAGTTAAGTTATGTAATCGTTTCCGCTATTCTTGCAATGATGTGTATCTAAGTTGGAAATTTTATACTTTGATGTAAGCTGAAATGTATGTTTTGGTATTTCTACTGTTTAAAAATAGGCATAATTACACCAGAGGACCTTTAAGTTATTTATTTATAACAAGTTGGCTCTTTAAGTTTTTTTTGTAACAAATAGGCCCTTTAAGTTACCTAACGTTCTTGTCAAAAAAAAAGTTACCTAACGTTGAAACCGTTGGCCCTTTTAGTAAAATTTCATATCGTTGATTAAATCAAAATTCACCAAAATATGCTAGGTTGCATCAAAATACATAAGCTAGAGTAATCACAATATATAAAGTAGCATTACATCAAAATACATAAGCTAGAGTAATCACTAAAAGGGTCTATTTGTTACAAAAAAAACCTAAATGACCAACTTGTTACAAATAAATAACTTAAAGGTCCTCTGGTGTAATTTTTCCTTAAAAATACTAGGGTGTTACATTTTGGTATCAGAGCAGTTCGACCTTGTCGGACTTAGAAACCTTTGGGTCAATAGGTTAGATCGAGTCAGCTAGGGACTAAGACAATTAAAAAGTTAGAACCTCTCAGTATATTATGTGACGTATTGAGTCAGGATCCACTCAATGTTTTATGTAAATTACTGAGAATGATGACGATTAGTTGCCTCCACCCCGAAAATGTCCTGAACCCTAAACCATAGGAATTCTAGCCTTCTCGTTTTATCAGAGCACGCAGTAGAAGCGAAGGGCTACAGATGGTATTTCGAATCAAGAAATGGGCATCTGGCTTTGTTCGAGGAAGCTGTGGGCGACTGTTCGGTAACTGAAACCGGTGCAATTGTCGTATTGGAACGTAGGGGGTTGTGAACCATTCAGAAGCTGTCATTAAGCAAACCCTGTAGGCAGTAGTAATGACAGTATTCTAAAAATCTGTCAAGATTAGCTGACACCCGAAACCCTGACCGTTGCTTAGTCACCCCATCAGTTACCGAAATACGGTTTAGCTGTTAACTTTACCTCGTGGTTCGAGTTAACCTCAGCTTGTGTTTCAGTTAGAGGAATCAGTTTGGATAACTCCCAAATCTAGATCAAGATCCTGTTTTCTTAGAATCACATACCGAGTTGCTATAAGGCCGCCCTAGCAAATGATAAAACAATCTTTGTATCGGTAAAAAGAGTTAACCAGTGTTGATCGGATTATTTCTCAATCCAAATTAATGAATCGAGTCTCTTTTCCTGATGACATTAATAAGGGAAGTTGATAGAATTGACTTTCGTCTAAAATCCCTGAATAGGTGCATGGCACTCTCAGTTTGCGAGAAATTTTCGTCTGTCTTCCGACTTATTTTATTTATAACTTCTAGTCCGGAACTCTGATTTTTATGTTCCGGGATGCGTTGGAAAGCTAACGAAAATTTCTTCACCTCTGAGTGGGTTTTGGAATGCATTATAGTTAGTATTCTGAAAGGTACCCTTGCCTTGCCATAGTAGTCAAACCTTAAAGCAATGTAGAACATTAACCCTCTAGTTGCATTGGAAGTTGGAAGAAGACTTTCAATCCTTAAGATGAAGTTCCAAGGTAACGGTTTGTGATAGTGTTCATTGTAGTTTCCCAAGGGATCAACCTCTGGGAAATGGTTATTAATAGTTCTAGCCTTTCTACAATGGGAAATGTTTTCCGAAGTCTTGGACTATAAACCCTACCTAGTATGTGGTAGAGCAGGAAGCTCAAAGTTACCTGACTGTTGAACATGATGTTGTTCTAGAAGTAGAATTCATTTTGAAGATTGATTGATTAACGCAATCATAATGATTATACTCGGATAGTTAAGGGAATTCGAAAAGAGGATGGGCCAATGAAATGTTTAATGATATTTTACTCAATTTTATGAATCAATACGAAAACACTAATGGTGCGCTCGTTTGATTCCCTAAATAATATTTTCGTTTTCAAAGTCTCCTTGTTGCCACTGCTATTTCAATTTCATATCTAATCCGAGAATAACCGCTACGCCTAGGTTGGTCAATAAATCAATAAATTTCTACAATGTCAATGAATCCTACCCTCTAAGGATAACCTTGTGCCATTCTAGTAAGATTCTTAATACCAAAAGTCTTACCTCCTTAGTGTTTGAGTGGTCAAGACCTAAGAAGGCATAGGTATTAAAGTTTCAGCCTGATTGATCCAAAAAGACAGCTGATTTTGGATAAGTCGTTGACTTGTAAGATTCCGACAAGCTGTATCCTGTGTATGATTATCAGGTTTTAGGGTTGAGTCCAACAGACAAGTCATGAGGTTTGAAAGATGCACTCTTATTAGTATTTCGGGTTAGTTATGGAAACTGACTCCTATGGGTATGTGATAAAAAAAATTTATATCCAACCTTTTTCATGAAAATTTTTCTATCAACCTTACCCAATCGTGAGTCAGTCACGAACATCGTTTGTACTAGTGACTAACCAAAATGCTAGAGGTGTTTCTAAGAGAACCGAGGACTTAAGTTCCTTAATTCTCTACCGGAAGGGAGTAGAAGATTTGGTGAACACGTGGAGTTATCTGTACGTAAGAGAAGTATCAAGCCATGTTAGGGAAACTAACTCTGTTTACAGTTATGTCATTCAAGCATCCGCTGCTGGAGTAAATTCCAATCGTTAACCTTGATTTCGTTAGGATTAACAATGAGTTGTCATGAATTTAATCCATCGGATGAGTCAAGACCAGTTTCTCGATACGGATATTCTATTGGTTAAATGTCAATAGAGTAAGTATGTGCTAAACTTAGAGTTGTTCAGATTATAGCACAACGTGTGAGGTAGTTTCTGCGAGAAATCCAATGGGTAGGATGTGTGTAGTAGAAGGCTTTACCCACTACACTATTTTGATGAAGGAATGTCTGTGAATGAACCACATGTCGGTCTAAGACTAAATGATTGGACAGTGAGTGTGTAACACATGAGTCCTTGATAGTGGATTTTGTAACCATTTTGTGTCGGTTTTCTAGGCGATAGGTACATGCTTGTTTTTCAACATGAAATATAAAATCTTTGGGTTAGCATTTGAAGTCTTGTCATTAGGCAAATTTGAGAAAAGAATTGAAAGGGAGCGAATTGGATCGAATAGAATAGCGGGTTGAGAGAAACAAAGTTTTGAACAAAGGTACGGATTAAGGAGCTCGGACAGTCCGCCGAAGGCCGATCTGAGCACCTGACTCTGTCCCTATTTTAAAAATTAAATATCCGCTTTTCCTTCTGTACAATCTCCTCCCAAATTCCTTCCTTAAACTAACCTAAGTATTTTAATCCGAAAGTGGCCAAACTCAAGCGCGATGAAAGAAAATTTTGAGATTTTGATCACACCAATGGTTAACTTTAATAAAAGTAATATTTTTATTCCCACTTCCGACATTGTAAATTTTAAAAATCTGAAAGTGAGAGTACATTTTGTTAAAACGTCGTGCATTGAGTAAGGTCATTTATAAGTTGGGGTGAGTTATCGTTTTTGATAATCGTATTTCTCAAAGTATCATTTTTTGAAAACCCCATTGGAAAGAATTTTTACCCAAATGAAACGAATATGTTTCCAAATTCGGAATTGATTTAATAAAAGGAGTATTCTACTACAATTTTAAAGTTTTACTTGGACCGAATTACAAAAGAAATTATTTCTTATACTCATTTGAACTCCAAAGTTCAAATTGAACATTAATGGTGTTTTGAATGTCGTAAGAGCTTCACATGTGTATTTGGAGTTGGAGTCAAGTGGGACTAAAGTTACATTGCAATTTTAGTTACGGTTTGGAAGCGGTTCGGTATTGTGCTAATATTTAAAAAGGCACATCGTTTATAATTAAACTACGATTGTAACGGTTTTATAATTGAACCGTGAGCGATGTTAGGGGTCACGGTAAAACTCACTGAGATATGTTATCTCACCCTATCATTGTTGTTGTTTTTACAGAGAAACAGGGAATGAGGAAAGCTAAAAGGCATGGTTAGGTGACATGCTCGAGGAGAAGATTGAAGACTAGTTCTTTTATCTCAGTTATGCTTCCTGTGATTGTCTCTCTAATCGATAATATGACTCGAATTAATATTTAAGTTACATAATCGTTTCCGCTATTATTGCAATGATGTATATCTAAGGAGGAAATTGTATACTCTAATAGTTTCCGCTATTATTGCACGGTGTAATGATTTTTTAAAATTTGTCTTTAGAAATGTCTTTAGTTTTTCAAAATGAGTAATGCATATTGTTGATATGAAATAGTTTTATTGGATTCCTGATAGGGAAACAGTACGCGTCGATAGAATAAGTTCTTATACCTTTTCTTATACCTTTGTTTTAAAAAAGGAACAAAAATTGAGTGGCTCGTGCAAAATCTTAAATATGATAAGTAAGATATATGACTCATATGTTACAGATTAAAAAATAAGTGATTTAATGTAGAATAATTTCGAGATAAGATTTTAGAGATATTTAAGAAAGACACAAGTTGTTTTGTGGTTGTGTAATATATTGGAAATTATTTTATTTTGAAAATTCTTTTTATGAAAATTTCTTTTTATGAGAAGCTACTTAAAATAGCTGCTCATTTTAAGTATTCTTTTAATTATTTTGTAATTATCAATTTTTGAAATTTTATAACAAACTAATAGAAAACTACTAAATTACTTTTAGTTTCTATCAAATAATCATCATATACCTATTTTAAGATTACAAATTTAATCCAAACCTTTTTAGTAAAAAAGGTTAATATTTTCTTTTACAAATCTAAATATAACTATTCATTTAATACTTTAGGTTGTTTTCTTTTTTCTTTTTTAGTGTGCATTTATTCTTTATTAGTAAATATTTAAAATTAGAATAATACAATCTTAATTTAAGATATACTATAAAAAAATAGAAAAACTTTATTTTAATAATTTTTTATCTTATTTGGTAATATAATATATCTAAATCATTGATGATGGAGCCAATAAGAACACATTTTTAATTGAATTTACTATGGAATTACTTATAATATCGTTCATTATTATTTTTTGCTTAAATTTATTCACTTTATTTTTTAAATGGAATAAAATTGAAAATTTAACATAACAACAACCCCCATTTATGATTTGATACATTTGACAATTTGATTAAAATTATTTTCCTATAAATTTATTGTTCCATTCATCATTTTGACACTACTCATTGGCAAAGGAAAACCTACCCTCTCCATAACAGCAAAGACCGTTGTCGCTTCGTGGTCAACAAACTTGATTTTGTATGTTACAAAGCTCATCTTTCAATATTGGGTAATCTCTGACTAACATATATCTTCATAATCAAAAAATTATGAGATTGATTTGACTATGATGAATATAAAGAGGAGCACAACAGGTGTCGCTTTTCGATTAATTATACTTAGATGAAATATATATTGTCACACACACACACACAACAACAACAAACCTAGGGAGTTTCAATTCATTTTTCTTTTTTGTTTAAATTTCTAAGCCATTTTGTATTTACTCTAGATCCATAAAGGCATCAAAACCTAATTCAAGGTTCATTGTTACAGATCTCGTTATATGGAAGTCATTGGTGATGTCTTACAAAACTTCACTGTCTATGTAAATTGTTGGTCGATTGTTCTTCTAATCCACGACTACATCAGTTTCTAAACGACTGTGATTTCCTTGATTAAGGTGTGTTTTACTTGTGAGTAGAGAACAAGAAAGGGAAATTGTTTTTCTGTTGTGTTTTTGGAATAGGCATGAGTCGATTTACAAGAATTATTAGATCTGAAGCGGATTATGTCACTGCAAGAAAAAGAGCTTTATCAGAAATTATCAAATGACCATACTGTTATAGCCGATAAACCTTTTAGTGAACTAAAAAATTTATGTCACTATCACGAGGGATGTACAACAATAGTTCTTCTCGTTCCGTGAAGAAAATTTCTTTGCACAATGTGCAAATGTTGGGGACTCTGCCTGTGCTAGAAGGTGTACTCCAACTCGTACAATTACACGAGGCTTCGTTAAAACCTCTACAGACCAAAACTCAAAGGAAAAAAGACCGATGAACATGAATAAAACGTATACGTACAACTACTGAGAAACACACAAAAAAGCAGTTCATGTGCGATTTTTCCTTTGATGGCTATGTGAATTGACTGTGCAACTTATTGTTATTCTTGATATATGTCATTGTTCCTGTAGGAGGACTTTGTGCTTGTCATGCCTGACCACGAAGATAAAAAACCGTATGTGGTAATTTTTAAGGTGAGTTCCTTCCTATTCTACATAAAGTAGAGGTATGAAATGCAGCCTCTTTCTGTTTCCTCCACTTTCTAATTTCTGGAGATGTTTTGTGGTTAATTAGGACATTTCACAAACCGGAAGTGGAGGCATTCAGGTGACAGGTCAGTGGTTTTTTCACGTCGAAGAAGCAGAAGAAAATGGTGGCTTTCGCTAGGAATTAAATGACTCTAGAGAGTTGTTTTATAGTTTCCACACCAACGAGTTTCGTGCCGAGCCGTAGGCAGCATATTGCTAGTTTGTTGTTGAGTGAGCCTAAATCAAACAGAACAAAGGATAACATCCCCATAGTTTTCTAAGATTTTGAAACCTTTAACAGATTCACTTGTAAAGTTGAATCCTAGTATGAATTTGGAATAGTGTTATAGTACTGGTAATACATCGTTTTCGTTCCCTAATAAAAAGCTAACAATTTTATGTCTACTGAAACATTTTGCAAAGAAGCATAATTTTTGCAAGTAACAACCTTTTTTTCATCTTGTAATTCTTGTGTTCATTTTCATTATTATGATGATTTGATCCAATGAGAATAATATATTTTGTGCAATTTTACTGTATAGGCATTATCTCACTAGTCATGGTGTTACTCTTTATTATAATTGAAAAAATGGTGATGCATTTATTGCTTTCAGGTGCTGCACGAGGTAGTATTGAGACATCGTCAATGAATACTATGGTAGATGAGCTAGGTTAGAAGGCCCAAAAATCGTGAGAGTACTCAATGTAGTCTCAATTATGAGAGAGCCTGTTTATAGCTATTTACAAGAATACTTAATTTTTCTCACAAAAACCTGAATGCTAATGACAAGAACTAAATCTCTATTAAGGGTCATTTGATGTAATGGTTACATATGTAGTGGATGTTAGTATTTGGTTGGTTATGAGTGAAGAAAATTGTGTTGTTTGAGAACGTACTAAAGACCAGAATCAACAAAAGAAGGTAGAGATGGACACATAAGTGAAGTTCATCCTTGATCAAATCCAAGCGATCCACCAAGAAATTGATGCAAAGTACATTCAACCCAATCTCAAGAAGAAAGCTATCAGAATGTGTGGCAATCATATGAGGAAGAACAGTTCTAGTTTCATAATGTCCAAAACAAGGACAAGATACAATTTGAAAACAGAGAGAGATAGTATCATGAAAATTCATGAAAAAAAAGAGTTCACTCTCAAGAAGAAGTAGTGGCTAGAGACGGTTGAACTTGTAAAGGAGCTAGAATAAGAAATCACATAAATCATGATCAAGAACGATTTAAGTCAATCTCAAGAAGAAAGCTACAAAAAATGAATGGCAACTAAGTCTTGGTAATTCGAGAAACAATCAAAGAAATTACAAACCTCTTCAATTTCAAAAATGTTTTGATCCCATTGTTAGTTGTTCTATTAAATATTGCTCTCATTTCAATTGTTATGATACTTTACAAATGGTTATGGAGATAACTTTATGATGATTGATTTTACTAACTCAAACCCTCTAACTCCTTCTTGAATCAACAATGTTGCTTCAAACTTGCTAAGGACTTCTTCTATGGTTTCAAAGAACACATGGAAAGCTTCTTCAAAGTTGAAAACTCCACTTTGAGCTTCAAAGGCCAACAATTGAAATTTAGCTTATGAAATTTAGATCAATGGGAAGAGAATGAAAAATGGAGTTGAAAGGTGAAGATAACACTCACAAGCAATTGAAAATGGAGAAGCTTCTTCTACTTTCTTCTTCCTTCTTCCTCTCTTCTCTCTCTCTTCGACCATCTCTTCTCTCTCTATTCTTTCTTTCTTTCAGCTGAAAAATGATGAATGATGATGATGTTGAGTGTTTTAATGAGCTGAGGGATTTAAATAAGGGTAAATGACCAAAATACCCTTAGATCAATTTTTCAATTAAACACTCAATTTAACCCAATTTCTCCCCAATTTACCACAAAGTTTAATTACTAAGGCACTTCAATCTTATGACTTAGCAATTATTCAAGGTTTTCTCGACTATCCCATATCTGTTACTTGATTTATTTTTCACTTCGAATAATATATCACTCGTTAATTTCATAAATCGAAATTAACAGAGTTAGGGATGTTACAAAATCACCCCAACTTTTTAGATTTTTGTCCTCAAAATTGAAAAGACATACCTCAATGGAATAGATATGGATACCGAGTCCGCATGTCTTCATCCAATTCCCACGTAGCTTCCTCAGTAGAAAAACCATCCCAAACAACTTTGTCTATGGGAACTGTCCGCGTCCTAAGCGTCTTTTCACCGTGTTCCAAGATATAGCTAGGATAAGGTTGGAAAGATAGATCTGGTCGAAGGTCAATCACTTCAAAATCCAATGGCTGATCAGGATCGAGAATATACTTCCTCAATTGAGATACTTGGAAAACATTATGGAGATTTGATAAAGCTGAAGGTAAAGCAAGAGGATATGCAACTGGCCCAATACGCTCAGTAATGTGGAATGGTCCAATATACTGAGGAATGAGCATCATTGCTCGCAAAGCTCTACCGGTACCAATTGTTGGAGAAACGCTCAAGAATACATGATCACCAATATCAAATTCTAACGGTCTCCTTCTTTTGTCAGCATAGCTCTTTTGCAGACTCTGTGCAGCCTTCATCCTCTCTCTTATTAATTTGATTTTTTCGGTAGTCTCATGAATCACATCAGGCCCCAATAATCTGTTTTCACCTACATCCCACCAACACAATGGAGTTCTACACCTCCTCCCATGCAGTGCTTCAAACAGTGCCATTCTGATACTGGAATGATAACTGTTATTGTAGGCAAATACAACCAACGGAAGATGATCCTTCCATTTCCTTCCACTATCAAGTACACAGACTCGAGGCATATCTTCTAGAGTCTGAATGGTCCTCTCAGTCTGACCACCAGTCTGAGGATGATAAGCATTACTAGTACATATTTGAGTTCCAAAAGCCTTGTTTAAAGCCTTGTTCGAAGCTTCCTCATTTCAATTGTTATGATACTTTACAAATGGTTATGGATAGAACTTTATGATGATTGATTTTACTAACTCAAACCCTCTAACTCCTTCTTGAATCAACAATGTTGCTTCAAACTTGCTAAGGACTTCTTCTTTGGTTTCAAAGAACACATGCAAAGCTTCTTCAAAGTTGAAAACTCCACTTTGAGCTTCAGAGGCCAACAATGGTAGATTGAGATTGAGAGTGACTGAGCTTATGAAATTTAGATCAATGGGAAGAGAATGAAAAACGGAGTTGAAAGGTGAAGAGAACACTCACATGCAGTTGAAAATGGAGAGGCTTCTTCTACTTTCTTCTTCCTTTCTCCTCTCTTCTCTCTCTCTCTTCGACCTCTCTTCTCTCTCTATTCTTTCTTCTTTCAGATGAAAAATGATGAATGATGATGATGATGAGTGTTTTAATTAGCTGAGGGATTTAAATGAGGGTAGATGACCAAAATACCCTTAGATCAATTTTTCACTTAAAACTCATTTTAACCCAATTTCTCCCCAATTTACCATATAGTTTAATTACTAAGGCACTTTAATCTTATGACTTAGAAATTATGCAAGGTTTTCTCATCTATCCCATATCCGTTACTTGATTTATTTTTCACTTCGAATAATAAATCACTCGTTAATTTCATAAATCGAAATTAACGGAGTTAGGGATGTTACAAAAACGGAATTGTTTTATAAAAAACTCTAAAAATTGTAGTGAAATATTCTTTTTATTAAATCAACTCCAGAATTTGGAAGTAAATCCATTTTATTTGGGTACAAATTCTTTTCAAATGGGGTTTTCAAACAATGATACTTTGAAAAATACTATTATCCCAAAACGTTAATTCATCCCAACTTATAAATGACCTTACTCAATGCACGGCGTTTCAACAAAAGGTACTCTCACTCTCAGATTTTAGAAATTTACAACATCGAAAGTGAGGATAAAAGTATTACTTTGTTGAAATCAACCATTTGTGTGATCAAAATCTCACAAATTTCCCTTGTCGTGCTTTAATTTGGCCCCTTTAGGGTTAAAATACTTAGGTCAGTTTGAAGAAGGAATTTTGAAGGAGATTGTGCTGAAGGGAAAGCGGATATTTAATTTTTAAAGTAGGGACAAAGTAAGACGCTTAGATCGGGCCTTCGGCGCACGGTCCGGCTCCTTCATCTGTACCTTTGTTTGAAAACTTTGTTTTTCTCAAACCGCTATTCTGTACCTTTGCTTCAAACAGTGCCATTCTGATACTGGACCTATCGCCTCGAAAACGACAAAAAAATGGTTATAGGATTCACTATCAAGGACTCATGTGTCAAACACTCACTGTCCAATCACCTAGTCTAAAACCGACATGTGGTTCATCCTCAGACATTCCTCCAACAAAACGGTGTAGTGGGTAAAACCTTTTTACCACACATATCTGACTTATTGGATTTCTCGCATGAACAGCCTTATACGTAGTGCTATAATCAGAACAATTCTAAGGTTAGCACAAAGCTGGTCTAATGACTTTTAACCAATAGGATATCAGAATTGTACAACTTGTCTTGACTAATCCAATGGACTAAAGTCATGACATCTTACAATTAACTCGCTACGAAAATCAAGGTTAGCGATTGAAATTTAGCCCAGTAGCGAAAGCTTGAAAGACATAACTGCAAAAAGAGTTGGTTGCCCTAACATGGCTTTATACGTCTCTTACTTACAGATAATTTCACTTGTTCGCCAAATCTTCTACTCCTTTTAGGTAGAGAATTGAGGAACTTAAGTTGTGGTTGTCTTAGAAACACTTCTAGCGTTTTTGTTAGTCACTGGTATAAACGATGTCTTTGACTGGTTCACGATTGGGTAAGTTTTGCAGAAAAAGTTTCCTGAAAACGTTTGGATATAAAACAATTTTATCACATACCCAAAGGAGTCAGTTCCCTTAACTAACCCAGATTACCAATAAGAGTGCGTCTGTCAAACCTCATGACTCGGTCTACAAAACTCAACCCTAAAACCTGATACCCTTACACAGGATACGGCTTTTCAGAATCTTACAAGTCAATGACTTCTCTTGAACCAACAGTCTTTCTGGATCAACCAGACTGAACTTTGACACCTATGCCTTCTTAGATCTTGATCACTCAGACACTAAGGAGCTAAGATTCATTGGCATAAGGTTTTCCTTAGAGGGTAAGATTCATTTGCATTCTAGAGAATTCTTGATTTATTGATTAACCTTGGCGTAACGACTATTCGCAGATTAATTATGAAATTGAAACAACGGTAGCACCAAGGAGATTTTGAAAATGAAAATGTTTAGGGAATCAAACGAGCACACCATAAGTGTCTTCGTATTGATTCATAAAATTTGAGTATAATAACATTAACATTTCCTTGGCCCAGCTTCTTTTCGAATTTCTGTAACTATCCAAGCATAGTCACTATGATCACGTTAATTAATCAAGCGTCAGAATGAGTTCTACATCCAGAACAACAGCCTTTTCGACACTTAGGTAACTTTGAGCTTCTCGCTCTTTCGACATACTAGATGGGGTCTAGAGTCTAAGACTGCGGAAAACGCTTCCAGTTGTTGAAAGTCTATAATTACGAATGACAATTTCCTGAAAATAGGTTTCTTGGAGAAACATACAGTGTACGTCATCCTGAACGGGTGTCTAGGAGTCTGAACTGACTAATTGGAAATCCTTTTCCAATTTCCCGTGCAATTGCAGAATTCAAAGTCTACAAATGCGTTGGGGTGTAACTACTTAGGGTAAGAAAGAGGTACACTTTAGAATAAAATTGGAAACTCAGTTTACAACCTACTCAGATTTTTAGACATTTTCATTAGCTTTCCAAAGCCTCTCGAAACATAAAAAATCGGAGTTCTGGAGTAGAAGTTATGAATTAAATGAGTCGGAAAACTAGCGGAAATTTCTCACAAACTGAGACGAGCGTGCACTTAACCAGAAAATTGTAATAAGGTCATTCTATCAACTCCTTTTACTAGTTCCTTTTGAAAGGAATTGGATTCATGAATTTGGATCGGGAACTAACCCGATCAACATTTGGTTACTCTGCTTGCCGAAACTGAGATTGCTCTTTCGTGTACTAGGCTGGCTATATAACAATTCAAAATGTGATTCTGAGAGAATAGAATCTTGATCTAAACTTGGGGGTTATCCGAAAGGATCCTCTAGTTGTGACATAAGTCATGGTTATAGCTTGAGTCACTAAAATCAGAATTCTGGGGTGTCAGCTAATTTTAACTGACCTTAGAACAATGACTTTGGCTGCACCTCAATGGTTACACCGCTTTTAAGAACTGAGCAGTCACCCACAGTTTCCTCGAACAATTCCGGATGCCCATCTGTAGCTCTTCGCTTCTGCTGCGTGCTTTGAAAAAACGAGAAGGCTAGAATTCCTATGGTTTAGGGATTAGGACATTTACGGGGCAGAGGAAACTAATCGTCATAATTCTCAGTAATTTACATGAAATAATGAGTGGATCCTGACTCAATACGTCACATAATATACTGACAGGTTTTGATATTTTAATTGTCTAAGTCCCTAACGGACATGGTCTAACCTATTGACCCAAAGGTCTCTAAGTCCGACAAGGTCGAACCACTCTGATACCAAAATGTAACACCCTAGTATTTCTATACAATAGAAACACCAAAACACACATTTTAGCATACATCTGAGTATAAAAATTCTTGTTTTAGATATTGAACCAAACTAAAAACTCTTTGAATTCCAAATTAAGAGTCAACACAACACATAAGTACTTATCAATAATCCAAAATTCAAGTACTTAGTTTCTCAAATGCACCGAGACATAACTTGTCTAACAGTTCAATATGGATAAGGACACTAAATCTTCGTAGCTCCATAAATACGCCACCTATTCGTGCCGCTTAGCCTTCTTATTTCCCTTGTTTATCTGTAAAAGCAACAACAATGATAGGGTAACCACTCTCGGTTCAATTATAAAAACCATAGCAATTGTAGTTTACTTTATAAACCACTTACTTTTATCAATCGAAACACCGTACACACAACTACAATCCCGGTGAATCGTGCACTATTCTTAGCATAACATCGGCTGTACACACAACTACAATCCCGATGAACCGCCGCTAGTACTTTCCCTAACGGATACTGGGCCTAGGTTAAGGGCTCATGACCTTCCCCGCCTAGTATGCTATTTATTGGGTCGTCACCCATAATCGATATAATCTATATATCATTAATCGATATAATCTATATATATCGTACCCGTATTGGGGCCGCCTTCTAGATTCGATATAATCTATATATCATTATTCTATTACCGGTTTAGATGATTTACAAGATAATCATCCCGCGTCAACACAATTTAATAAGTAGAACATTTAGTTCGGTTTTGTTTTCAAAAACAACTGCTCACACGTGTACTAAGACAATCGTACTTAGAATTTAAGAAAACATTCAACATATCAAACGAGGTTGAAAAATTGCAAACGACCACTTTTTCGAAAGCTACGGATGTCTAGTTTCTGAATAAATTTTTAGTTTTGCAAAAAAATGAGCCAATTAGTACAGTTTTCAAAAATAGACAGAATGGTTCCTAGATTGAACAGAATCTGTCTCCTGACTTCTAACACTTCTAAAATGTCCAAGACTCGACCAATTAACCTGAAACTTGAGCCTAAACCATAGAAAATTGTGTCTAGTTTTCAAAGAAATAATAATCTTTCAAAAAGGAGTTCAGTCGAGAGCACAATATCCAAAACACTGAACCTATACCCAGTTTAACTTCAGAATTTTGACCTAATTTGGGATACTCATAACTCGAGCTACACCATTCCAAATTTAACCTAACCAGTTCCAAAATGACCGAAATTAAGTCTAAATCCTCAAAAAATAAGAACCATAATTTTTTCACTAACACAACGTTCTCAGTTTAAAAAATATAGCACCTATGTCCAGAATGCTCCCAGAATATTACCCTATCTTGTGAAACTTATAATTTGAGTTTGACAACTCCAATTTTGATGAAACCAGTGCCAAATTAAATATCCTTGAGTCTAGTTTTTAAAACTATAGGACACATAATTGTGTGATTAGCAGAACTTACAAAACAACCGAAACACTGAACACATATCCAAAAACTTTCCAACAGTGAAATCTTATCAACAATTTTTCTAGGTTTCAGAAAAACATCAAATTAAAACAAGCACACGAAGAAATAAAAACCCCTAAAGATGAGTAAAACTCACCTATCATGATGAAGTATACAAAACGAGAATTCGCTCGAACTATCCTGGGAATGGTTTCCCCTTTGCTCCCTCAAACACCAAGCGCTTCAATTTCAAATTCTTGGGGTCTTTAGATATTGGGTTTGCTTCCAACTTGCTTCTAACCACAAAGTAGCTTCTAAATTGCAAGTATCTCCTCTCATGATACCGAAGAACAACATGCAAAACATAGAAATCAGTTTTTGCTCAAGGTTGAGCTTCAAGCTCCAAAATGGTGAAAAGTGATAGAATAGAAATGAGAGGCTGAAAGTGGTATGGTTGAATAGAGAATTGAAAATGGAAGAGAATGGAACAAGTTTTGCTTACTTACAGGGAACTTTGATAAGGATTGATTCCTCTGCTCTCTTCTCTCTCTACTCTCTTTCTTTCCAATTTTCAGAAATGTTCTGTTGTGCTGAAGGTTTAAATGGTTAGGAATTGACCACAATACTCCTGGTTCATTACTTCTCTATTAAATCTATTTCCTACCCAAACAATCACACAATTCAAGTAATAATTCCAATAAATTACATAATCTAGCAATTTAATATTGCTTTCACGACAAACTCGTATCCGAGATTCGATTTATTATTTGCTCAAATAATAAATCGCTTGGTAATTTCGTAAACCGAAATTTACCGAACTAGGGATGTTACATTGCTGTCTCAGTGCGTAATTTACTACAATCTGAAAGATTTATCATGTCTGAAGAGAGCAACAACAACGGTGTTAACAACAACAACTCTGTCGTCGTTCCTACTGTTGCGGTGCCTACTCCTATGCCTGTCACTTATGCGAAACCCTTTCCTGACATCTCCAAAATTGAGGTCTTCGCAGGCCAAAATTTTCGCAGGTGGCTGGAGCGCATAAGCTCTCTACTTGACATGCATGGAGTTGCTGCGGTGCTCTCTGAATCAAAACTAGGGTCATCTGCGACTCCCAAGCAGCTTGAACATTGGACACATGCAAATAAGGTGTGTCGTCACACAATTCTCAGGACCCTGGCCAACGATCTGTTTGACGTCTACTGCACCTACAAGGAGGCAAACGAGATTTGGGAATCAATAATTCTCAAATACACCGCTGAAGATGCTAGCAAGCAAAAATTCGTAATCAGCAAGTACTACAATTGGATGATGAATTAAACTGACGAAATCACAAATCAGATCAATTAGTATCACAGGTTACTGGAGGAAATGAAGGCTGAAAATATTGTTCTCCAATACGAGTTCATTAAGTCTTGATTGAGAAGCTGCCTGAATCATGGAAGGACTACAAGCAACAACTGAAGCACAAACATAAGCAACTGTCACTGAACGAGCTGCTGACTCATATCATCATTGAAGAAGCCAACCGAAAGGAGAGAAACAAAGCAAAGGTGAAATCAATGGCTGCACGTGCAAACATGATGATTAGCAAATCTTTAAGGTACGACAAAGACAAACCCGACTCTTCAAACAAAAGGTGTGATTCCAAGAAATTTGCTAATCAAAAGAACCGCAAAAAGAACAATGATCATAACCCAGTGGTTCATAGCTCTAAATTCAAGAAAATAGGCTTTTGTTTTGTTTGTGGAAAGCCAGGACACTATGCACCTAAATGCAGGCATAGGGCAAGAAACGAGAATCCTCCTAAGGCAAACGCCAACTTGACTGATGCTGGCGGAGATGATAATGAGGATGACGATGTCATCGCCACTATCGTTTCTCTAGTCAATATGGAAACTGATGTGAACAAGTGGGTGGTGGATTCTGGAGCCACCAAGCACATGTGTGCTAATAGAGAGGCTTTTACCTCCGACACTGCTGTAGGGGAAGGAGAAGAACACATCTACCTTGGTGACTCACATCCTGCCCCAGTTGTGGGGAAAGGAAAAGTTCTTCTAAAGCTCACATCGGGAAAGACCTTGGCTCTCACAAATGTGCTTCATGTGCCTAATATAATGGCAAACCTGATTTCTGTTGGTGTACAGCTGAAGCATGGAATCAAAGTAACCTTTGAATCTAATAAGATTGTTCTTACCAAGACCAATTATTTTGTGGGAAAGGGATATTATGATCGTGGACTTTATGTACTCAACACTTTTGATTTCAATAACAATGCTTCCTCTTCTGCTTACTTGATTTACTCTTACATTATGTAGCAAGCTAAACTAGGACATATTAATTTTCCGTATGTTATTAAATTGCAACGTCTTGGCATGATTTCGATTAGTGATAAACAACATAGCAAATGCGATGTGTGTGTAGAATCTAAGTTAACAAAGAAATCTTGTCCCTCGGTACAACATGAATCTGAGTTGCTTAGTTTAATTCATACGGACTTAGGAGATTTAAAACAATCTCCAACTAGGGGCGACAAACATTATTATGTGACGTTTATAGATGATTTTTCGCGATATACTAAGGTATTTTTATTAAGGCAAAAGGATGAAGCGTTTGAAGCTTTTCTTTCATATAAAGCCGAAGTAGAAAACCAATTAGACAGAAGATTAAACGAGTTAGATCCGATCGTGGAGGAGAGTACATATCGTTTAATGAATTTTGTGAAATGGAAGGTATTATACATGAAACAACTCCCCCTTATTCACCTGAATCTAATGGCATAGGTGTTAGGAAAAACAAGACATTGAAAGTGATGATGAATGCCATGTTAATTAGTTCTAGTGCGCCAAATAACTTGTGGGGTGAGGCTATCTTAACTGCATGTTTTATACAAAATAGAACTCCTCATAGGAAAACTGGAAAACCCCCCTATGAACTATGGAAAGGTTATCAACCTAACTTGAAGTATTTAAAAGTGTTGGGGTGTTTAGCTAAAGTTATGTTGCATGATCCTAAGAAAAGGAAAATCGGTTGCAAAACCTCTAATGTGTTTTTATAGGATATGCTGAACATAGCGCTGCTTATAGATTCCTTGTTGTGAAAAGTGGTGTTCTAGATAAAAATACTACTGTAGAAACAAAAAATGCTGATTCCTTTGAGAACATGATAGTACATCTAGAGAACCATTAGTAACTGCTAATGATGCAACTCGTGAGGAACCGCTTGAAGAATTAAGGAGATGTAAAAGACCAAGAAAAGAAACATCCTTCGAAAATGATTTTTATACTTATCTTGTTGAAAAGGATCCCGAAACTTTTGTTGAAGCAATTTCTTCTTCTGAGTCGAAATTTTGGAAAGAAGCTATTAAACTGAAATAGATTCCATTTCTAAATGTAAAACTTGGACTTTAGTTGATTTACCACTTGGAGCAAAACCAATAGGATGCAAGTGGATTTTCCAAAGAAAATATAATCCCGATGGGTCCATTGATAAATATAAAGCTAGACTAGTAGCAAAAGGTTTTTCTCAAAAACAAAATATTGACTATTTTGATTCTTTTGCTCCAGTGACTAGAATTTCCTCTCTTAGAGTTTTATTAGCTTTAGCTTCTATCCATAAACTTGTTATTCACCCAATGGATGTTAAAACCACTTTTTTGAACGACGACTTAGAAGAAGAAATTTACATGACTCAATCCGAAGGATGTATACTTTCTGGTCAAGAGAACAAAGTATGCAAACTCCTCATGTCATTATATGGTTTAAAACAAGCACAAAAACAATGGCATGAAAAGTTTGACAAAACTATGATTTATGATGGTTTCTCCGTAACTGATGTTGATAAATGTGTTTACACTAAAATTGTGTTTCGAGAACATGTTATTATATGCTTGTATGTAGATGACATGCTCATTTTTTGTACTTGTATTGATATTGTTAATAGTACTAAATCTTTTCTTTCATCTAATTTTGATATGAAAGATATGCGTGAGGCAAATGTAATATTAGGAGTTAGAGTCATCAGGGAAGGTGATAGTATTACACTATCACAGGAACATTATGTTGAGAAACTTCTTAGGAAGTTTAGTCACTATAACTCTACCCCATTGAGTACCCCTTATGAAGCTAACTCACACTTGAAGAAAAATAGAGGTGATCCTGTTGACCTACCTAAGTATGCCCAAGTAATTGATAGCCTACAGCATTTGATGAACTTTTCTCGACCGGACATTGCGTTCGCTGTCGGTCATCTAAGTACGTATATTCATAATCCTGGTCAGGATCATTGGAAGGCAATTGCTCACCTCATACGGTATTTGAGAGGTACCACAAATTGTGGTATTACGTATAGTGGATTTCCCGCAATATTAGGAGGATACAGTGATACTAACTGGATATCTGATTCAGATGAGACAAAATCCACTAGTGGTTATATTTTTACATTAGGTGGTGGTGCGATAACTTGGAGGTCAGCCAAACAATCCATTATTGCTAGATCGACAATGGAGACGGAATTTGTAGCTCTAGAGTTGGCTGGTACTGAAGCTGATGTGTTGAAGAACCTTTTAGCTGGAATTCCTATGGGGAATAAAACCGACACCATTAGTGTCAATACATTGTGATAGTCAGTCGACAATAGCCGTTGCAAAGAATAAGACCTATTATGGCAAAAATAGACATGTGCAGTTGTGACATAATATTGTCAAACAATTGTAAAAATATGGAGCAATATCGATCGATTATGTGAAGTCAGAAGTGAATTTGGCCGATCCTCTGACAAAACCCCTAGGGAACAAACTAATATGTGAAACATCGAGGGGAAAGGGACTTAAGCCAATTGAAATTAAGAAGTGATGGTAACCCAACCTTTTTGATTGGAGATCCCATGAAGAAGGTTTAACGTGGTAAAAACAAGTCGCTTCTTGATATTGCTAGCACTGAAAAATTAATTCAAGTAATTAATTTTATTATTGTCCCTTCCTATGGTGTTATTCTCATAGTGCTAGACTGTAGGGTTAAGAGGTTAAGCTTAAAGCTTTTAATGATTATCATAGTCCTTATGGGTGGTGTATGACTTGTAGCATACACTTGATAAAATCAACTATATGAGTGTCAAGTGGGGTCACTTGCATGAGATCCTGGCGAGATCTCTAGAACACTCATGAATACCGAGCATGGGCACGGCCTAGTAGCGCAAAACGGCGAAAACAACAAGAATTGTGGGGGTGTAATGTGATGGTAATACCTCTAACAATTAACATGTGTCTTGGGTTCTATAGCTTGCTAAACCAATTCACTGTATGTTCTATTTTATCTGTCTAGGACTAGTTCCATAGTTTGCTATATCGCCCTGATGCGTTACATCTACGATGTTCACCCAGGAAACTTTTTTTATTTACTTATTTTCCAACTTTTAAAATATGTGGGGGATTGTTTGTTCTATGGAATATAAGAGAAATTTCAAAAGTGGGAATTCCCACATTGCTTTGGTCAAACCGTTTTGTAAAATTAATTTTGTAACACCAAATTAATTTTGCTTTATTTCACAACGGCAATTCATTAAATCCGTTTTATCTTGTAATAGCAACATTAAATCCGTTTTATTTTTGTAACAGCAAATTAAATCAATTTTATTTTACACCGACCATTTTATTACGCTGTTTTATTGCTATTGATTTCGTAACAGATATTTTATTATAATTGATTTCGTAACAGATATTTTATTATAATGGATTTCGTAACGGTTGTTTTAATGGCTATGAATTCACTGATGGAGCGTGTCTGCTACATCAGCTATTTGGTTAGCCTATAAAAATACCAGACGAGAAGCGCTTGACACACGACCAAAACATGAGATCACTCTTGCGTTTCTCTTCCTGTAAAAGAATCCTGGGTTCATCTCTTGTCATTTAAACACTTTCTTGTTGCCAGTTCAGGACCCTCTTTCGCTACTGCGATTGAGACGAGACAGGTTGTACCCTCAGGGGATTGGTGCTGTAGAGGCGGATAAATCCTTCAGGGCGCGTCGTCAGACCCCTCCGGTTGTTTTTCTAACATTTTTGGTGTTCGCAGGTTTCTATCGTTGTTGCTGTCTCAGTGCGTAATTTATAACACAAAGGCATCAAAACCTAATTCAGGGTTCATTGTTACATATCTCGTAATATGAAAATCGTTGATGTTGTCTTACAAAACTTCACCGTCTATGTTATTTGTTGGTCGATTGTTCTTCTAATCAATGACTACATCAATCTCCAAACGACTGTGATTTACTTGACTAAGTAGTGTTTTACTTGTGAGTAGAGAACAGGAAAGGGAAATTGTTTTTCTGTTGTGTTTTTGGAATAGGTATGAACCGATTTACCAAATTTATTAGATTTGAAGCCGATCATGACCATACTGTTATAGCCGATAAACCTTTTACTGAACTAACAATTTTATGTCACTATTATGAGGGATGTACGACAATAGTTCTTCTCGTGATGAAAATTTCTTTGCACAATGTGCAAAAGTTGGGGACTCGGCCTGTGTTACAAGGTGTACGTACAATTACACGAGGCTTCGCTAAAACCTCTAGGGGCCAAAACTCAAAGGAAAAAAGACCCATGAACATGAATAAAATGTACGCAACTACTGAGAAACCCAAAAAAAAGTAGTTCATGTGCGATTTTTCCTTTGATGGCTATGTGATTAATTTGTATTCTCAAACCCTTTCTGCTTTCTGAAAACTGAAACTATTGTGTACCACCTCTTGACTCTTAGTTTTAGTGGTTGCTATGTGAATTGATTGTCCAACTTATTGTTATTCTTGATATATGTTATTGTTCCTGCAGGAGGACTCTGTGCTTGTCATGCCTGAGCATCAAGAACAAAAGCCGTACGTGGCAATTATTAAGGTAAGTAGAGGTATAAAATGCACCTTCTTTCTGTCTCCTCCGCTATCTAATTTCTGATGATTTTTTGTGGCCATTTAGGACATTTCACAAACCGAAAGTTGAGGCATTTAGGTGACAGGTCAGTGGTTTTATCGCCCCGAAGAAGCAGAAGAAAATCGTCGCTTTCGGTGGGAATCAAATGACTCTAGAGAGCTGTTTTATAGTTTCCACACCGACGAGTTTCCTGCCGAGTCTGTTATGCACAAGTGTGTGGTGCATTTTTTTCCCATACACAAACAACCTCCAAGCCGTAGGCAGCATATTGCTAGCTTATTGTTGAGTGAGGCTAAATCAAACAGAACAAAGGATAACACCTCCATAGTTTTCTTGGATTTTGAAACCTTTACTAGATTCTCTTGTAAAGTTGAATCCTAGAATAAATTAGGAATAGTTTTACAGTAATGGAAATACATCTTTTTCGTTCCCTAAAAAAACTGCTAACGAGTTTATCTCTGATAAAACTTTTTGCAAAGGAGCATAATATTTTGCAAGTAACTACCTTTTTTAATCTTGTAATTCTTGTTTTCATTTTTCATTATCATGATGATTTGATCCAATGAGAATAATATATTTTGTGCAATTTTACTGTATAGGTATTATCTCACTAGTCATGGTGTTTCTCTATATTATAATTGAAAAAATGGTGATGCATTTAATGCTTTAAGGTGCTGCACGAGGTAGTATTGAGAGATCTTTAATGAATATTAATGTAGATTAGCTAGGCTAGAAGGCCAAAAAATATCAGAGTACTCAGTGTAGTCTCAATTATGAGAGAGCCTATTTATAGATATTTACAAAAATACTTAATTTTTTTCACAAAAACCTGAATGCTAATGACAAGAACTAAATCTCTATCAAGGGTAATTTGATGTAATGGTTATATATGTAGTGGATGTTAGTATTTGGTTGGTTATGAGTGAAGAAAATTGTGTTGTTTGAGAACGTACTAAAGAACAGAATCAACAAAACAAGGTAGAGATGGACGCATAAGAGAAGTTTATCCTTGATCAAATCCAAGTGATCCACAAACAAATTGATTCAAAGGACGTTCAACACAATCTCAAGAAGAAAGCTATCAGAATGGGTGGCATTCAAATGAGGAAGAACAGTTCTAGTTTCATTATGTCCAAAACAAGGACATGATACAATTTGAAAGCTGAGAGAGATAGTATCATGAAAATTCATGAAAAAAAAAGAGTTCCCTCTCAAGAAGAATTAGTGGCAAGAGAAGGTTGAACTTGTAAAGGAGCTAGAATAAGAAATCGCATAAATCATGAACAAGAAGTATTTAAGCCAATCTCAAGAAGAAAGCTATAAGAAATGAATGGAAGCCAAGTACATGCAATTACTATCTTAAATTATCTTTAAGTAGTCACAAAGGGAAAGCATTATATGTGGTATAATGATTTTTTAAATTTTGTCTTTAGAAATGTCTTTAGTTTTTCAAAATGACTAATGCATATTGGTTATATAAAATCGTTTCTCTGGATTCTCGATAGGGAAACAGTACGCGTCGATAGAATAAGTTCTTATACCCTTTCTTTATAATTTTATAAAGTAAATATATTTATCATAGTGTAAAATTTTATTTTAGAAATAAATTGTTTTTATAAAATGAACAAAAATTGAGTGGCTGGTGCAAAAGCTTAAATATGATAAGTAAGATATATGGCTCATTTGTTATAGATTAAAAAATAAGTGATTTTAATGTAGAATAATTCGAAATAAGATTTTAATAGCTGCTCATTTTAGGTATTCTTTTCATTATTTTGTAATTCTCACTCTTTTAAATTTTGTAACAAACTAATAGAAAATTACTAAATTACTTTTATTTTCTATCAAATAATCATCATATATCTATTTTAAGATTACAAATTTAATCCTAACCTTTTTACTAAATAACTATAATTCCTAAAAAAGGTTAATATTTTCTTTTACAAATCTAAATATAACTATTCATTTAATATTTATGGTAGGTTTTTTTCTTTTTTTAGTGTGCATTTATTTTTTATTAACAAGTATTTAAAATTAGAATAATACAATCTTAATTTAAGATATACTATATAAAAATAGACAAACTTTGTTTTGAGAACAATAAATAGGAAATATAGGGTTTGGTAATTTTTTATCTTATTTGGTAATATAATATATCTAAATCATTGATGATGGAGCCAAAAGAACACATTTTTAAACGAATTTACGATGGAATTATTTTCAATATCGTTCATTATTATTTTTGGTTGAACTTATTCACTTTATTTTTTAAATGAAATAAAATTGAAAATTTAATATAACACCAACCCCCATTTATGATTTGATACATTTGACAATTTAATTAAATTTTTTCTCTATAAACTTATAGTCTCATTCATCACTTTGACACTACTCCTTGGTAAAGGAAAACCTATCTTCTCCATAACAGCAAGGACCGTTCTCACTTCGTGGTCAACAAAGTTGATTTTCTATACTACCAAGCTCGTCTTTCAATATTGGGTAATCTCTGACTCACATATATCTTCATAATCAAAAAAAATTTGAGGTTGATTTGATTATGATGAATCTAAAAGGTACAACAGTTGTAGCTTTTCGCTTAATTCTACTCAGATGAAATGTATATAGTCACATATACACACACAGAGACACACGCACAACAAACCTAGGGAGTTTCAATTTATTTTTCTTTTTTATTTAAATTTCTAAGCCATTTTGAATTTACTCCAGATCCACAAAGGCATCAAAACCAAATTCAGGGTTCATTGTTACAGATCTCGTTATATGGAAGGCGTAGGTGATGTCTTGCAAAACTTCACCGTCTATGTTGTTTGTTGGTCGATTGTTCATCTAATCGATGTCTACATCAATCTCAAACGACTGTGATTTCTTTGATTAAGGTGCGTTTTACTTGTGAGTAGAGAACAAGAAAGTGAAATTGTTTTTCTGTTGTGTTTTTGGAATAGGCATGAATTGATTTACCAGATTTATTAGATTTGAGGCCGGTCATGTCACTGCAAGAGAATAAGCTTTAGAAGAAATTATCAAATGACCATACTATTATAGCCGATAAACCTTTTACTGAACTAACAATTTTATGTCACTATTATGAGGGATGAACAACAATAGTTCTTCTGTGTGGACTTACTGTGATGAAAATTTCTTTGCAAAATGTGCAAAAGTTGGGGACTCTGCCTGTGTTACAAGGTGTACTCAAACTCTTACAATTACACGAGGCTTCGTTAAAACCTCTAGGGGCCAAAACTCAAAAGAAAAAAGACTCATGAACATGAATAAAACGTATACAACTACTGAGAAACACACAAAAAAGCAGTTCATGTGAGATTTTTCCTTTGATGGCTATGTGATTAATTTATAGTCTCAAACCCTTTCTGCTTTCTGAAAACTGAAACTCTTGTGTACCACCTCTTGACTCTTAGTTTTAGCGGTTGCTATGTTATTGTTCCTGCAGGAGGTCTCTGTGCTTGCCACGCCTGAGCACGAAGAACAAAAGCCCTATGTGGCAATTATTAAGGTGAGTTTCGTCCTCTTCAATATAAAGTAGAGGTATGAAATGCACCTTCTTTCTCTCTCCTCCACTATCTAATTTCTGGTGATGTTTTGTGGTTAATTAGAACATTTCACAAACTGAAAGTGGAGGCATTCAGTTGACCGGTCAGTGGTTTTATCACCCCTAAGAAGCAGACGAAAATCATGGCTTTCGGTGGGAATCAAATGACTCTAGAGAGCTGTTTTATTGTTTCCACACCGATTGGTTTCCTGCTGAGTCTGTTATGGACAAGTGTGTGGTGCAATTTGTTCCTATACACAAACAACCTCGAAGCCGTAGGCAGCATATTGCTAGCTTCTTGTTGAGTGAGGCTAAATCAAACAGAACCAAGGATAAGACCTCCATAGTTTTCTTAGATTTTGAAACCTTTAACAGATTCTCTTGTAAAGTTGATTTAGGAATAGTTTTACAATAATGGTAATACATCTTTATCGTTCCCTAAAAAAAACCTAACAACTTTATCTCTGATGAATTTTTTTGCAAAGAAGCATAATTTTTTGCAAGTAACTACCTTTTTTAATCTTGTAATTCTTGTGTTCATTTTTTATTATTAGGATGATTTGATCCAATGAGAATAATATATTTTGTGCAATTTTACTGTATAAGCATTATCTCACTAGTCATGGTGTTTCTCTATATTATAATTGAAAAAATGGTGATGCATTTAATGCTTTCAGGTGCTGCACGAGGTAGTATTGAGAGATCTTCAATGAATATTAATGTAGATGAGCTAGGTTAGAAGGCCAAAAAATCATCCGAGTACTCAGTGTAGTCTCAATTATGAGAGAGCCTGTTTATAGCTATTTACAAGAATACTTAATTTTTTTCACAAAACCTGAAGGCTAATGACAAGAACTAAATCTTTATCAAGGGTAATTTGATGTAATGGTTATATATGTAGTGGATGATAGTATTTGGTTGGTTATGAGTGAAGAAAATTGTGTTGTTTGAGAACGTACTAAAGAACAGAATCAACAAAACAATGTAGAGATGGACGCATAAGAGAAGTTCATCCTTGATCAAATCCAATTGATCCACGAAGAAATTGATGCAAAGGACGTTCAACCCAATCTCAAGAAGAAAGCTATCAGAATGGGTGGCAATCAAATGAGGAAGAACAGTTCTAGTTTCATAAGGTCCAAAACAAGGACATGATACAATTTGAAAGCAGAGAGAGATAGTATCATGAAAATTCACCAAAAAAAAAGAGTTCCCTCTCAAGAAGAAGTAGTGGCAAGAGAAGGTTGAACTTGTAAAGGAGCTAGAATAAGAAATCACATAAATCATGAACAAGAAGGTTTTAAGCCAATCTCAAGAAGAAAGATATAAGAAATGAATGGAAGCTAAGTACATGCAATTATCTTTAAGTAGTCACAAAGGGAAAGCATTATATTTGTTTGGTATAATGATTTTTAAATTTTGTCTTTAGAAATGTCTTTAGTTTTTCAAAATGACTAATGCATATTGGTTATATAATATCGTTTCCTTGGATTCTTAATAGGGAAACAGTATGCGTCGATAGAATAAGTTCTTATACCTTTTCTTTATAATATTATAAAGTAAACATATTTATCATAGTGTAAAATTTTATTTTAGAAATAAATTGTTTTTAAAAAATGAACAAAAATTGAGTGGCTCGTGCAAAAGCTTAAATATGATAAGTAAGATATATGGCTCGTTTGTTTCAGATTAAGAAATAAGTGATTTTAATGTAGAATAATTTCGAGATAAGATTTTAGAGATATTTAAGAAAGACACAAGTTGTTTTGGGGTTGTGTAATATATTGGAAATTATTTTATATTGAAATTTCTCTTTATGAAAATTTCTTTTTATGATAAGCTACTCAAAATAACTGCTCATTTTAAGTATTCTTTTCATTATTTTGTAATTCTCACTGTTTTAAGTTTTGTAACAAACTAATAGGAAACTACTAAATTAATTTTATTTTCTATCAATTATCATCATATACCTATTTTAAGATTACATATTTAATCCATACCTTTTTAGTAAAAAAGTATAATTCATAAAAAAGGTTAATATTTTCTTTTACAAATCTAAATATAACTATTCATTTAAAACTTTAGGTAGTTTTTTTTCTTTTTTAGGGTGAATTTTTTTTTATTAATAAATATTTAAAATTAGAATAATACAATCTTAATTTAAGATATACTATATAAAAATAGAAAAACTTTATATTGAGAACCATAAATAGGAAATATAGGATTTGGTAATTTTTTATCTTATTTGGTAATATAATATATCTAAATCATGGATGATGGAGCCAAAAGAACACATTTTAAAACGAATTTACTACGGAATTATTTATAATATCGTTCATTATTATTTTTCTTGGAATTTATTCACTTTATTTTGTAAATGAAATAAAATTTAAAGTTTAATATAACACCAACCCCCATTTATGATTTGATACATTTGACAATTTAATTAAATTTTTTTGCTATAAATTTATAGTCTAATTCATCACTTTGACACTACTCCTTGGCAAAGGAAAACCTACCCTCTCCATAACAGCAAGACCGCTCTCGCTTCGTGGTCAACAAACTTGATTTTGTATACTAGCAAGCTCGTCTTTCAATATTGGGTAATCTCTGACTCACATATATCTTCATAATCAAAAAAATTTGAGGTTGATTTGATTATGATGAATCTACAGAGTACAGCAGTTGTAGCTTTCGGTTTAATTCTACTCAGATGAAATATATAAAGTCACACATACACACACACACAACAAACATAGGGAGTTTCAATTCATTTTTCTTTTTTATTTAAATTCTATGCCATTTTGTATTTACTCTAGATCCACAAAGGCATCAAAACCTAATTCAGGGTTCATTGTTACAGATCTCATTATATGGAAGGCGTAGGTGATGTCTTGCAAAACTTCACCCTCTATGTTGTTTGTTGGTCGATTGTTCCCCTAATCGATGTCTACATCAATCTCCAAACGACTGTGATTTCCTTGATTAAGGTGCGTTTTACTTGTGAGTAGAGAACAAGAAAGGGAAATTGTTTTTCTGTTGTGTTTTTGGAATAGGCATGAATCGATTTACCAGATTTATTAGATTTGAGGCCGATCATGTCACTGCAAGAAAAAGAGCTTTATCAGAAATTATCAAATGACCATACTGTTATAGCCGATAAACCTTTTACAGAACTAACAATTTTATGTCACTATTATGAGGGATGTACAACAATAGTTCTTCCGTGTGGACTTACTGTGATGAAAGTTTCTTTGCACAATGTGCAAAAGTTGGGGACTCTGCCTGTGTTACAAGGTGTACTCAAACTCGTACAATTACACGAGGCTTCGCTAAAACCTCTAGGGGCCAAAACTCAAAAGAAAAAAGACTCATGAACATGAATAAGACGTATACAACTACTGAGAAACACACAAAAAAGCAGTTCAACTGAGATTTTTCCTTTGATGGCTATGTGATTAATTTGTAGTCTCAAACCCTTTCTACTTTCTGAAAACTGAAACTCTTGTGTACCACCTCTTGACTCTTAGTTTTAGCGGTTGCTATGTGAATTGATTGTGCAACTCATTGTTATTCTTGATATATGTTATTGTTCCTGCAGGAGGTCTCTGTGCTTGTCATGCCTGAGCAGGAAGAACAAAAGCCGTATGTGGCAATTATTAAGGTGAGTTTCTTCCTCTTCAATATAAAGTAGAGGTATGAAATGCACCTTCTTTCTCTCTCCTCCACTATCTAATTTCTGGTGATGTTTTGTGGTTAATTAGGACATTTCACAAACCGAAAGTGGAGGCATTCAGTTGACAGGTCAGCGGTTTTATCGCCCCGAAGAAGCAGACGAAAATCATGGCTTTCGGTGGGAATCAAATGACTCTAGAGAGCTGTTTTATTGTTTCGACGCTGATTGGTTTCCCGCCGAGTCTGATATGCACAAGTGTGTGATGCATTTTGTTCCCATACACAAACAACCTCCAAGCCGTAGGCAGCATATTGCTAGCTTGTTGTTGAGTGAGGCTAAATCAAACAGAACAAAGGATAACACCTCCATAGTTTTCTTAGATTTTGAAACCTTTAATAGATTCTCTTGTAAAGTTGATTTAGGAATTGTTTTACAATAATGGTAATACATCTTTATCGTTCCCTAAAAAAAAGCTAACGACTTTATCTTTGATGAAATTTTTTGCAAAGAAGCATAATTTTTTCCAAGTAACTACCTATTTTAATCTTGTAATTCTTGTGTTCATTTTTTATTATTAGGATGATTTGATCCAGTGAGAATAACATATTTTGTGCAATTTTACTGTATAAGCATTATCTCACTAGTCATGGTGTTTCTCTATATTATAATTGAAAAAATGGTGATGCATTTAATGCTTTCAGGTGCTGCACGAGGTTGTATTGAGAGATCTTCAATGAATATGAATGTAGATGAGCTAGGTTAGAAGGGCAAAAAATCATCCGAGTACTCAGTGTAGTCTCAATTATGAGAGAGCCTGTTTATAGCTATTTACAAGAATACTTAATTTTTTCACTAAAACCTGAAGGCTAATGACAAGAACTAAATCTTTATCAAGGGTAATTTGATGTAATGGTTATATATGTAGTGGATGTTAGTATTTGGTTGGTTATGAGTGAAGAAAATTGTGTTGTTCGAGAACGTACTAAAGAACAGAATCAACAAAACAATGTAGAGATGGACGCATAAGAGAAGTTCATCCTTGATCAAATCCAAGTGATCCACGAAGAAATTGATGCAAAGGACGTTCAACCCAATCTCAAGATGAAAGCTATCAGAATGGGTGGCAATCAAATGAGGAAGAACAGTTCTAGTTTCATAATGTCCAAAACAAGGACATGATACAATTTGAAAGCAGAGAGAGATAGTATCATGAAAATTCCCTAAAAAAAAAGAGTTCCCTCTCAAGAAGAAGTAGTGGCAAGAGAAGGTTGAACATGTAAAGGAGTTAGAATAAGAAATCACATAATTCATGAACAAGAAGGTTTTAAGCCAATCTCAAGAAGAAAGATATAAGAAATGAATGGAAGCTAAGTACATGCAATTATCTTTAAGTAGTCACAAAGGGAAAGCATTATATTTGTTTGGTATAATGATTTTTTAAATTTTGTCTTTAGAAATGTCTTTAATTTTTCAAAATGACTAATGGATATTGGTTATATAATATCGTTTCCTTGGATTCTTAATAGGGAAACAATATGCGTTGATAGAATAAGTTCTTATACCTTTTCTTTATAATATTATAAAGTAAACATATTTATCAGAGTGTAAAATTTTATTTTAGAAATAAATTGTTTTTAAAAAATGAACAAAAATTGAGTGCCTCGTGCAAAAGCTTAAATATGATAAGTAAGATATATGGCTCGTTTGTTACAGATTAAGAAATAAGTGATTTTAATGTAGAATAATTTCGAGATAAGATTTTAGAGATATTTAAGAAAGACACAAGTTGTTTTGGGGTTGTGTAATATATTCGAAATTATTTTATTTTAAAATTTCTCTTTATGAAAATTTCTTTTTATGAGAAGCTACTCAAAATAACTGCTCATTTTAAGTATTCTTTTCATTATTTTGTAATTCTCACTGTTTTAAATTTTGTAACAAACTAATAGGAAACTACTACATTACTTTTATTTTCTATCAATTATCATCATATACCTATTTTAAGATTACAAATTTAATCCATACCTTTTTAGTAAAAAAGTATAATTCATTAAAAAGGTTAATATTTTCTTTTACAAATCTAAATATAACTATTCATTTAAAACTTTAGGAGTTTTTTTTTTTTCTTTTTTAGGGTGCATTTATTTTTTATTAATAAATATTTAAAATTAGAATAATACAATCTTAATTTAAGATATACTATATAAAAATAGACAAACTTTATATTGAGAACCATATATAGGAAATATAGGATTTGGTAATTTTTTATCTTATTTGGTAATATAATATATCTAAATCATGGATGATGGAGCCAAAAGAACACATTTTTAAACGAATTTACTACGGAATTATTAATAATATCGTTCATTGTTATTTTTCGTTGAATTTATTCACTTTATTTTGTAAATGAAATAAAATTGAAAATTTAATATAACACCAACCCCCATTTATGATTTGATACATTTGACAATTTAATTAAAATTTTTTTCTATAAATTTATAGTCTCATTCATCACTTTGACACTACTCCTTGGCAAAGGAAAACCTACCCTCTCCATAACAGCAAGGACCGCTCTCGCTTCGTGGTCAACAAACTTGATTTTGTATACTAGCAAGCTCGTCTTTCAATATTGGGTAATCTCTGACTCACATATATCTTCATAGTCAAAAAAATTTGAGGTTGATTTGATTATGATGAATCTAAAGAGTACAGCAGTTGTAGTTTTCCGTTTAATTCTACTCAGATGAAATATATAAAGTCACACAAACACACACATAGACACACACACAACAAACCTAGGGAGTTTCAATTCATTTTTCTTTTTTATTTAAATTCTATGCCATTTTGTATTTACTCTAGATCCACAAAGGCATCAAAACCTAATTCAGGGTTCATTGTTACAGATCTCATTATATGGAAGGCGTAGGTGATGTCTTGCAAAACTTCACCCTCTATGTTGTTTGTTGGTCGATTGTTCTCCTAATCGATGTCTACATCAATCTCCAAACGACTGTGATTTCTTTAATTAAGGTGCGCTTTACTTGTGAGTAGAGAACAAGAAAGGGAAATTGTTTTTCTGTTGTGTTTTTGGAATTGGCATGAATCGATTTACCAGATTTATTAGATTTGAGGCCGATCATGTCACTGCAAGAAAAAGAGCTTTATCAGAAATTATCAAATGACCATACTGTTATAGCCGATAAACCTTTTACAGAACTAACAATTTTATGTCACTATTATGAGGGATGTACAACAATAGTTCTTCCGTGTGGACTTACTGTGATGAAAATTTCTTTGCACAATGTGCAAAAGTTGGGGACTCTGCCTGTGTTACAAGGTGTACTCAAACTCGTACAATTACACGAGGCTTCGCTAACGCCTCTACGGGCCAAAACACAAAAGAAAAAAGACTCATGAACATGAATAAGACGTATACAACTACTTAGAAACACACGAAAAAGCAGTTCCTGTGAGATTTTTCCTTTGATGGCTATGTGATTAATTTGTAGTCTCAAACCCTTTCTGCTTTGTGAAAACTGAAACTCTTGTGTACCACCTCATGACTCTTAGTTTTAGCGGTTGCTATGTGAATTGATTGTGCAACTCATTGTTATTCTTGATATATGTTAGTGTTCCTGCAGGAGGTCTCTGTGCTTGTCATGCCTGAGCAGGAAGAACAAAAGCCGTATGTGGAAATTATTAAGGTGAGTTTCTTCCTCTTCAATATAAAGTAGAGGAATGAAATGCACCTTCTTTCTCTCTCCTCCACTATCTAATTTCTGGTGATGTTTTGTGGTTAATTAGGACATTTCACAAACCGAAAGTGGAGGCATTCAGGTCAGGTCAGAGGTTTTATTGCCCCGAAGAAGCAGACGAAAATCATGGCTTTCGGTGGGAATCAAATGACGCTAGAGAGCTGTTTTATTGTTTCCACGCCGATTGGTTTCTCATCGAGTCTGTTATGCACAAGTGTGTGGTGCATTTTGTTCCCATACACAAACAACCTCCAAGCTGTAGGCAGCATATTGCTAGCTTGTTGTTGAGTGAGGCTATATCAAACAGAACAAAGGATAACAACTTTATCGTTTGTTATTTATAATATCGTTCATTATTATTTTTCGTTGAATTTATTCACTTTATTTTTTAAATGAAATAAAATTGAAAATTTAATATAACACCAACCCCCATTTATGATTTGATACATTTGACAATTTAATTAAATTTTTTCTCTATAAATTTATAGTCTCATTCATCACTTTGACACTACTCCTTGGCAAAGGAAAACCTACCCTCTCCATAACAGCAAGGACCGTTCTCGCTTCGTGGTCAACAAACTTGATTTTATATACTACAAAGCTCGTCTTTCAATATTGGGTAATCTCTGACTCACATATATCTTCATAGTCAAAAAATTTTGAGGTTGATTTGATTATGATGAATCTAAAAAGTACAACAGTTGTAGCTTTTCGCTTAATTCTACTCAGATGAAATATATATAGTCACACATACACACACATAGACACACGCACAACAAAGCTAGGGAGTTTCAATTCATTTTTCTTTTTTATTTAAATTTCTAAGCCATTTTGTATTTACTCCAGATCCACAAAGGCATCAAAACCAAATTCAGGGTTCATTGTTACAGATCTCGTTATATGGAAGGCGTAGGTGATGTCTTGCAAAACTTCACCCTCTATGTTGTTTGTTGGTTGATTGTTCTTCTAATCGATGTCTACATCAATCTCCAAACGACTGTGATTTCTTTGATTAAGGTGCGTTTTACTTGTGAGTAGAGAACAAGAAAGGGAAGTTGTTTTTCTGTTGTGTTTTTGGAATAGGCATGAATCGATTTACCAGATTTATTAGATTTGAGGCCGATCATGTCACTGCAAGAGAATAAGCTTTAGCAGAAATTATCAAATGACCATACTGTTATAGCCGATAAACCTTTTACTAAACTAACAATTTTATGTCACTATTATGAGGGATGTACAACAATAGTTCTTCTGTGTGGACTTACTCTGATGAAAATTTCTTTGCAAAATGTGCAAAAGTTGGGGACTCTACCTGTGTTACAAGGTGTACTCAAACTCGTACAATTACACGAGGCTTCGCTAAAACCTCTAGGGGACAAAACTCAAAAGAAAAAAGACTCATGAACATGAATAAAACGTATACAACTACTGAGAAACACACAAAAAAGCAGTTCATGAGAGATTTTTCCTTTGATGGCTATGTGATTAATTTGTAGTCTCAAACCCTTTCTGCTTTCTGAAAACTGAAACTCTTGTGTACCACCTCTTGACTCTTAGTTTTAGCGGTTGCTATGTGAATTGATTGAGCAACTCATTGTTATTCTTGATATATGTTATTGTTCCTGCAGGAGGTCTCTGGGCTTGTCATGCCTGAGCACGAAGAACAAAAGCCGTATGTGGCAATTATTAAGGTGAGTTTCTTCCTCTTCAATATAAAGTAGAGGTATGAAATGCACCTTCTTTCTCTCTCCTCCACTATCTAATTTCTGGTGATGTTTTGTGGTTAACTAGGACATTTCACAAACCGAAAGTGGAGGCATTCAGGTGACAGGTCAGTGGTTTTATCGCCCCTAAGAAGCAGACGAAAATCATGGCTTTCGGTGGGAATCAAATGACTCTAGAGAGCTGTTTTATTGTTTCCACACCGATTTGTTTCCTGCCGAGTCTGTTATGCACAAGTGTGTGGTGCATTTTGTTCCCATACACAAACAACCTCCAAGCCGTAGGAAGCATTTTGCTAGCTTGTTGTTGAGTGAGGCTGTAATATCCCAAAAGAGTAGTCGACTATACAAACTTGAGTCATTACTTTTTAGCCTTTCAGAGATGCGCTTTTACGGATTCAAACACAACATAACTGATAAATCAATTATGAATAACTGGAATGATCAAATTTCATTAAAACTTCATAGTTTGGTATAAAAAGAATCCTCATAAGATCATTTAAATCCAGTCATTACAGAACATACAAAAATCCAGTGCATAACTTCCTAATACATATTTCGGTTATAACCAAACACTATCCTTCAAGGGTGGAATCCTTTCCGATTGCTATAGGTCTTCCTTAACTTTCACCTGCTTGTCTGAAAAACAAACATATGATAGGTGAGATTACATAATCTCAATGAGTTCTTCGTGACTCCTTACTAATACTCTCCGTGTATCTTTTATTATTTTACCTATGATGCATCCCCCTGCACCTTAGACTTACATAATATAAAAGCTACGACGATACATATAGGGAACCCGTGTTCTATAGATAAATAGAACACACTGACCACCTCTTGGGCCTTGAGATTGGTTCATGACACCGACCCCAAGTACATCATCCATTCTTTAATTCATTTATGGTGTACTTATACATGTACTAAATAGTTTTCTCACGCGTATTTTCGAAAAGGAATTTAACACAACACAAAACCGTTTAACCGTGACCTCTAAACTCCTTACAAACAATGATAATAATTTCGAACATATCAATTAAGTCAATCCTCTTTCAAACCACAACATATCAAGTGCTTTAGAAACTTGAATATCACCTCTTGGAAACAAAACATCCAGCAACCAAACAACAACAAACACATGCATTTTATCAGCCAGAATTTTTATCTAGCATACCTCTACTTCGGTGAATTAATTAATCCATCAAACGGTATCGGAACTTAGCAAACGATACCTCTATGGAAAGCTAAGAATGTCTAGTTCCGGGATATAGTTTTTATTTTGCAAAACAATGGGCCAATTAGTACAGTTTCAGTAAATAAGCAACAAGGTCCAGAAAACAGAACAACCACCATGACCTAACTTGTGACACTTCTAAAATTATCAAAACTAGGTCAAATGACATGGGACTTGAGCCTAAACCGAAACAAATTGAGTGTAGCTTTCAATGAGTCAAGAACCATTTAAAAAAAGAGTTTAACTGAAAACGTTATACATGAAACACTGAACCTACACCCAGATTGTTACCAGAATTTTAACCTAACTTGTGACAACTATAACTCGAGCTATACAACTCCAAATGCAACCAAATCCATTCCAAATTAACAAACATTAAGTCTAGTTTCTAAAAAGATAAACCACTTAATTTCTGGATCTCTAGATTGTACCCAGTTACTGTAAACCCAAAACATTTCTGTATTTTTGACCTGACTTGTGACTACAATTTCTCCAGTTATACACCTCCAAATACATTCAAACCAGTGCCAAAAAAGAAGAGCATCAAGTATAGCTTCTAACAAAACAAATCACACGAAGTTTGGATAACCAGAGAGTTCACAATCACTGAAACATCAAACCTATATCAAAACGGGTTCAAACAGAATTTCAGCAGGATAATTTCAGCAACTCAATCCAATCAAACAAAGATACATTCAATCAAATTTATGCTAATAACACTCTAAAATCAGAATTTGACCATAGAAACTTAAGAAAAATAGGGAAGAACTCACCTCTATTGCTGCAATTTCTAAGGCTCACAAGAGCTGTGCTCCCAATTCACTTCACTAGCTTCCAAACTCACCCAATCAGCTCCTAAGCCGACCACAACCCTTCAAACACCACATGTTTACTATTGTGAGGAAACACCACATGCAAGCCTTTTCTTAGATGGTCTTTCTTCCCTTACCCAGCTGCTACATGTTTACTATTGTGAGGAAACACCACATGCAAGCCTAGATTCTCATTTTCTAGCTCTTTCCCCTTTATGCAATATGAGTTTGGTGAGTAAGAGTTTAGTTCCCACTTCTGATTTTTGGTACTCAAGGTTGAAGTATTTAAAGATGAAGAAGAGATTGTGATAGAATGGAGATGAAGACTTAGTGTGTTTGATTAATATAAGAAGATGAAAGCATTGTTCTTTCAGCTCCCTCTTTCTTCTTTCTAGCTTCGGTTCTCTCCTCTCTCTAAACTCTCCCTATTTGGGAGTGAGAAAACGTTTTAATGAGTGTAAGTGGGTGTTTTTGTGAGCTGAGAGCTTAAGTGAAGGCTTGGGTCAAAGGTTTTATGTAGGTTGACTCTCTCTAATGGGTTGGGTTTCACCACAAGCCCACTATTAGATGGCACCCATTTTTTCTCTAAATGCGACCCCTTCATCTAACTTACTAGCACTCAAATTAATTAATCCACTACCCAATTTAATCTATTGAAACTAGCACACAATCACACAAACAATTCATTTATTCAAGCAATTTGAATCATTAATTATTGACCCAAACAACGATTAACAAGAATCATCTACGAATCAAAACAATTAAAACCATCACTTTGGGGGATGTTACAATACACCCCAACTTGAAAATTTTCGTCCTCGAAATTTATCAAACTTATCTTATGAAAACAAGTACGGATAGCGCGTGCGCATATCCCCCTCTAACTGATAAACTGATTCGTCGTCCCTAAGGACCTTGACCATCGGAATGGTCTCTGATCTGAGCTTTTTCGTCTGATAATCTTAGATCTGATTGCAAAACAACTGTCTTAATATCTAATGGCTAAGCTAGATTGTGAACATACTTTCTAAACTCAAACACCTGAAACACGTCGTGTAGGTTCTACAACGACGGATGTAGGGTTTGTAACACCCCAATTTTTACTTATTAATATGTGTATATAGTTATGAATAAATTAACAATTATGTGATGAATTGGTTTGTGTTTGTGTCTATTAGTAGTATACTTTAACTTTAATGAAATATTATTTTATTCTGTAAATTAATAGTGATGAATTATTATTACTGTTGATTATTAGCAATTATATGTTGAGATATTATTATATTGTTTATATAAGTAGTTATTTCCAAAAAATATTGGCACATTGTTCGAGATGAGGTTTCGGAGATGGTGTTACGAGTTCTCAACCATGGTGAAGATTTGAGCAGCATCAACCACACATTCTTGTGCCTCATTCCAAAAAAAAAAGAAGCCAACAATAACAGGTGATTTCAGACCAATTTCTCTTTGTAATGTCAATTATAAAATTGTAACAAAAGTGATAGCAAACCGACTGAAATTAATACTTCCAGAGACAATTGACATGTCTCAAAGTGCTTTTGTCCCTGGAAGGTTGATTTCTGATAATGCACTAGTAGCTTTTGATGCCTTTCATTACATGAGAAAGAAATCTGCAGGAAAACATGGTTTTGTGGGTCTGAAACTGGACATGTCTAAAGCCTATGATAGAATTGAATGGTCTTTCCTTAAGGCAGTTATGGTTAGCATGGGCTTTCCCCACCACTGGGTCTCCCTAATCATGAATTGTATATCTACTGTCTCTTTCTCAGTCCTTTTGAATGGTGGACCTTGCCAAGCGTTCACCCCTCAAAGAGGATTGAGGCAGGGAGATCCCCTATCACCTTACTTGTTCATCTTGTATGCAGAAGTTTTTTCAGGTCTTATCAAACAGGCACATGAGAACAATGCTCTCCATGGTATTCAGATTGCTGGAGGAGCTTCTGTGTTATCTCACCTATTTTTTGCAGATGACAGCCTACTTTTCTGTAGAGCCAATGAATCTGATGCAAGGTCTATCTTAAACATTCTCCAACTATACCAAGATTCTTCAGGCCAATTTGTTAATCTTGACAAGTCAGAGATCTCTTTCAGCCGAAATGTTCCTGATAACAGAAAAATTGAGTTCCAAGGATGGATTCCCTTTAAGGCTGTGGAGACCCCATCTAAATATTTGGGCCTTCCTTCCTTTGTTGGAAGATCAAAGCAACAGGTATTTGATTTTGTTCAAGATCGAGTTTGGAAGAAGTTGAAAGGTTGGAAGGAGAAATGTCTCTCATCAGTAGGGCGAGAAATCCTCATCAAATCAGTGGCACAATCTATTCCCACATATGTTATGAGTTAGTTCCTCCTTCCCACAGGCTTATGTGATCACATTGAGACTTTGATTAGACAGTTTTGGTGGGGATACAACAAAGGAGAGAAGAAAAAATGTCACTGGATCAATTGGAACAAATGTTGTCAGCCGAAATCAAGAGGTGGTTTGGGGTTTAGAAGCCTCAAAGCTTTTAATCTTGCATTACTTGCTAAGCAGGGTTGGCGAATCTTATCAAATCCTGATTCTCTTCTATCCAGATGCCTAAAAGCTCGCTATTTTCCCCGTGGCAACTTCCTCAAGTCACAGTTAGGCCATTTGCCAAGCTACACTTGGAGAAGTATTCATGAAGCCTTGTGGATTCTCAAGCGGGCCTGTTTGTGGAGAGTCGGAACTGGGCTTTATATTGACATTTGGGAGGATAACTGGCTACCAATGCAAAATGGTTACAAGATCTGGACTCCAAAACCGCCTCAATCGGAACTCGCCCAAGTTTCCCACCTGATTCTACATGATCTAGGTACATGGAATTCTCTGCTAATTAATGAAACTTTTTTGCCTTTTGAAGCTATGCAGGTTCTTCAGCTCCCTCTCCCGAACTCTAATCAGATGGACTAGTTGATCTAGGGTCCCAACAAGAAAGGTATATTTTCTGTCAAGAGTGCCTATCATTGCATTAAGAGGTGGGAGGAATATGATTCCTCTCACATGTCTCACCAGCAACGGGAACCTGAAGTATGGTCAAAACTATGGAGAAATCCAAACAATGCCAAAACATGTGCACTTGGCATGGAGGATCCTACATGCAAGTCTCCCAACAAAGAAGCATTTAATTCGTAGAGGCTTAATGTTAGAGCCGTTTTGTCCCAGGTGTGGGATGACTGAAGAGGATATCGATCATGTGTTCAAAGATTGTAAGTGGGCTAAACAGGTTTGGTTCCATTCTCCTCTTGGTGCTCGGTTTGATAATGTTGATACTTCTTTCACCTCATGGCTTCATTATACTATATTGCACTTATCACCTGAGGTCACTGCTTATGTTTTGTCTTTATGCTTTAGTATTTGGCATGCACGTAATAAGTCTTGCTTTGAGAATAATTTTATTCCAATTGATGTAATGGTTAAAAAGGCTTGGTGCATTGTTGAAGAACACAAGACTTTGTTGAATACTCAGGTTACATCCTCTCCTCCTCATGTGCCAACCTCACCGTCTTCTTGGAATCCTGCATCTCGGATGCCGTATAAGGTTAACGTTGATGCTGCTTGCCCTATGAATGAAAAATGGGGCTTAGGCGCTATTATCAGAGATGGGGATGGGTTTGTATTAGCAGCTGCCACATGGAATTTTGAAGCCTTACCTGACGCTGATATTGTTGAGGCAATGGGAATGAAGTTAGCACTCCAATTTGGGTTGGATATGGGTTTTTTTTTAAATTGAGGTTGAAGGTGACTCACTCAATGTGATTCGAGGAGTGCAAGCAGCCACTTCTGATCACTCCTACTTTGGTTTGTTGATTAATGATTGTCGTAGGATTATTAGTTCATATAGACCCGGGGTTTTTAAGACAAGTTTGAAAGAGTATGCAAAAATTGTTTTCAATAATTATTTCTCAAAAATCTAGTCTAGACAAAGGGTTTTCAAAAAGAAAATTATTCAAAAATAAAAAAGTGTGAAAAAAGATCTTAGCACAAGGTTTTTTAGAAACTTTGTTTTCAAAATATGATATGAAAAACGTTTTCAAGACAAGTTCAAAAGTGTATCCAAAAATAAGTTTAAAAAATTATTTCTCAAAAAGCTAGTCTAGACAGAGTTTTCAAAAGAAAATTTTCAAAAAGATCTCAAAAAGCTAGTCTATTATCCTCTAATGATAGATTGATTAGTACCCTCCAAAATTCCATGTTGCAGTAGCATTAATTTCATTTCCCGATAAAAATTCGTCATTGTTCCTACGGTGAGACCTTTTTCGGAACCTCCATGTCATCTCTTTTCAAATTCAAAGTTGTCTTTTCTTAATTTTTCCTCTAATAACTGTTGATATAATTATTACAGCTTCGTTCTCGTTTCTGTGAGTCTTGCTTTCAAGTTTTCTCCGCTTTCGTAGGCTATAAACTCTCTTTGTTGAGGTAAGGGGGGAGAGATTATTTTACTCATGAGTTTAACAATGGTTGTGGGTAGAGGGGTTGGCCTTAGACCCTATTTACTGTCTAAATTTTGGTGTTAGATATATTTTGCTATGAAATTTTGTGTGCAATATGATATTAAATTTGACTATGAAATTCCGGGTGCTCTATGTGTTGATTGATTTACGTGTAATATGTATTGTTTATAATTCACTTTGAATTGATTTGATGTATTTTAATTGACTGTTAAATTATATTTTGGATACCTTGAGATGACAAAATAGAGTGAAATTGAGGTTTAGGTGCAAATATATTAAGGATATAAAAGTCGAATTTTAGTATTATAAAAGTGATAATTACATAAATGTGAGATAGAGAATATTAAGTATAACTAGTTGTAAATTGATCTTGGAATTAATTAGAGAGACTTTGTAGAGTTGGATTTGTGTTTAATTAGAGACATTTAATAAAATAGAAATTTTGTGGTTTAATTAGGGGGACTTTATAATGTTGGATTTTTGGGTTATTTAGAGAATCTAGTGAAGTTGAACTCTAGCTATTTAGAGAGGGATTTTATTAAACTAATTGTTTGCCGGTTAGAGAAAATGCGTTATGTTCCATTTTTAGTATTTAAAGAAATGTAATATTTGGTTTCAAAGTAGCGAGGCCAGCTTTAGAAATAAGAGCTTGCAAAAGATATAAATATGAAGCACTGTGAATTTTATAAATAGGAGAATGTGACTATCTATTGATTTGATAAATAGACAATATTGAGTGTATTAATTAGGGAAGACTTAACATGAAGATAATTATTTTAGTTTAAGTGTACTAAATATACAATATTGATTTTCAGTGATTAAGTTAGATTAGTTATTTGTTGTTTTTTGGCTTGGAGTTGGGTTGTTAGTTTTAAGGACATAGCTGTTTAATTAATTTTACGATAATTCTCGAGGACCTTTGTATTTTGTGATTGTTACTACGTGTTGACGTTTTGTGAGGCACATACGTCATTTTTATGAATATTATTGAGCTCGAGTCACTTAGCCTGTGAGAGGTGAGGATAGTGTTCGGGTAGTATTTTGTTCTGTCGTGCTTAGCCTGTGAGAGGCGATCTGGTCTTGAGTCTGAGTTATCTAGCCTGTGAGAGGCGAGCCTATCTTCGAGTCTGAGTTATCTAGCCTGTGAGAGGCAACCATGTATCCTTCGGTTTGAGTTACCTAGCCTGTGAGAGGTGAGGATGGTACTCAAGTTATTTTATCTAGCCTGTGAGAGGCCACTCAATGTGTTTTAGTTTGAGTTATACCTAGTCTGTGAGAGACGAGAGTGTTACTCAAGCAGTCTTTCCTAGCCAGTGAGAGGCGATGCAGTGTCTTTCGGTTTGAGTTATACCTAGTCTGTGAGAGGCAGTACTTAAGCTATCTTTCCTAGACGTGAGAGGCTACCCAGTGTCTTTAATTGTATTTTGTGTATAGCTTGGTAATTTTATATGGTTACTTTTATTGTATTTTGTGTGTAGTTTCTATCCACCGTTGTTGTTATGCTTTTAACATGATGTAAGATGTACTCACCCCCTATTTTCTATGTGTTCCACCGTTGTTGTTATGCTTTTAACATGATGTAAGATGTACTCACCCCCTATTTTCTACGGTGAGACCTTTTTCGGATATAAATTCGTCATTGTTCCTACGGTGAGACCTTTTTCGGAACCTCCATGTCATCTCTTTTCAAATTCAAAGTTGTCTTTTCTTAATTTTTCCTCTAATAACTGTTGATATAATTATTACAGCTTCGTTCTCGTTTCTGTGAGTCTTGCTTTCAAGTTTTCTCCGCTTTCGTAGGCTATAAACTCTCTTTGTTGAGGTAAGGGGGGAGAGATTATTTTATTCATGAGTTTAACAATGGTTGTGGGTAGAGGGGTTGGCCTTAGACCCCATTTACTGTCTAAATTTTGGTGTTAGATATATTTTGCTATGAAATTTTGTGTGCAATATGATATTAAATTTGACTATGAAATTCCGGGTGCTCTATGTGTTGATTGATTTACGTGTAATATGTATTGTTTACTAGCCTTATTACCCATGCGATGCACGGGGTGAGCTAGTGTGGATGGATGTAAATATACTAAACTAATATTTATTAATTATAAGTGAAATAAAATTAGAAGTTAAACAGAACATAAAAAAACCCATTACAAAGTTAAGAGTTTTACGTATTGAGAAAGAACATTAAAAAGTCATAGACATGATATTCATAGTAACTAAATAAATAATTATAATGACACATAATTCAATCATCCAAGTTAATTACAATTGGGTTCTTAAGGGTTGCTCCAAAAAGTTCATTTTTGAGATGTTGAACTTGAAGAGGCTGAGGCTGATGATGAATCATAATCTATAGATAGGACATCTTGAAGATCCCTATCAACTAATAGCTCCTTCAGCATCCATGACCTGGGATTTCATCACCAGGAATATTTTCAACAAAGTCTCTAAAAATGTGTTTCTCTTTAATCATGATACAATTTATATCCCATAAATATAAGTGAATCCACATCTAAAAATTTATTTGTATTGAAAGCCAACAACAATAAGAACATGCATTATTCCTTGCACATCCCCAACACCTAGCCGAAGGTTCCACATTGTTGAAGGTAAGAGTAGGAGTTTCCCTTTCGAAGCGATGCGGAAGATACAACCCATTGTGGTCAATTTGGCTAGGAAGAAATAAACTAATTTTGCTGAAAGTATACAATTGTTGCAAAACCTATAAGAAGATCCATTGATTGAAGAATTAATAGTTTTGTGGGGTATTATTGATCGATGCTACTGAGTTAAACCAGACATGCCAGAATTTTGTATTCTTAGATCTTAGGCTTTGTGTTCTCATGCCATAATTCTAACTATCTATGCAAGAATTTACCACCAATTGATAGATTTGAATGGCTTTGAAATTTTTTCTAATGACCAATAGATATTTATTGAAAGCAATAAAATTCTTTATTTCCATGGACACATAATAGTTAAAGGATGTAACATAGTTTCACCCCATCTAGATCCTCCGCAAAGTATCTTTGATACTTTCTTTCCTTTGCCTCAATTTTTTTTGGAAATTAAAACAACATCTCAATATATATGATGCTTTACTTATAGAAGTAGGAAGAGAAAACATAAGAAAAATAATAAGGATCAAATCAGAAACAAAAACAATTCCTTGTTAATTGAGTTTTTTCTCTCATCAAACCCAACAATTACTTTACAAAGGCACCAAAGATTAATCATGGTTTATTATCAGAATCTTCATGGATATTATATATTGATTTCTCTTTGTTTCTCCTTGGAATTTTTCACTTCATCATGCTCTTCAAAAATTGATTCTCATGCAATGGAACTAATTATGCCATTGCAACTGTGTCTGTTTTTCTTACAACCTTATCAGATGAAGAGTAATAGTTGCTTTCTGATTGTCTCACACCTCTTTTGGAAGAAAGCTTCCAACTTTTCTCTTTAGCCTCATCAATCTCTATTTATTCTTGCCTACACACTTTGCAACATAATGATGTGTTCCCTCTGCAAAATCACAACAATTCCAATCAGAAATCTCAACAACAAAAAAGTTCTTAATTCATCTAAATAAATAAAAATGAAAATCAGCATCACACTCCTAGAAACACCTGATCAAAGAATTGTTCTATATATTTAATTTAATTTTATTTTTATACATAGATCTATAGTACTCAATGAAACAACATATGCTCCTTTTAAAAAAATCTTGTCAGTACCAAAAGCTATATCTTGCTATGTATATAGAAGCATAAACGGAAAATTAAAACATGACTTACAGAAATTGGACATATGCCAAATTAAGTAAAACAAATCATAGCTATCAATATGTTGCTGCCTAATAATATTGTGAGGCCATCGTGGCATGGAGTAAACGTGAAAGAGTTATGCAAGTGAAAATGACCATATACATAAGGAGCAAACTAAAAATAAAGGAACATTAACCTATGACCTTAGCTCCAGTAAACAACAGTGACACTACTCAACTCCACTACTTCACAGCTTCTACTTTGTCTTCGGGCCTCAAGGTCACTAACTTTAGTAACTTATACAGATCAAAGTAGTCAACAGTTCATATCTCCACCTCTGCTCTCTCCACTATCCAAATCATTGTGGAGTTTAAATGGGAAAATAGATAATAATTAGATAAAAAAAACTAATAATTTTGAATATGAAACGTCATCGCAATCAATAAAGGAAGCATTAGTTCCTTGAAACGTTCTACACCATTTTCTCCGAAACACTATACATAATCTAAAAAAGTTCATGTATATTTTAATAACGATTTAAAAATATATCAGATTTTCCATTAAAAAAAATGCTATTTAATGCATATTGAAATTAAGAAAAGGGAAGAGAACTCACCGCAACTCGAACAGACTCAACTTCGAAATGCTCAAACTTGATGGCCAAAGTGAAATGGTAAGATCTACCCGAACGGTTGAAAGGGGATCGTCTCATGACTGCAAATACAAACATTCAATCAACCACGGATCGGACAAAAACTAGAAAACAAACAATGCAAATAGTATGAACGATGAGCTTACACACCTGCTGCGAAACTCAGAGAGTAGCAAGATATGAATGAGAAGAACAATAGAGGGATGTACAACTAATGCATATATAAGGGTTGATAGCCTCACTGAGCAGTAATTGATTGGCTGGGAATTTTTGAGGAGTCCAATACAGCCTTACAAACTATAAAACTACCAAGTAATTACAAAGACAACAATAATTTATATATTTAGCTAATATATAGAAGTTGCTATGGTACATACGAACCATTGGTTGGGGAATTTTCAAAGCAATTTTGAAATATAACTCACCATGTCAAATTCAAAACAATCCGGATCATTAGGGAGGGGGACACGTGGGAAGAAGAAGCAACATGGAAAAAAATTCAATTGCAGGAAAAACAGGGAGGGGGACACGTACTCACAAAGAAAAAGTGAAAGGAAATGTGTTTTTTTGTACAGAAAAAAAAAGAAGCTAGCATTTGGCGGGAGCAGCGCCAAGCCGCATACAATCTTAAGATAATTCACTTTGAATTGATTTGATGTATTTTAATTGACTGTTACATTATATTTTGGAGACCTTGAGATGACAAAATAGAGTGAAATTGAGGTTTAGGTGCAAATATATTAAGGATATAAAAGTCGAATTTTAGTATTATAAAAGTGATAATTACATAAATGTGAGATAGAGAATATTAAGTATAACTAGTTGTAAATTGATCTTGGAATTAATTAGAGAGACTTTGTAGAGTTGGATTTGTGTTTAATTAGAGACATTTAATAAAATAGAAATTTTGTGGTTTAATTAGGGGGACTTTATAATGTTGGATTTTTGGGTTATTTAGAGAATCTAGTGAAGTTGAACTCTAGCTATTTAGAGAGGGATTTTATTAAACTAATTGTTTGCCGGTTAGAGAAAATGCGTTATGTTCCATTTTTAGTATTTAAAGGAATGTATTATTTGGTTTCAAAGTAGCGAGGCCAGCTTTAGAAATAAGAGCTTGCAAAAGATATAAATATGAAGCACTGTGAATTTTATAAATAGGAGAATGTGACTATCTATTGATTTGATAAATAGACAATATTGAGTGTATTAATTAGGGAAGACTTAACACGAAGATATTTATTTTAGTTTAAGTGTACTAAATATACAATATTGATTTTCAGCGATTAAGTTAGATTAGTTATTTGTTGTTTGTTGGCTTGGAGTTGGGTTGTTAGTTTTAAGGACATAGCTGTTTAATTAATTTTACGATAATTCTCGAGGACCTTTGTATTTTGTGATTGTTACTACGTGTTGACGTTTTGTGAGGCACATACGTCATTTTTATGAATATTATTGAGCTCGAGTCACTTAGCCTGTGAGAGGTGAGGATAGTGTTCGGGTAGTATTTTGTTCTGTCGTGCTTAGCCTGTGAGAGGCGATCTGGTCTTGAGTCTGAGTTATCTAGCCTGTGAGAGGCGAGCCTATCTTCGAGTCTGAGTTATCTAGCCTGTGAGAGGCAACCATGTATCCTTCGGTTTGAGTTACCTAGCCTGTGAGAGGTGAGGATGGTACTCAAGTTATTTTATCTAGCCTGTGAGAGGCCACTCAATGTGTTTTAGTTTGAGTTATACCTAGTTTGAGTTATACCTAGTTTGTGAGAGACGAGAATGGTACTCAAGCAATCTTTCCTAGCCCGTGAGAGGCGATGCAGTGTCTTTCGGTTTGAGTTATACCTAGTCTGTGAGAGGCAAGAATGGTACTTAAGCGATCTTTCCTAGCCCGTGAGAGGCTACCTAGTGTCTTTAAGTTGAGTGACCTAGCCTGTGAGCGGCGAGAATGGTACTCATGTGATCCAGTGTCATTAAGTTTGAGTTTGTGATATGGTATGTAGAGTTGGGGATGCCTTAGATTGACATAATTTTGTTTTGGCGACTGCGTAGCTTGGTAATATTATATGGTTACTTTTATTGTATTTTGTGTGTAGTTTCTATCCACCGTTGTTGTTATGCTTTTAACATGATGTAAGATGTACTCACCCCCTATTTTCTATGTGTTTTTCTTGTATGATTTGTGTGCAGGCTATCCTTAGGATAAGATTGATGATTAGTGTTGCGGTGTTGTCCATGAGGATAGAGTGGAGATATATTCTCCAATGTAAGTTATATAGTCTTAATGAACTACTGCTAAGTTCATTTGGGATTTAAGGCTCTGATATTGTGACATCGGGGTCGGGATTAATATTCAAGTTGTAAACTTATTTTGTTATTTTTTTAATTACCACGTACTATTTTATTTGAGGATTACTGTAAGGATTTTAAGAAGCAAATATATTATTTAGGTTAAACTATGATTTATAGTTGGGATGTTTGGTGATGACGTGATACCTTTTTCTAGACGAAGAAGTGCTATTATTTTCTTTTTCTATTCCATTTGTTATAGTTACTAGTACTTCTTACTAAATCACTTAATTTTTTTGTACAAGTCATTTAAAAAATATTTTGGGGTTTAGGGTGTCACAGGGTTAATCGACGAGCAACTGATCTGATCCATTCCACGATTCGGAAGGGATCGGTAAAACGGAAAGTAAACTTCCTGGCATGAAGTGCACAACTCACACCTAAAGATGGTATAATCTTAGGGAACACATGTCCAATGACTCAAGGTTTGTAAAGGAATTACCATACAACTTATTTTCCTGTCCTCACTTACCAAACAAAGAAGAGGAAAAATGAAGGTAATAGTTATACACAGCCAAACTTAAGAATCTACATAAATGTAAGCAATCATGAGCACATGCTTATTTGAATCTAAATCTTGAATAGAAGTGGAAGAGAGATACAGGGAATGTGCATGCATTGAAATAGTTGAGTTCACCATGTATGATAAAAATTTTCCATTCTATTTCTTCTTAGGTGTTTCCCATACTAACAAGTAAATTGTGGGGCTGAACTAAGTTAGGGTTGGTCTCTCAAGGCGAGTAAGGATTGCACTTTCATTTTATTTTCGAAAGAAAGAATTGCACCATGTTAAAATTTGATAGTTGTTTCGTGTTTCTTACTCATTCCAGGCCTTCTACTCACCCCAACTTATTTCAATCATCTCCTTTTGACAATTCACTTAATCTCACGAACACAAAAAAACAATATCGTAGAAAATAAGGTTTCAAAATCCTGAATTATGCACATAAAATGTCGAACTGTGGTTTAGCTCAATGAAATTCTAGGGTGGAAGGAAAACTGATCAGACAGAAATTTCAAGCAATTCGCTTTTGAGTGATATCAAAACACTATCGAAATATTTTTGAAAACACAACAAACAATGAAGTTCAAAATGGAGTGCAAAAGCAATAGCGGGAATCCTATTTAAATTTTGTAAACATTCTAAAGATTAAATAATAGAACGGATAATTCTACTAGGAAAAAGAAAATTAAAGTGTTTAAGAACTCGTGGTTTTGATTTTTGTACTTCCCAACCACCTTTTATGAAGAACTTAGAGATAGGTCTTCGTTTGAAAAGAAGAGAGTAACGAAAACACGAGTTTAAGAAACTTTTTGCGAAAAGCCGGAGATGAAAGGAAATGATGGTTTATAGAGGCATCCTTGAATTTCAAATCAAGTCAAGTTCGTGGATGTCAAAACCAAATATCGAAATGAACTTGGTAAACCGGTTTCGAAGAAAATGCCATGCACATATTGTAAGTAGGGAAAAGTAACCATATAAAGTTCGAGGGTGTACTTCATTTTGGTTCAAAACAAGTACACACTATCATCCACATTTATTCATACAAAAAAATGGATTAGGATTGAAAAACAACTCGATTGGAACTAAAACGGCAAAGAAAAAGAGGTTTGGACTAATGCTGACACGGACACTCGTGCTGTCCTACACGGGCCGTGGCAGTTCAACAGTTGCGCAAAAAAAAATATTTTTCCGTTTCGGTTCTCAATCCAATCTATTCCAATCCTTTTCCCATTCATTAAACATATCAAGTAAGACATATAGGAGGACATCTAAAACTAAGGCATGTTATCTTTCATCGTCTAACATTTTAGCAAACCGGATACCAAACGTTTCACAAATCGAAACGAATTCACACATCAATGACCACGCAATTAAAGCACATAGCCATATGAACAAAAAAAACTTATGACTCATAGTTCAATTGAACGGAAAACATCTATACGTCAACAATCAAGTCATCAAAATCATTTTATCAAACATAACATCAAGAATTCGATAATGTTCGAATACCTACTCTGAGTCTAATAATGATAAACATCAAGCCTACACAGTAGTTACAAAATCACTTAGTATACATTGCCACTGCATGCACAAGAAAAATCTTAACACTTAACTCATCATCAAAGATGTACAAGGAATATATTTCAAATTTTCATATGAAATGTTCCACACATATTTTGAACAACACTATCATCTAGTATGTCGTCCATAAGAATCCTCAATCAGAATAGCTTATCAAAAGGGAAACATAACATGATCTTGAACCAATTCATGAATGAATGGGTTCACCTCACACTTCACCATCATGATCCAGTAAATAACAAACTATATCGTAAAATTACTTGTAACTACCACACTAAACAGAGAGAACATAACACATTCTTACTTGACTAACCCTTAGACAAGCCTACACACAAACATAAAAGTAAATCGACATCTAAAGGCATTGGAAAAACTCTCGGCAATCAGGATCTTGCCTGAAGGACCTGAGGACCTCTAACAAATACTCGGGTTTACCGAATAATTAAACAATCCTAACTGCGGTGGGTTTTGCTCTACGAAGAAAGATACGGTTACTAAAGAACAAACCTTGGTGTTGAAACCAAAGTGGTTTTATTCAGGGATTAAGGCTGAATCAGAAAAACTAAGGGTCGATGATCCTATAATGGCTACATCTGTATACCGCACTATGCGTGCCAACACAGATGCCCGAAGACTCAGAACGGTACTTAAATCGGAAGGAGAACAAGGATATTAGCAATAGTAGGCTTAGCCTAACCATTCCTATTGCCATGGCCATGGAAGGAAAACACAGTATAATGGACGGTAAACAATATTCATACTTAGGATTCCCAAAAGAGTCAGATTGGGAACTAGGAAAAGATTTTGGCAAAGATAGAAGGATTTAAGAAAGGATTTAGGGACGTAGAGAAACTGGTATAAGAATTTTGACTAATCCAAAAACCAAACAATACTTTAAGTAGTCACAAAGGGAAAGCATTATATGTGTTTGGTATAATGATTTTTTAAATTTTGTCTTTAGAAATGTCTTTAGTTTTTCAAAATGACTAATGCATATTGTAACATCCGAAATTCGTAGTCGACTATACAAACTTGAGTCATTACTTTTTAGCCTTTCAGAGATGCACTTTTACGGATTCAAACACAACATAACTGATAAATCAATTATGAAAAACTGGAATTATCAATTTTCATTAAAACTTCATAGTTTGGTATAAAAAGAATCCTAATAAGATCATTTAAATCCAGTCATTACATAACATACAAAAATCCAATGCATAACTTCCTAATACATATTTCGGCTATAACCAAACACTATCCTTCAAGGGTGGAATCCTTTCCGATTGCTATAGGCCTTCCTTAACTTTCACATGCTTGTCTGAAAAATAACAACAATGAGGGGTGAGATTACATAATCTCAGTGAGTTCTTCGTTACTCCTTACTAATACTCTCCGTGTATCTTTTATTATTTTACCTATAATGCATTCCCCTGCGCCTTAGACTTACATAATATAAGCATCAAGGTGAATTAATTAATCCATCAAACACATGCATTTTATCAGTCAGAATTTTTATCTAGCATACCTCTACTTCGGTGAATTAATTAATCCATCAAACGGTATCGGAACTTAGCAAACGACACCTCTATGGAAAGCTAAGAATGTCTAGTTCCTGGATATAATTTTTATTTTGCAAAACAATGGGCCAATTGGTACAGTTTCAGTAAATAAGCATCAAGGTTCAGAAAACAGAACGGCCACCATGAAATGGGACTTGAGCCTAACCTCTAAAATTATCAAAACTCGGTCAAATGACATGGGACTTGAGCCTAACCCCAAAAAAATTATCAAAACTCGGTCAAATGACATGGGACTTGAGCCTAACCCGAAAAAAATTGAGTGTAGTTTTCAATGAATCAAGAACCATTTAAAAAGGAGTTTAAATGAAAACGTTATACACGAAACACTGAACCTACACCCAGATTGTTTCCAGAATTTTAACCTAACTTGTGACACCTATAACTCGAGCTATACAACTCCAAATGCAACCAAATTAGTTCCAAATTAACAAACATTAAGTCTAGTTTCTAAAAAGGTAAAACACTTAATTTTGGACCTCTAGATTGTTCTCAGTTACAGTAAAACCGAATCTATACCCAAAACATTCCTGGATTTTTGACCTGACTTGTGACTACAATTTCTCTAGTTATACACCCCCAAATACATTCAAACCAGTACCAAAAATGAAGAGCATACCCAAAACAAATCAAACGAAGTTTGGATAACCATAGAGTTCACAATCATTGAAACATCAAACCTATATCAAAACAGGTTCAAACAGAATTTCAGCGGGTTAATTTCAGCAACTCAATCCAATCAAACAAACATACATTCAATCAAATTTATGCTAATAACACTCTAAAATCAGAATTTGACCAAAGAAACTTAAGAAAAATAGGGAACAACTCACCTTAACGTGCTGAACAAACTCAATCAACAAGTAGCAACACTCTTTGAACACCATATAATCTCCTAAGCTCACCTCTAGCTTTCCCCTTATGACCCAAATTCGATTTCAGCTCTAAACCTTCTCCTATGCTCCTTGTTGCTGCCCCAAACCCTTGAAACCTCCAAATGACTCCTAATGACAAAGAAATAAGCTTCCAATAACCAAGCCAAGCTCAAAAACGAAAATGAAGGGGAAGAACTCACTTTTGACCCATTTGAGCTTGAAACTTTCGAAAATGGTAGGAGGAGAAGTATTGAGTTGTTGGTGATAAAAATGGTATCAGCTTGTAGAGGGTGAAACAAAGATTAAAATGGTGGAAAGAAAGAGGACATGCAATGAGAGGTGATCTCTCCCTCCCCTCTTCTCACCTTTGACCCACTCTCTCTCTCTAAGCTTCTTTCTTCTTTCTCTTTTCTAAAACTCTGTTTTTAGTTTTTTGTGTGGGTGTGTGATTGTATTTTGTGGGAATAAGAAAATAGGAAGTGTTACTTTCAGCTGAGAGAGTTTTAAAATAAGGGAAATTCCCACTATACCCTTAAGCTAGTTACACCCTATTGTTACTAATGCACCATACAAATTTAGTTCAACTAACATACAATACATTCAAGTACATTGTTTAATCATTCAATTTTGCAAAGTGAGACAAATATCTATTTATTTAATCAAGGATCAAACAACTCAATAAATCACTAAATATTCAATCATGACTCAATTAGGTAACAATTACAAAGCATTTAGTAATCTCAACAATTTGACATTAGCCAGATTGGGGATGTTACACATATTGGTTATATAATATCGTTTCTTTGGATTCTTGATAGAGAAACTGTACGCGTCGATAGAATAAGTTCTTATACCTTTTCGTTATAATAAAGTAAATATATTTATCATAGTGTAAAATTTTATTTTAGAAATAAATTGTTTTTAAAAAATGAACAAAAATTGAGTGGCTCGTGCAAAAGCTTAAATATGATAAGTAAGATATATGGCTCATTTGTTACAGATTAAAAAATAAGTGATTTTAATGTAGAATAATTTCGAGATAAGATTTTAGAGATATTTAAGAAAGACACAAGTTGTTTTGGGGTTGTGTAATATATTGGAAATTATTTTATTTTGAAATTTATCTTTATGAAAATTTCTTTTTATGAGAAGCTACTCAAAATAACTGCTCATTTTAAGTATTCTTTTCATTATTTTGTAATTCTCACTGTTTTAAATTTTGTAACAAACTAATAGGAAACTACTAAATTACTTTTATTTTCTATCAAATAATCATCATATACCTATTTTAAGATTACAAATTTAATCCATACATTTTTAGTAAAAAAGTATAATTCATAAAAAAGGTTAATATTTTCTTTTACAAATCTAAATATAACTATTCATTTAATACTTTAGGTAGTTTTTTTTTTTTTTAGTGTGCATTTATTTTTTATTAATAAATATTTAAAATTAGAATAATGCAATCTTAATTTCAGATATACTTTATAAAAATAGACAAACTTTATTTTGAGAACAATAAATAGGAAATATAGGATTTTTGGTAATTTTTTATCTTATTTGGTAATATAATATGTCCAAATCAGGGATGATGGAGCCAAAAGAACACATTTTTAGACGAATTTACTACGGAATTATTTATAATATCGTTCATTATTATTTTTCGCTGAATTTATTCACTTTATTTTTTAAATGAAATAAAATTGAAAATTTAATATAACACCAACCCCCATTTATGATTTGATACATTTGACAATTTGATTAAATTTTTTTTCTATAAATTTATAGTCTCATTCATCACTTTGACACTACTCCTTGGCAAAGGAAAACCTACCCTCTCCATAACAGGAAGGACCGTTCTCGCTTCGTGGTCAACAAACTTGATTTTGTATACTACCAAGTTCATCTTTCAATATTGGGTAATCTCTGACTCACATATATCTTCATAATCAAAAAAATTTGAGGTTGATTTGATTATCATGAATCTAAAGAGTACAATAATTGTAGATTTTTGCTTAATTCTACTCAGATGAAATATATATAGTCACACATAGACACACACACAACAAACCTAGGAAGTTTCAATTCATTTTTCTTTTTTATTTAAATTTCTAAGCCATTTTGTATTTACTCTAGATCCACAAAGGCATCAAAACCTAATTCAGGGTTCATTGTTACAGATCTCGTTATATGGAAGGCGTAGGTGATGTCTTGCAAAACTTCACCCTCTATGTTGTTTGTTGGTCGATTGTTCTTCTAGTCGATGTCTACATCATTCTCCAAACGACTGTGATTTCTTTGATTAAGGTGCGTTTTACATGTGAGTAGAGAACAAGAAAGGGAAATTGTTTTACTGTTGTGTTTTTGGAATAGGCTTGAATCGATTTACCAGATTTATTAGATTTGAGGCCGATCGTATCACTGCAAGAAAAAGAGCTTTAGTAGAAATTATCAAATGACCATACTGTTATAGCCGATAAACCTTTTACTGAACTAACAATTTTATGTCACTATTATGAGGGATGTACAACAATAGTTCTTCCGTGTGGACTTACTGTGATGAAAATTTCTTTGCACAATGTGCAAAAGTTGGGGACTCTGCCTGTGTTACAAGGTGTACTCAAACTCGTACAATTACACGAGGCTTTGCTAAAACCTCTAGGGGCCAAAACTCAAAAGAAAAAAGACTCATGTACATGAATAAAACATATACAACTACAGAGAAACACACAAAAAAGAAGTTCATGTGAGATTTTTCTTTTGATGGCTATGTGATTAATTTGTAGTCTCAAACCCTTTCTGCTTTCTGAAAACTGAAACTACTGTGTACCACCTCTTGACTCTTAGTTTTAGCGGTTGCTATGTGAATTGATTGTGCAACTCATTGTTATTCTTGATATATGTTACTGTTCCTGCAGGAGGTCCCTGTGCTTGTCATGCCTGAGCACGAAGAACAAAAGCCGTATGTGGCAATTATTAAGGCGAGATTCTTCCTCTTCTATATAAAGTAGAGGTATGAAATGCACCTTCTTTCTCTCTCCTCCACTATCTAATTTCTGGTGATGTTTTGTGGTTAATTAGGACATTTCACAAACCGAAAGTTGAAGCATTCAGGTGACAGGTCAGTGGTTTTATCGCCCCGAAGAAGCAAAAGAAAATCATGGCTTTCGGTGGGAATCAAATGACTCTAGAGAGCTGTTTTATTGTTTCCACACCGATTGGTTTCCTGCCGAGTCTGTTATGCACAAGTGTGTGGTGCATTTTGTTCCCATACACAAACAACCTCCAAGCCGTAGGCAGCATATTGCTAGCTTGTTGTTGAGTGAGGCTAAATCAAATAGAACAAAGGTTAACACCTCCACAGTTTTCTTAGATTTTGAAACCTTTAATAGATTCTCTTGTAAAGTTGAATTAGGAATAGTTTTACAGTAATGGTAAAACACCTTTATCGTTCCCTAAAAAAAAGCTAACAACTTTATCTCTGATGTAACTTTTTGCAAAGAAGCATAATTTTTTGCAAGTAACTACCTTTTTTAAATCTTGTAATTCTTGTGCTCCTTTTTCATTATTATGATGATTTGATCCAATGAGAATAATATATTTTGTGCAATTTTACTGTATAGGCATTATCTCACTAGTGATGGTGTTTCTATATATTATAATTGAAAAAATGGTGATTCATTTGTTGCTTTCAGGTGTTGCAAGAGGCAGTATTGAGAGATCTTCAATGAATATTAATGTAGATGAGTTAGGTTAGAAGGCCAAAAAATCATCAGAGTACTCAGTGTAGTCTCAATTATGAGAGAGCCTGTTTATAGCTATTTACAAGAATACTTAATTTTTTTCACAAAAACCTGAATGCTAATGACAAGCACTAAATATCTATCAAGGTTAATTTGATGTAATGGTTATATATGTAGTGGATGTTAGTATTTGGTTGGTTATGAGTGAAGAAAATTGTGTTGTTTGAGAACGTACTAAAGAACAGAATCAACAAAACAATGTAGAGATGGACGCATAAGAGAAGTTCATCCTTGATCAAATCCAAGTGATCCACGAAGAAATTGATGCAAAGGACGTTCAACCCAATCTCAAGAAGAAAGCTATCAGAATGGGTGGCAATCAAATGAGGAAGAACAGTTCTAAATTCATAATGTCCAAAACAAGGACATGATACAATTCGAAAGCCGAGAGAGATAGTATCATGAAAATTCACGATAAAGAAGAGTTCCCTCTCAAGAAGAAGTAGTGGCAAGAGAAGGTTGAACTTGTAAAGGAGCTAGAATAAGAAATTACATAAATCATGAACAAGAAGGATTTAAGCCAATCTCAAGAAGAAAGATATAAGAAATGAATGGAAGCTAAGTACATGCAATTATCTTTAAGTAGTCACAAAGGGAAAGCATTATATTTGTTTGGTATAATGATTTTTTAAATTTTGTTATTAGAAATGTCTTTAGTTTTTCAAAATGACTAATGCATATTGGTTATATAATATCGTTTCTTTGGATTCTTGATAGGGAAACAGTACGCGTCAATAGAATAAGTTCTCATACCTTTTCTTTATAATATTATAAAGTAAATATATTTATCTTAGTGTAAAATTTTATTTAAGAAATAAATTGTTTTGAAAAAATGAACAAAAATTGAGTGGCTCGTTAAAAAGCTTAAATATGATAAGTAAGATATATGGCTCATTTGTTACAGATTAAAAATAAGTGATTTTAATGTAGAATAATTTCGAGATAAGATTTTAGAGATATTTAAGAAAGACACAAGTTGTTTTGGGGGTTGTGTAATATATTGGAAATTAGATTGTTTTGAAATTTCTCTGTGTGAAAAATTCTTTTTATGAGAAGTTACTCAAAATAACTGCTCATTTTAAGTATTCTTTTCATTATTTTGTAATTCTCACTGTTTTAAATTTTGTAACAAACTAATAGGAAACTACTAAATTACTTTTATTTTCTATCAAATAATCATCATATACCTATTTTAAGATTACAAATTTAATCCATACCTTTTTAGTAAAAAAGTATAATTCATAAAAAAGGTTAATATTTTCTTTTACAAATCTAAATATAACTATTCATTTAATAATTTAAGTAGTTTTTTTTCTTTTTTAGTGTGCATTTATTTTTTGTTAATAAATATTTAAAATTAGAATAATGCAATCTTAATTTCAGATATACTTTATAAAAATAGACAAACTTTATTTTGAGAACAATAAATAGGAAATATAGGATTTTTGGTAATTTTTTATCTTATTTGGTAATATAATATGTCCAAATCAGGGATGATGGAGCCAAAAGAACACATTTTTAGACGAATTTACTACGGAATTATTTATAATATCGTTCATTATTATTTTTTGCTGAATTTATTCACTTTATTTTTGAAATGAAATAAAATTGAAAATTTAATATAACACCAACCCCCATTTATGATTTGATACATTTGACAATTTGATTAAATTTTTTTTCTATAAATTTATAGTCTCATTCATCACTTTGACACTACTCCTTGGCAAAGGAAAACCTACCCTCTCCATAACAGGAAGGACCGTTCTCGCTTCGTGGTCAACAAACTTGATTTTGTATACTACCAAGTTCATCTTTCAATATTGGGTAATCTCTGACTCACATATATCTTCATAATCAAAAAAATTTGAGGTTGATTTGATTATCATGAATCTAAAGAGTACAATAATTGTAGATTTTTGCTTAATTCTACTCAGATGAAATATATATAGTCACACATAGACACACACACAACAAACCTAGGAAGTTTCAATTCATTTTTCTTTTTTATTTAAATTTCTAAGCCATTTTGTATTTACTCTAGATCCACAAAGGCATCAAAACCTAATTCAGGGTTCATTGTTACAGATCTCGTTATATGGAAGGCGTAGGTGATGTCTTGCAAAACTTCACCCTCTATGTTGTTTGTTGGTCGATTGTTCTTCTAGTCGATGTCTACATCATTCTCCAAACGACTGTGATTTCTTTGATTAAGGTGCGTTTTACATGTGAGTAGAGAACAAGAAAGGGAAATTGTTTTACTGTTGTGTTTTTGGAATAGGCTTGAATCGATTTACCAGATTTATTAGATTTGAGGCCGATCGTATCACTGCAAGAAAAAGAGCTTTAGTAGAAATTATCAAATGACCATACTGTTATAGCCGATAAACCTTTTACTGAACTAACAATTTTATGTCACTATTATGAGGGATGTACAACAATAGTTCTTCCGTGTGGACTTACTGTGATGAAAATTTCTTTGCACAATGTGCAAAAGTTGGGGACTCTGCCTGTGTTACAAGGTGTACTCAAACTCGTACAATTACACGAGGCTTTGCTAAAACCTCTAGGGGCCAAAACTCAAAAGAAAAAAGACTCATGTACATGAATAAAACATATACAACTACAGAGAAACACACCAAAAAGAAGTTCATGTGAGATTTTTCTTTTGATGGCTATGTGATTAATTTGTAGTCTCAAACCCTTTCTGCTTTCTGAAAACTGAAACTACTGTGTACCACCTCTTGACTCTTAGTTTTAGCGGTTGCTATGTGAATTGATTGTGCAACTCATTGTTATTCTTGATATATGTTACTGTTCCTGCAGGAGGTCCCTGTGCTTGTCATGCCTGAGCACGAAGAACAAAAGCCGTATGTGGCAATTATTAAGGCGAGTTTCTTCCTCTTCTATATAAAGTAGAGGTATGAAATGCACCTTCTTTCTCTCTCCTCCACTATCTAATTTCTGGTGATGTTTTGTGGTTAATTAGGACATTTCACAAACCGAAAGTTGAAGCATTCAGGTGACAGGTCAGTGGTTTTATCGCCCCGAAGAAGCAAAAGAAAATCATGGCTTTCGGTGGGAATCAAATGACTCTAGAGAGCTGTTTTATTGTTTCCACACCGATTGGTTTCCTGCCGAGTCTGTTATGCACAAGTGTGTGGTGCATTTTGTTCCCATACACAAACAACCTCCAAGCCGTAGGCAGCATATTGCTAGCTTGTTGTTGAGTGAGGCTAAATCAAACAGAACAAAGGTTAACACCTCCATAGTTTTCTTAGATTTTGAAACCTTTAATAGATTCTCTTGTAAAGTTGAATTAGGAATAGTTTTACAGTAATGGTAAAACACCTTTATCGTTCCCTAAAAAAAAGCTAACAACTTTATCTCTGATGTAACTTTTTGCAAAGAAGCATAATTTTTTGCAAGTAACTACCTTTTTTAAATCTTGTATTTCTTGTGCTCCTTTTTCATTATTATGATGATTTGATCCAATGAGAATAATATATTTTGTGCAATTTTACTGTATAGGCATTATCTCACTAGTGATGGTGTTTCTATATATTATAATTGAAAAAATGGTGATTCATTTGTTGCTTTCAGGTGTTGCAAGAGGCAGTATTGAGAGATCTTCAATGAATATTAATGTAGATGAGTTAGGTTAGAAGGCCAAAAAATCATCAGAGTACTCAGTGTAGTCTCAATTATGAGAGAGCCTGTTTATAGCTATTTACAAGAATACTTAATTTTTTTCACAAAAACCTGAATGCTAATGACAAGCACTAAATATCTATCAAGGTTAATTTGATGTAATGGTTATAAATGTAGTGGATGTTAGTATTTGGTTGGTTATGAGTGAAGAAAATTGTGTTGTTTGAGAACGTACTAAAGAACAGAATCAACAAAACAATGTAGAGATGGACGCATAAGAGAAGTTCATCCTTGATCAAATCCAAGTGATCCACGAAGAAATTGATGCAAAGGACGTTCAACCCAATCTCAAGAAGAAAGCTATCAGAATGGGTGGCAATCAAATGAGGAAGAACAGTTCTAATTTCATAATGTCCAAAACAAGGACATGATACAATTCGAAAGCCGAGAGAGATAGTATCATGAAAATTCACGATAAAGAAGAGTTCCCTCTCAAGAAGAAGTAGTGGCAAGAGAAGGTTGAACTTGTAAAGGAGCTAGAATAAGAAATTACATAAATCATGAACAAGAAGGATTTAAGCCAATCTCAAGAAGAAAGATATAAGAAATGAATGGAAGCTAAGTACATGCAATTATCTTTAAGTAGTCACAAAGGGAAAGCATTATATTTGTTTGGTATAATGATTTTTTAAATTTTGTTATTAGAAATGTCTTTAGTTTTTCAAAATGACTAATGCATATTGGTTATATAATATCGTTTCTTTGGATTCTTGATAGGGAAACAGTACGCGTCAATAGAATAAGTTCTCATACCTTTTCTTTATAATATTATAAAGTAAATATATTTATCTTAGTGTAAAATTTTATTTTAGAAATAAATTGTTTTGAAAAAATGAACAAAAATTGAGTGGCTCGTTAAAAAGCTTAAATATGTTAAGTAAGATATATGGCTCATTTGTTACAGATAAAAAATAAGTGATTTTAATGTAGAATAATTTCGAGATAAGATTTTAGAGATATTTAAGAAAGACACAAGTTGTTTTGGGGGTTGTGTAATATATTGGAAATTAGATTGTTTTGAAATTTCTCTGTGTGAAAAATTCTTTTTATGAGAAGTTACTCAAAATAACTGCTCATTTTAAGTATTCTTTTCATTATTTTGTAATTCTCACTGTTTTAAATTTTGTAACAAACTAATAGGAAACTACTAAATTACTTTTATTTTCTATCAAATAATCATCATATACCTATTTTAAGATTACAAATTTAATCCATACCTTTTTAGTTAAAAAGTATAATTCATAAAAAAGGTTAATATTTTCTTTTACAAATCTAAATATAACTATTCATTTAATACTTTAGGTAGTTTTTTTTCTTTTTTAGTGTGCATTTATTTTTTATTAATAAATATTTAAAAATAGAATAATGCAATCTTAATTTCAGATATACTTTATAAAAATAGACAAACTTTATTTTGAGAACAATAAATAGGACATATAGGATTTTTGGTAATTTTTTATCTTATTTGGTAATATAATATGTCCAAATCAGAGATGATGGAGCCAAAAGAACACATTTTTAGACGAATTTACTACGGAATTATTTATAATATCGTTCATTATTATTTTTCGCTGAATTTATTCACTTTATTTTTTAAATGAAATAAAATTGAAAATTTAATATAACACCAACCCCCATTTATGATTTGATACATTTGACAATTTGATTAAATTTTTTTTCTATAAATTTATAGTCTCATTCATCACTTTGACACTACTCCTTGGCAAAGGAAAACCTACCCTCTCCATAACAGGAAGGACCGTTCTCGCTTCGTGGTCAACAAACTTGATTTTGTATACTACCAAGTTCATCTTTCAATATTGGGTAATCTCTGACTCACATATATCTTCATAATCAAAAAAATTTGAGGTTGATTTGATTATCATGAATGTAAAGAGGAGTACAACAATTGTAGCTTTTCGCTTAATTATACTCAGATGAAATATATATAGTCACACATACACACACATAGACACACACACAACAAACCTAGGGAGTTTCAATTCAGTTTTCTTTTTTATTTAAATTTCTAAGCGATTTTGTATTTACTCTAGATCCACAAAGGCATCAAAACCTAATTCAGGGTTCATTGTTACAGATCTCGTTATATGGAAGGCGTAGGTGATGTCTTGCAAAACTTCACCCTCTATGTTGTTTGTTGGTGCATTGCTCTTCTAATCGATGTCTACATCAATCTCTAAACGACTGTGATTTCTTTGATTAAGGTGCGTTTTACTTGTGAGTAGAGAACAAGAAAGGGAAATTGTTTTTCTATTCTGTTTTTGGAATAGGCTTGAATCGATTTACCAGATTTATTAGATTTGAGGCTGATCATGTCACTGCATGAAAAAGAGCTTTATCAGAAATTATCAAATGACCATACTGTTATAGCCGATAAACCTTTTACTGAACTAACAATTTTATATCACTATTATGAGGGATGTACAACAATAGTTCTTCCGTGGGGACTTACTGTGATGAAAATTTCTTTGCACAATGTGCAAAAGTTGGGGACTCTGCCTGTGTTACAAGGTGTACTCAAACTCGTACAATTACACGAGGCTTTGCTAAAACCTCTAAGGGCCAAAACTCAAAAGAAAAAAGACTCATGAACATGAATAAAACGTATACAACTACTGAGAAACACACAAAAAAGCAGTTCATGTGAGATTTTTCCTTTGATGGCTATGTGATTAATTTGTAGTCTCAAACCCTTTCTGCTTTCTGAAAACTGAAACTACTGTGAACCACCTCATGACTCTTAGTTTTAGTTGTTGCTATGTGAATTGATTGTGCAACTCATTGGTATTCTTCATATATGTTATTGTTCCTGCAGGAGGTCTTTCTGCTTGTCATGCCTGAGCACGAAGAACAAAAGCCGTATGTGGTAATTATTAAGGTGAGTTTTTACCTCTTCTATATAAAATAGAGGTATGAAATGCACCTTCTTTCTCTCTCCTCCACTATCTAATTTCTGGTGATGTTTTGTGGTTAATTAGGACATTTCACAAACCGAAAGTGGAGGCATTCAGGTAACAGGTCAGTGGTTTTATCGCCCCCGAAGAAGCAGAAGAAAATCATTGCTTTCGGTGGGAATCAAATGACTCTAGAGAGCTGTTTTATTGTTTCCACACCGATTGGTTTCCTGCCGAGTCTGTTATGCACAAGTGTGTGGTGCATTTTGTTCCCATACACAAACAACCTCCAAGCCGTAGGCAGCATATTGCTAGCTTGTTGTTGAGTGAGGCTAAATCAAACAGAACAAAGGTTAACACCTCCATAGTTTTCTTAGATTTTGAAACCTTTAATAGATTCTCTTGTAAAGTTGAATTAGGAATAGTTTTACAGTAATGGTAAAACACCTTTATCGTTCCCTAAAAAAAAGCTAACAACTTTATCTCTGATGTAACTTTTTGCAAAGAAGCATAATTTTTTGCAAGTAACTACCTTTTTTAAATCTTGTATTTCTTGTGCTCCTTTTTCATTATTATGATGATTTGATCCAATGAGAATAATATATTTTGTGCAATTTTACTGTATAGGCATTATCTCACTAGTGATGGTGTTTCTATATATTATAATTGAAAAAATGGTGATTCATTTGTTGCTTTCAGGTGTTGCAAGAGGCAGTATTGAGAGATCTTCAATGAATATTAATGTAGATGAGTTAGGTTAGAAGGCCAAAAAATCATCAGAGTACTCAGTGTAGTCTCAATTATCAGAGAGCCTGTTTATAGCTATTTACAAGAATACTTAATTTTGTTCACAAAAACCTGAATGCTAATGACAAGAACTAAATCTCTATCAAGGGTAATTTGATGTAATGGTTATATATGTAGTAGATGTTAGTATTTGGTTGGTTATGAGTGAAGAAAATTGTGTTGTTTGAGAACGTACTAAAGAACAGAATCAACAAGCAATGTAGAGATGGATGCATAAGAGAAGTTCATCCTTGATCAAATCCAAGTGATCCCCAAAGAAATTGATGCAAAGGACGTTCAACACAATCTCAAGAAGAAAGCTATCAGAATGGGTGGCAATCAAATGAGGAAGAACAGTTCTAGTTTCAAAATGTCCAAAACAAGGACATGATACAATTTGAAAGCAGAGAGAGATAGTATCATGAAAATTCCTGAAAAAAAAAGAGTTCAGTCTTAAGAAAAAGTAGCAAGAGAAGGTTGAACTTGTAAAGGAGCTAGAATAAGAAATCACATAAACCATGAACAAGAAGGATTTACGCCAATCTCAAGAAGAAAGCTATAAGAAATGAATGGAAGCAAAGTACATGCAATTACTATCTTCAATTATCTTTAAGTAGTCACAAAGGGAAAGCTTTATATGTGTTCTAGCACATCACCAACAACCCAAGGAAGCTTGAGTGAACCCCAACATCTGACCGATAAGTGTACAACTCTTAAAGGCAATGTAATAATAAACATCTGGGGGCCTAGGATAAGGGCTCATGCCATCCCTCTCCTAGTATGCTAACATCATACCCGCATTGGGCCGTCCAATTTATATACTCGCCTTGAGCCGTCAATTTATATACTCGCATTGAGCCGTCAATTTATATACTCTCATTGAGACGTCAATTTATATACTCGCATTGAGCCGTCATCTCATATACTCGCATTGAGCCGTCATCTCATATGATATAATTTATATATCATGTCCACTACAATAGCAGAACATAAAGTTCCGTTTTAATTTGAAAAACATATGTTCTCACACGTGGCTAGACTCGGTTTTTCGAAACATTGATAAGTTCCAAAACATTTCTGAAATTCAAGTTTGAACATGTTAAAATCATGTTTTTATAAAGTAAATATCATCCCAATTGGTTGAGAAAAGGTTTAGAAGTGATTTGGAACAAAAAGGAAGGACGAAACGACAAAACGGCATTTGGAACCCGAGAGCAACGCACGGTCCGTGCCACAGGGACACACGGTCCGTGCTACGTGTAAAAATTCTTGTGTGGGTTTCTGTCTACCGGACGCACGGTCCGTGCCTCTGAGGCGCACGGTCCGTGCTACCTGTACAGAAACAGTATTTTAACTCCGTTTCGTCCGTTTCGCAATTCCGATCGATTCCAAACCGAAACCCGAACCAATTCCAACTGAAAAACAGAAGATTTCATAACATATTCCAGTCCAAACAATCACAACAAATCCAAACTTCACATTACAATCAAGGTATAATTTGAAAATTAAACCGTAAACGATGTTTTTCAAAAAATCGGTTTTTGACTCTAACACCATTTCGAAACCAAAACATCAATCGATTCCAGAATTTCAACACAATCAATTTAAACTGTAAATTCCCTAAATGTGAGTAAAACTCACCTATCGTGATGAAAATCACGAAACATCGAGACTCTCCGAAGTTCAAACGACCCGTAACGCACGAACACGTTCCAAACTTCATGAACTCGTGTTCAAACTGAACTACAGCTCCTCCTTTGAAATCAACAGCCCCTAAACACACCCAATAAGCCTTCCAAATCAAGCTTTAAGCCCCTTAGAACATTGGGATAGTTTCCAATGTGCCAAAACTTCAATTTTCGACACTTAAACTTCATCTTCCCTCACTTTGAGCTCTAAAAGTCAACCATGGCACTTTGTGTTAGAGGAAATTGTGGAAGATGAAAATAGGTTCATTAGATAGAGGAGGAAAAATGAAAGAAAATGGAGGAAGAAAGATTTACATACAAGGGAAAAATCAAAAGCCCTCTTCTCCTTCTCTTCTCTCTCTCGCAACCCACTCTCTCTCTCTCTATTCTCACTTCTTCTAAATTAAAGCAAAGTGAAGAAAGAATTGAAATGAGGCTTATCCAAAGTGTTGGTGAGTTGAGGGTTTTATTTGGATAGAAAATACCTAAATGCCCTTGGTTCCTTAATTCTCACTTAATTCTAAATTCTACCCAATTTCTCCTCAAACAACCACACAATTTCAATAATAATCCAAGAAATCACATAGCTTAGCAATTATATATATTGCTTTCGCGACAATCATACATTCATGACCAGATTTATTATTTCATCGAGTAATAAATCTCTAGTTCATTTCGTAAACCGAAATTAACGAAACTAGGGATGTTACAATCACCCCAATTTGAAAGATTTTGTCCTCAAAATCGTTCAAGTCCTATACTCATAGTTGATGTGATACCAACACTCATCAATTTATCAACCTCATCTGACCTTCTATATAGACACTAGCGGCTATTTATCCACAGTGTACCCACAGTTTGTTTTAGAAAACAATCAATAACTTAGGGTAGAGACACGTATCTCTCCTTCAAAATAGATGGAGTTCGAAATGTTCCGGCTTAGCCGTAGCTTGGATTGGGAGGAAAGGATGTCTTTGAGAGGATTCCTTTAAAACTAAACCATGCAGTATCTGGAAGAAAAGTTTTCTTCTCTTCCCGAGTTACGCTTACATAAGCACTTAACTCGTTTTACTCAAAATTTCCATAGAAGAAGACAGAATTGTTTTATAAAATAAGTTGACTCTTAACCAAGTAAACATGGAGAAATGATTTTTCTTGAAACTCGACTCAAGAAAACTCTAAAATTGTAGTAACATACTCTTTTCAATAAATCAGTTTCAGAATTTGGAAGTAAATTCGTTTTATTTGGGTAAAAATTCTTTTCATTGGGGTTTTCAAACAATGATACTTTGAAAAATACTATTGTCCCAAAACGATGATTCACCCCAACTTATAAATGACCTTACTTCAATGCACGACTTTCAACCAAAAATTTACAATGTCGGAAGTGAGAATAAAATATTAATTTTGTTAAAGTCAATCATTTGTGCGATCAAAATCTCGCAAACTTTCTTCATTGTGCTCTAGTTTGGCCTTTTTCGAATTAAAATATTTAGGTTAGTTTGAGGAAGGAATTTGGAAGGAGATTGTGCCGATCGAAAAGCGGATATTTGATTTTTTTAAAATAGGGACAGAAGCAGGCGCTCAGATCGGACCTTAGGGTGACGTCCGGCTCCTTCATCTGTACCTTTGTTTGAAAATTTTGTTTTTCTTAAATCGCTATTCTATTCGATCCAATTCGTTCCCTTTCAATCCATGTATATATATATACATTTATATTTCATGACGAAAAACAGACATAGACCTTTCGCCTCAACGACACAAAAATGGTTACAGTATTCACTATCAAGGACTCGTGTGTCAAACACTCACCGCCCAATCATTTAATTCAGAATAGACATGTGGGTCGTCCTCAGACATTCCTCCATCCAAACAGTGTAGTGGTTATAACCCTTTTACCACACATATCTAACTTACGAGATTCCTTAGAAACAGCCTCGTGTGCTGGACTATAATCAGATAACTCTGAGTTTAGCGCATACGTGTTCTATTGACATTTAACCAATAGAATATCAAGATTGAACAACTAGTCTTGACTAATACAATGGATTAAAATCATGACATCTCACTGTTAACCCGAACGAAATTAAGGTTAACTATTGGAATTTACCTCAGTGGTGGAAGCTTGAACACTATAACTGCTGAATGATAATTGCTTAAACATGGCTTGATACTTCCCTTACTTGCAATTATACTCACATGTTAACCCAATCTTCCACTACTTCCGATTAGACGATTGAGGAACTTAAATCTTCAGTTGTCTTAGGAACACTTCTAGCATTTTGGTTAGTCATTAGTACAAACAATATTTCCGACTGACTCACGAAGGGGAAAGGTTTACAGAAAAATTTTCTTGAAAACATTTTGATATAAATCAATTTTATCACATACCCAAAGGAGTCGGTTTTCTTAACTAACCCAAAATACTAATAAGAGTGCATCTTTCAAACCTTAACTCAGTACACGGGACTTAACCCTAAGACCTGATAATACTACACAATATACGGCTTTTCGGAATTACTTAAGTTAAAGACTTATCCAAGATCATTGTCCTTCTGGATCAATCAGGCTGAGATTTTGATATCTATGCCTTCTTAGGTCTTGTCCATACAGACGCTAAGGAAATAAGAGTTTCGGTATTAGGAATCTTACTAGAACGACATAAGGTTTCCTTAGAGGGTAGGCTTCATTACCATTCTATGAAATTCTGGATTTATTGATTAACCTTAGCGTAACGATTATTCTTGGACTAATTATGAAATTGAAACAACGGTGGCACTAAGGAGTTTTTGAAAATGAAAAGTTTAGGGAATCAAACGAGCACACCATAAGTGTTTTCGTATTGATTCATAAAATTTTAGTATAAAATCATTAAACATTTCCTTGGCCCAACTTCTCCTCAAATTTTCGCAACTGTCCAAGCATAGTCTTTACGATCATGTTAATCAATCAAGTTTCAGAATGATTCTACTTCCATAACAACATCCTGTTCGACACTTAGGTAACTTTGAGCTTCTCGCTCTTCCGACATACAAGATGGGCTTTTAGTCTAAGAGTTCGGAAAACACTTCCAATTATTGAAAGGCTAAAATTACTAATAATCATTCCCGAGAAATAGATTTTTTGGAAAAAGTTACAATGAAGGCCATTCAGAACCGGTGTCTAGGAATCTAAACTTAATGGTTGGAACTCCTCGTCCAATATACCGTGCAATTGCAGGATTTCCAATCTACAAATGCGTTGGGGTGTAACTGCTAAGGATAAGACAGAGATACACTTCGGAATGAAATTAGAAACTCAGTTTACGACCTACTCAGATGTATAGACATTTTCGTTAGCTTTCCAATGCTTCTTGGAACATAAAAATCGGAGTTCCGGAGTATGAGTTATAAATAAATGAGTTGGAAAACTAGCGGAAATCTCTCATAAACTGAGACGGCGTGCACTTAACCAGAGAACTGCAATAAGTTCATTCCATCGACTCCCTTTACTAACTTCATCTTGAAAGGGATTTAGTTCAATGGTTCGGGTCGGGAACTAATCCGATCAACAAGCGGTAACTCTGTTTACCGATACCGAGATTGCTCTATCGTTTGCTAGAGTTGCTTTATAACAGTTCTAGATATGAGGCTGAGAAAACATAATATAGATCGAGACTTGGAAATTATCCGAATGCCCATTGTCATACCCTAATTTTGTCCGCCTAGGTCAAAACCCTCATTCTCAACAAAAATAAATAAATTGAGAAGTGTGGCATTATTTTGAAAAGTGTGAAGAGCATTGTGTGCATGCATCCTAGGGGGTTTTTTTTAGGTTGGAAATGCATTTTTGGACAAAAAAAATGTTTTTAGGGCAAAGGGTATTTTGGTCATTTTTCAAAAAAAAGAGGATAATTTTTCATCAAAAATCATTGTGCAATTTTAGAGGAAATTATTTGAAGCAAGACACCCTTGGTCATATATTTTTTGCGCATACATGCACGCAATTGCATAAAAATTCAAATTCAAAAAAGGCATCAAAAAGGAATATTCTACAAAAATTTCAAGATGAGGTTTTTATGATATTTTTGGTCATGGTGATCTCATAAAATGGCATATTCCTAAGATTCCTAGTATGTGGCCTAAATTGGGTGTATTTTTGTACAATTATCCTAAGAAGAATAATCAAAAATGAAGGGATAATGAATTGGTCATATAATAGTACAATAGTACAAGATGACAACTTGCAAAACTTGGGCACCACTCTCCCTTGCTATTTCGAATTTCACCCTCTCTATTCTCTCATTTTGTGTTTTCTCAATGTCCTCAATCCATGTGAGCCTCAATCCTAGCCTTTGATTCAAAATTAAAATCAAATCCTAGAGCACAACTAGTGCATATTGACCTAAATACCCTTAAACCTAGTTGCTCTCTATATATAACTTAGAAACCTCATCTCACATACACACCTTTTTTTTGGCCTCACAATTCATTCACAAAACCCTAGCACACAAACCTCTCCTCTCCTCTCCTCCTTTGGCCGAAATCATACCACCTTCTTCCTCCATCAATTCTTCACTTCTCCTTCACCAAATCATCATTTTCTCACCTCATTTCCATTCCTACTTCATATATCTTCCTTCTCTCCTAATTTAATTCAAGCTTGCATCATCAAAGGGCATTTTTAAGCAAGCATTTCGTGGGTTTCATTGAAGTTTGGTGAAGATTCAAGTTGATTTGTGGTCTTGTTCTTCATATTAGTCATTCCTTAGCTTGGATTTGAGGTAAACTTCTTAAAACCTAGCATCATCTTCAACCTTTTTGCATCAAAATGTAGATATCATGTTTCTAATTTTGCATCCTACCATATTCATGCATTTTAGTGTTGTTATATTGTTGATTTGTTGATTGTTGTTGGTGAGAGGTGTCTCAAGCATTTTGACAAGCACTTAGGGAGGTTTGGGTGCTTGAAATGCTTCTCACCCTTGAATAAATTGTGATTTATGTTGTTTTTACTATGATCTTGCATTTTTGTTGAATAAAATGATGTGATGCTTCGCAAATCATGACTAGAATTAGGGTTTGTTAATTTTCTTGTGAAATGGGTTTGCAATTGTGATCAAAAACGTTTTCTCAAGTTATTTTGATGCTAATTGATTGTATCTTGCTTGCAAATTGTTATATGTTGATGATTGGCAAGAGGACTCTCACTTGTGCCTAGTGCACTTCACTTTAAGTGATGAGGATTGCCTAAGATGATTCAATTTTCTTTGTGCAATTCTTGCTTGAAAATGCAAATGCTAGTTTTCTAACTTGATTAATCAATTTTGGTTACAAAAATGACTTGTTAATGCCCTCTTTTGGTCACTTTTGGTCTTGCAAATGTGATGTTCATTCTAGGTCAATGTTATGCTTTAATGTTGATGATTTGGTAAAAGGACTAGACACTTATGCACTTGGGCATTGTCTCAAGCGTCAAGGATTACTAAAAGGGATTCAACCTTGTGCTTTATCTTGTGTTGACACCTAATTGAATTGAACTTTTGTATGATCTCTTTGTGTGCTTATTGTTGATCTTACATATGCATGCCATTAGATGTTGATGACTAAGTGTCATTATTGTGCTCAAATGTTGTAATTGGTAATGTTTATGCTTATGCTTACATTGTTGATTGCTTTGCTTGCAATTTGTTAAATGTTGCACTTTGGTTCTTGATTTGGAAATTGATTTGAATTCTCTACTTCTTTTTCTTTTGGATGCCACGCCATCCCAACAAACTTTTGTGATCAATATCACCCTCCAATTCTTTTCCTCTCTTCTTCAAGTCATTTCTTTTTTCCAATTTATTTTCCAAATTAAAACTTTTCTTCAAATTGTTTTCTATAGCAATCAATTTTTTTCAAAGATCAACAACAAACCTTTTTGAAAACTCATAAGGAGGCAAGTCGGACGTACGGCCGGTGTTGTCTAGCGTGCTAAGATCGGAGCTGTACAGCTCAAACATCTTGGGATACTTATGAGAATCAAAACAAGTAATTAACAACTTGAACCCTATTTCAAAAAATGAGTAAGGAATCGAGTCGGATGTACATCCGGTATTGGTTAGCGTCTTAGGGTTAGCGAGCTGTACAGTTCGTGCGAGCCTAAGATACTTGCTCAAATAAAAGTAATCGACCTCACAACAAATCCCTTTCTTCAAGTAATTCAAAACATTTTCAAAAAGTAGGGGGCACGTCGTCTGTACAGGCGGGGTTGTCTTTGTTCTAGGTCTAGTGGACTGTACGGTCTAGGACCGAAAACCCCTACAATAAAAAACACCAACACAAAGTTTCTCGACTAAGGAGAACTACGTAAGCTTTGAATTCTCCATCGCACCGGGAGATACGTAGGAGCGGGTCACATCCCGTCAAGCACACTTTTAAAAAAATAATAAAAAGATTCTTCTTTTCCCCCGTTTTCAAAAACACTTTTCTCAAATAAAAAAAGAAGTAGAACGAATTGTTTCAAATCAACTCTGTCAAAACCGCACATCAAGTTAAAGGTTCCCTTTCGGTAGAAAGGAGGTGTGGGATGCTAATACCTTCCCCACACCTAACCGACCCCCGAACTTACATCTCTAGTTCTCAAAGGACCACCCCGCCTTAAAAAGGACCCTTCTTCAATGTTTTGGTCCCTAAATAAAAAATGTTGATGGCGGCTTCACAAATTTTCACGTTGTACGATGAAAGGTCCAATCCGGATTTTTCGGGGTGCAACACCCATCAGTAGCCCTTCGCTTACGCTGCGCGCTCTGATGAAACGAGAAGGCTAGGATCCTAAGGTTTAGGTTTTGGACATTTTCGGGGCTGCGGCAATTAATTGTCATAATTCTTAGTAATTCACAAGAAACATTCAGTGGATCCTGACCCAATACATCACATGATATACTTAAAGGTTCTGACATTTTAATTGTCTAAGTCCCTAGCTGACTCGATCTAACCTATTGACCCAAAGGTCTCTATGTCCGACAAGGTCGAACCGCTCTGATACCAAAATGTAACACTGTAGTATTTCTAAATAATAGAAATACGAAAACATACATTTTAGATTACATCAGAGTACAAAATTTCCTGCTTAGTTACAACTAACTGAAAGAAATGCGGAAACGATTACATAACTTAAATTAAATTCAAGTCACATTATTGAATACAGAGACATCACCGGAAATAAAAACAAGGATGGAAGAATTAATCTTCAATATCCTCCCCAAGCATGTCACCCAACCATGCCTTTTTGCTTTCCTCATTTCCTGTTTCTCTGTAAAAACAACAATAAATGATAGGGTGAGAAACATATATCAGTGAGTTCTACCGCGACCCCTAACATTCACTCGGTTCAGTTATGAAAACCTTTTAATTGGTAATTCAATATGAATTACAAAATAGTCCATTTCATCTTTTATCACATCACCGACAACTCAAAATAGCTTAAGTGGTGAATTGCAATATTACATTTTAATCTTTAACACGTCACCAACTCCGAAAGCTTAAGTGAACCCTTAATTACGCTCACGGTTTAAATACAATGTTCCTCTTTAATTGGTAATTCAATAAATGAATTACAAAACCATCTGGCAATTCTATAAATGAATTGCAAAAACATCTGGTAATTCGATAAAAGAATTACAATAAAACTTTGTTAGTTCTAGCACATCACCAACAACCCAAGGAAGCTTGAGTGAACCCCAACATCTGGCCGATAAGTGTAAAACTCTTAAAGGCAAGGTAATAATAAACATCTGGGGGCCTAGGATAAGGGTTCATGACTTCCCTCTCCTAGTATGCTAACATCATACCCGCATTGGGCCGTCAAATTTATATACTCGCATTGAGCCGTCAATTTATATACTCGCATTGAGCCGTCAATTTATATACTCGCATTGAGCCGTCAATTTATATACTCGCATTGAGCCGTCATCTCATATACTCGCATTGAGCCGTCATCTCATATGATATAATTTATATATCATGTCCACTACAATAGCAGAACATAAAGTTCCGTTTTAATTTGAAAAACATATGTTCTCACACGTGACTAGACTCGGTTTTTCGAAACATTGATAAGTTCCAAAACATTTCTGAAAATCAAGTTTGAACATGTTAAAATCATGTTTTTATAAAGTAAATATCATCCCAATTGGTTGAGAAAAGGTTTAGAAGTGATTTGGAACAAAAATGAGTGACGAAACGACAAAACGGCATTTGGAACCCGAGAGCAACGCACGGTCAGTGCCACAAGGGCGCACGGTCCGTGCTACCTGTAAAATTTCTTGTGTGGATTTCTGTCTACGGGACGCACGGTCCGGGTCTCTGAGGCGCACGGTCCGTGCTACCTGAACAGAAACAACATTTTAACTCTGTTTCGTCCGTTTCACAATTCCGATCGATTCCAAACCGAAACCCGAACCAATTCCAACAGAAAAACAGAAGATTTCACAACATATTCCTGTCCAAACAATCACAACCAATCCAAACTTCACATCACAATCAAGGTATAATTTGAAAATTAAACCCTAAACGATGTTTTTCAAAAATTTGGTTTTTGACTCTAACACCATGTCGAAACCAAAACATCAATCGATTCCAGAATTTCAACACAATCAATTTAAAGTGTAAATTCCCTAAACGTGAGTAAAACTCACCTATCGTGATGAAAATCACGAAACATCGAGACTCTCCGAAGTTCAAACGACCTGTAACGCACGAACACGTTCCAAACTTCACGAACTCGTTTCCAAACTGAACTACAGCTCCTCCTTTGAAATCAACAGCCCCTAAACACTCCCAATAAGACTTCCAAATCAAGCTTTAAGCCCCTTAGAACCTTGGGATAGTTTCCAATGTGCCAAAACTTCAATTTTCAACACTTAAACTTCATCTTCTCTCACTTTGAGCTCTAAAAGTCAACCATGGCACTTTGTGTTAGAGGAAATTGTGGAAGATGAAAATAGGTTCATTAGATAGAGGAGGAAAAATTAAAGAAAATGGAGAAAGAAAGACTTACATACAAGGGAAAAATCAAAAGCCCTCTTCTCCTTCTTCTCTTCTCTCTCTCGCAACCCACTCTCTCTCTCTCTCTCTCTATTCTCTCTTCTTTTAATTTAAAGCAAAGTGAAGAAAGAATTGAAATGAGGCTTATCCAAAGTGTTGGTGAGTTGAGGGTTTTATTTGGATAGAGAATACCTAAATGCCCTTGGTTCCTTAATTCTCACTTAATTCTAAATTCTACCCATTTTCTCCCCAAACAACCACACAATATCAATAATAATCCAAGAAATCACATTACTTAGCAATTATATATATTGCTTTCGCGACAATCATACATTCATGACCAGATTTATTATTTCATCGAATAATAAATCTCTAGTTAATTTCGTAAACCGAAATTAACGAAAATAGGGATGTTACATATGATAAGTAAGATATATGGCTCATTTGTTACAGATTAAAAAAATAAGTGATTTTAAGTTTAGAAATTTAATCCAAACGTTTTTACAAAATAACTATAATTCATAAAAATGGTTAATATTTTCTTTTACAAATCTAAACATTACTATTCATTTAATACTTTAGGTAGTTTTTTTTCTTTTTTAGTGTGCATTTATTTTTTATAAATAAATATTTAAAATTAGAATCATACAATCTTAATTTAAGATATACTATATAAAAATAGACAAACTTTATTTTGAGAGCAATAAATAGGAAATATAGGATTTGGTAATTTTTTATCTTATTTGGTAATATAATATATCTAAATCATTGATGATGGAGCCAAAAGAACACATTTTTAAACGAATTTACTATGGAATTATTTATAATATCGTACAATTACTAGATTTATTAGATTTGACGCACACTGCAAGAAAAAGAGCTTTATCAGAAATTATCAAATGACCATACTGTTATAACCGATAAACCATTTACTGAACTAAGAATTTTATGTCACTATTATGAGGGATGTACAACAATAGTTCTTCTCGTGTGGACCTACTCTGATGAAAATTTCTTTGCACAATGTGCAAAAGGCGGGGACTCTGCTTGTGTTACAAGGTGTACTCAAACTAGTACAATTACACGAGGATTCGCTAAAACCTCTAGGGGACCAAACACAAAGGAAAAATGACCCATGAACATGAATAAAACGTATTCAACTACTGAGAAACACACAAAAAGCAGTTCATGTGCGATTTTTCCTTTTATGGCTATGTGATTAATTTGTAGTCTCAAACCATTTCTCTTTTCTGAAAACTGAAACTACTGTGTACCACCTCTTGAATCTTAATTTCAGCGGTTGCTATGTGAATTGATTGTGCAACTTATTGTTATTCTTGATATATGTTATTGTTCCTGCAGGAGGACTCTGTGCTTGTCATGTCTGAGCACGAAGAACAAAAGCCATATGGGGCAATTATTAAGGTGAGTTTCTTCCTCTTCTATATAAAGTAGAGGTATGAAATGCACCGTCTTTCTGTCTCCTCCACTATCTAATTTTTGGTGATGTTTTGTGGTTAATTAGGACATTTCACAAACCGAAAGTGGAGGCATTTAGGTCACGTGCCAGTGATTTTATTGCCCCGAAGAAGCAGAAGAAAATCTTGGCTTTCGGTGGTAATCAAATGACTCTAGAGAGCTGTTTTAAAGTTTCCACACCGACGAGTTTCCTGCCAAGTCTGTTATGCACAAGTGTGTGGTGCATTTTGTTCCCATACACAAACAACCTCCAAGCCGTAGGTAGCAAATTGCTAGCTTGTTGTTGAGTGAGGCTAAATCAAACAGAATAAAGGACACACCTCCATAGTTTTCTTAGATTTTGGAACCTTTAACAGATTCTCTTGTAAAGTTGAATCCTAGTATGAATTAGGAATAGTTTTACATTAATTGTAATACATCTTTTTCGTTCCATAAAAAAAAGCTAACAACATTATCTCAGATGAAACTTTTTGCAAAGAAGCATAATTTTTTGCAAGTAACTACATTTTTTAATCTATAAATTCTTGTGTTCATTTTTCGTTATTATGATGATTTAATCCAATGAGAATAATATATTTTGTCCAATTTTACTGTATAGGCATTATCTCACTAGTCATGGTGTTTCTATATATTATAATTGAAAAAATGGTGATGCATTTAATGCTTTCAGGTGCTGCACGAGGTACTATTGAGAGACATCTTCAATGAATATTAATGTAGATGAGCTAGGTTAGAAGGCCAAAAAATCATCAGAGTACTCAGTGTAGTTTCACTTATAAGAGAGCCTGTATAAAGCTATTTACAAGAATACTTAATTTTTTTCCCAAAAACCTGAATGCTAATGACAAGAACTAAATCTCTATAAAGGGTAATTTGATGCAATGGTTATATATGTAGTGGATTTTAGTATTTGGTTGGTTATGAGTGAAGAAAATTGTGTTGTTTGAGAACGTACTAAAGAACAGAATCAACAAAACAAGGTAGAGATGGACGCATAAGAGAAGTTCATCCTTGATCAAATCCATGTGATCCACAAAGAAATTGATGCAAATGACGTTCAACCCAATCTCAAGAAGAAAGCTATCAGAATGGGTGGCAATCAAATGAGGAAGAACAGTTCTAGTTTCATAATCTCCAAAACAAGGACATGATACAATTTGAAAGCAGAGAGAGATAGTATCATGAAAATTCATGAAAAAAAGAGTTCACTCTCAAGAAGAGTGGCAAGAGAAGGTTGAACTTGTAAAGGAGCTAGAATAAGAAATCACATAAATCATGACCAAGAAGGATTTACGCCAATCTCAAGAAGAAAGCGATAAGAAATGAATGGAAGCAAAGTACATGCAATTACTATCTTCAATTATCTTTAAGTAGTCACAAAGGGAAAGCATTATATGTGTTTGGTATACTGATTTTTTAAATTTTGTCTTTAGAAATGTCTTTAGTTTTTCAAAATGACTAATGCATATTGGTTATATAATATCGTTTCTTTGGATTCTTGATAGGGAAACAGTACGCGTCGATAGAATAAGTTCTTATACCTTTTCTTTATAATATTATAAAGTAAATATATTTATCATAGTGTAAAATTTTATTTTAGAAATAAATTGTTTTTAAAAAATGAACAAAAATTGAGCAGCTTGTGCAAAAGCTTAAATATGATAAGTAAGATATACGGCTCATTTGTTACAGATTAAAAAAATAAGTGATTTTAATGTAGAATAATTTCGAGGTAAGATTTTAGAGATATTTAAGAAAGACACAAGTTGTTTTGGGGTTGTGCAATATACTGGAAATTATTTTATTTAAAAATTTCTCTTTATGAAAATTTCTTTTTATGAGAAGCTACTTAAAATAGCTGCTCATTTTAAGTATTCTTTTCATTATTTTGTAATTCTCACTGTTTTAAATTTTGGAACAAAATAATAGAAAACTACTAAATTACTTTTGTTTTCTATCAGATAATAATCATATACCTAATTTAAGATTACAAATTTAATCCAAACCTTTTTACAAAATAACTATAATTCATGTGAGTAGAGAACAAGAAAGGGAAATTGTTTTTCTGTTGTGTTTTTGGAATAGGCATGAATCGATTTACAAGATTTATTAGATTTGACTCCAATCATGTCACTGCAAGAAAAAGAGCTTTATCAGAAATTATCAAATGACCATACTGTTATAACCGATAAACCTTTTACAGAACTAACAATTTTCTGTCACTATTATGAGGGATGTACAACAATAGTTCTTCTTGTGTGGACTTACTTTGATGAAAATTTCTTTGCACAATGTGCAAAAGTTAGGGACTCTGCCTTTGTTACAAGGTGTACTCAAACTCGTACAATTACACGAGGCTTCGCTAAAACCTCTAGGGGCCAAAACTCAAAGGAAAAAAGACCCATGAACATGAATAAAACGTATACAACTACTGAGAAACACCCAAAAAGCATTTCATGTGTGATTTTTCCTTTGATGGCTATGTGATTAATTTGTAGTCTCAAACCCTTTCTGCTTTCTGAAAACTGAAACTACTGTGTACCACTTCTTGACTCTTAGTTTCAGTGGTTGCTATGTGAATTGATTGTGCAACTTATTGTTATTCTTGATATATGTTATTGTTTCTGCAGGAGGACTCTGTGCTTATTGTTATTCTTGATATATGTTATTCTTCATCTTCTTTATAAAGTAGAGGTATGAAATGCAACTTCTTTCTGTCGCCTCCACTATCTAATTTTTGGTGATTTTTGTGGTTAATTAGGACATTTCACAAACCGAAAGTGGAGGCATTCAGGTGACAGGTCAGTGGTTTTATCGCCCCGAAGAAGCAGAAGAAAATCGTGGCTTTCGGTGGGAATCAAATGACTCTTGAGAGCTGTTTTATAGTTTCCACACCGACGAGTTTCCTGCCGAGTCTGTTATGCACAAGTGTGTGGTGCATCTTGTTCCCATACACAAACAACCTCCAAGCAGTAGGCAGCATATTGCTAGCTTGTTGTTGAGTGAGGCTAAATCAAACAGAACAAAGGATAACACCTCCATAGTTTTCTTAGATTTTGAAACTTTTAACAGATTCTCTTGTAAAGTTGAATCCTAGTATGAATTACGAATAGTTTTACAGTAATGGTAATACATCTTTTTCGTTCCCTAAAAAAAAGCTAAGAACTTTATCTCTGATGAAGATCTTGATGTTTCAACGGAGGAGGAAACCTATCAAAAGGGCGACCAACCTCTGAAGCCTGAAACTCCTGGAAGTTGTGCAACCAATAATACTTCGGAGATGTATGGCATATTAGTGAATTTCATTGCCCTAACTAGAGACACCCATTGTAATACCCAAAATAATTTAAATTATTTTGACTATTACTTCGTATTCCTAGGATTTATTGTGTGCCTTTTATGTTTTGATTGGATTTGAAGTTTGACTAAGCATTTTGTATGAATCGGTGCAAAATAGAGTTTTTGCATATTAATGAAGTTGATCATATACGTTATACTAAGACAATGATCAGAGGAGAGAGAGATTATAAAAGCTGGTTATTTTTAGTGGTTTATTCAAGGCGGTGTAAACCAATAACTAGAATTGTTTATTATGGAACGGAATAAACCAATTACTAGAATTGGTATTGCAGAAAATTTTCTAGTTATATGTTCCCCTTTATTGGTTTACAACAGAGTTTGGTATAGCAGAACACTTTCTGCAAACACTGCAATATAAGAATTAAAGATTTATTGGTTCCTCTGCGCAAGATCATTTGACGGTGCTAAAGTGATAGCTATTTGTATCGTAATCTAATGTTTGTGAGTTCGAATTGAAGAGATAGGTATATTGTGCTAAAATGATAGCTATTTGTGTTAAAATGATTTTGCAAAGAGAGGAAAGAGTTTGCGTTAAGGAATGATGGTAAAAGTTGAAAGGAGTAGAAAGAGTTTGCGCTAAGGAGAAGAGAAGTGAGAACATAGACGACAGGGCGAGTAGAAATTAAGGATTAAAAATTAGGGTAAATTTGCAATTTCTCAAAATTAACCATTACTAATTGAGTTTGCAATATTTAAACACATCAGCTCTTATTGTTTTGACAATTCATCTAGGTGTTAGTACCACACATTAAGTAGTAGGTACCTAAGAATTCACCAAAAGATAATATCAATTAGGCTTGCTTAAATATATGTTACCTACTGCAAATATGCTCATCATCCAGTTTGCTCCCTGTAAAAAAAAACCTTGCAAATATAAAGTGTTTCTAGTTAGGCCTCTCTGTTATGTTTCTGTTTAAAAAAGTTGACATGGAAAACGAAGATGACATCAGCATAGCATCATCAATGATATCACTGCTAAGTGTCATCATTTAATTGGGCCTCTGTGCCACGTAGGCGGGGATCAGAAATCTGTATCAAGAAATACGGAATCCATGATGATGATGATGTTACATTCAAGTCAAAACCAAACAAGTTCTGTTTTTAGTTCAAATCTAGACAAGCTATTCTGCTATATGCTAAGTTAGCCTATAATTTAATTTCCTCTGATTTGCAAGGTTCATAAGGCACAGATTAACAATTTAGTTCTCTTTGAAATCTTCTATTTGGCTAAGTTAAAGATTGAATGTGCAAACTTTGAATGACAGTTGTGCTAATTAAAACATCATAATGAAGGAATTGGGATAATTGGGTGTGAGGGTCCTTCCAAACATGAAGAGCAGAATTATTAGATATGAAATTATGAATCCACCATCTTAGCAACACAACAATCTGGTGCACTCGAGTATTTAGTGCTAATTCAAAATAAATGCATTCATAACACATTGTATTTATAGTGCTAATTCTCATAATAGCATAGACATTACAAGTAGAATATAACAAAATTCAAACAAAGATGTGTTGCTCTTATATTATCAAATTTCTGAAATATTATCTAGTTCTTCATGATAGAACACTATCAGAGACCATGTAGAAAAGGTAAAAAATTATTCTTACAATTGAACTCAATTTGCAAATAGAAAAAAAAAAAAAGCAAACCTTTACACCAACTGGTTCAAAGGTTTGGGTCTTTTGGAAGCAGCCACTTGGTTACAAGCTTTAAATGTCCAAAGAGTTACCATCGAGCTTAATTGCAAAGCGGTAGTGCATGGTGTCTGAGGATCATCTAAATTTGTAACTGAATATAGTTCTATTTTAAATGCTTGTCAGTCACTTTTATCTACTTTAGAAAACTATATGGTTAGTTTTATCTGGAGGCAAGCGAACGTTGTTGCTCATACTCTAGCTAGAGCGGCGACGTCTTATGCTAGCTCTCACGTTTTTGATTGTATTCCCACTTGTATTTCCTCTTTACTTATGAATGAAATGATATCAATTTTCCTTTGTCAAAAAAAAAAGGCTGCAAACTTGAGATGAACTAGGGTTCATCCTCATCATCCATGAACAAGATTCAAACCCAAAAAATTAAATCCAAATAAAATCCATGAACAAGCTCACAAAGTAAGAGGTATCGTCAACATCAGATCTCCTCATCGTGGTTCTGCCCCTAGGATGAGCTATGAAGAAGCCTGTGGTTCTGACACATTTGGGGGTTTTGTAATTTTTTGGGTTTGAAGTGGATGAAAAAGATGAAGTTTATCTCAAATTTGGGGTTTTTTAATTTTAATAAAAAATTAATTAAAAATGACTTGGATTATTATTAATACGGCCACATCAACACTTAACTACCACATAGACATTTCTTAACAACGTTAGATTGGAATTGAACGGAAAGTTCAATGGTGAAAATGTTAAGTAACTTAAAGGATTTAGTTGGTACCTCAAAAATATAAAGGACCAACTTATTAAAAAATTAACTTAAAGGACCTCTCATGTAATTTTGCCTTTAATTTATTTTCCGAAGTTTAGTTGTATTTTTAGTCCCCAACGGATCTGGAATAGACTTCATTACCATCTTAATCAAAATGAACTCTATAATCAAAATGATGTCTATATACTATGCTAAAGTAAGACAAAATTCAGTAATATTATTGCTTCTATTAGTTGTAGCTAGACTATGCAGAATTATATCAACCTTCAAATTCTTTAATGATAATGTTTCTATTGTACCTGCCATTGACTTAATATTATTTGCATATACAAATGTTCGAAGCATCTCCTCCAATATTCTTGAAGCATTCAAATAAGACCAACAGAAGAAAAGAACAAGCAAGCTATGTACTCCAAGTTTGTGACATAGTATAGCACATCCTTTATTGGTTTAAAAGATGTTAAATTGTCACCCCAGTTTGTGACATATATAATAACCCTAGAAGCAGCACTAGCACTTCAAGTTGAGTACATGTTAGGTGTCTGAAATAAACACTTCAGTCACCTACATCTTTCAAATTATTATTAGTGTACGTTTACGTGTCCATGTTAGTGTCATGTCAGGTATCTATATCTATGTCGGCACGTCATAGAAAATTTCACCTAAAATAACCGATGCATGCTTCTTAAAAAGAAGGAATGATACCAACCAATCAAAGCTAGTTAAAAAGATTCAGGGAAATTGGATGACAGTAACAATGCAATTTAAATTATTAATAGATTACAAGAAATTGTCAGTAGCTTGCAATTTGGATGTGGAGAAGAAATATTATACCATAAAACCAGAGTGTATTGCTTTCAAATTATTGCCTATAAAATTGTTGCCTACCAGAGTGTACTAATAAACATTGATTCTAATAATCAATTAGATTTTCCTGAAATCTTTATTATACTAAACCATGGAAAAGTCCATGTGTTTGTCCACGTCACTAATGACATCATAAATTACGTCAGCTTTTAGAAACTCCACGACAGCTATTTCTCTGTTCAATTATCTCACATCAGCAACGAATTATTATCTAACGATCGACGTTTGTCCATGGCTACACCTTTACAGTATCAACGCCTGTGATTTAATTAAATTTCGGCTAGCTATTGTATGGATGAGATTGCACGGGATTAAATGCAGCACATAATCAACGGTTGCCAAAGAATTGCAGACATTAATTTAAACGACAATTGATTAACAAAATCCCTAAAATAGTGGATCAATTTTAAGCATCAGTATGTAGAGTACAACCTGAAACCCAGGTTTTTCGCATACACCATTCCCTGAATTAAAGCCAAATCAATTCCATTAAAATACCACCGATCTTTAAGGAATTAATCTTTTTACATAATATTGCAAACATTGATTAACCATTGCTATATAATTAGGTGATAAAATGCACGGGTCAATAATTTAATGCGAAACCCATAAATACCCTCCACATGTTTTACCTTTTTTTTGAACATACCCATGTTTTACTTATATTTTGTTTAATTCCTATTTTCAACTACTAAATTTGGGGTTCATATTTTTAAATCTCTTACATAAGAAGGAGGCAATTAGTTGAAATATAATACATATTATGACCCAACAATGCAATGTTCAGTTGTTAAATTATTATTATTTTCACCTGCCGCATCAGCCTTTCCCTCAACAAACAATTAAGTAATTTCGAGACAACGACGTTTCAAAATGTATCTATATGTACATAGGTTCATAGCACTAGATAAACATAATTAATTATATTTTGTCACTCTTAATTTGTTTCAGTATACTGTATGTCACGTTGATAACAGGAGAATAATAGCCTAATTATTTTATAAATATTAGAGTAATTGTAAAAAAAATGACAGACGAGTATTAGTATGCACTTATTTGCATGATATTGTTTTTTCCTATCATAGTTATACTAATCAATCACTTTAGTTTAGACTAAAAAAATATATCAAGTCACATGATGCTATTTTAAAAACATTTTGTGTTACTCTAATTCCTAAAAAAATTGTAAACTCTTCGGTTACATAGAAATGTCGACCCGTGCTGGCACGGGTGAGACATGCTAGTATACTATAGACATTGATTTTCCTCAACCTCCTGGTTCAATTATCTGCTCACCAACTAAGTTGTTTTCTTGGGAGCATCTTATAGTATAAGACATTACCTTAAGTTGACAACTTCAAGAATGTCTTTGTGAAGTTGAACACAATGGCTTGGTCTGCACAACTAAAATATTAATCACTTATTCCTCCAATTGGAAGATAGCTTTCTTTATAAATTACTATCTTACTACTAAATCTATATTTTGTTGTTATAATACCAAGCTCCTCAATCATATGAGTATTTAAATCAAACCAGACTAATTCACCGTCTTTTTTTCTGAAGAACATATCACCATTCCTCCATGTTCCGATAAAAGAGTCAATGCAAGGTAAGAGCCCAACAACGAAGAGTTTAGTCCACGAATCCTTTACACCGACTTCACCCAAAATTGATATATGGAATGTAGTTGTCCATATATTATTGTCGATCAAAGCAATAGACCCATTTAATACCAACAACTTTCTCTGCACCTGTTTAAAATCAAAATTCTCGCCCATGATGTCTGACGGTATGGGAGTTGTGAAGAATATCTCATTGCTAAAGTCAAATGACACCAAACATGCTTCATTCTGTGTTTTAAGTTTACTCCACCAGTGACCCACTCCATCCAGGTAAACTTGTTGACAGTCAATACACATAGGCACATCGACATCAATCTTTTTCCAAGTGTTGCTTCTTAAGCTATATATCTCCCACTCACAAGATGTATCTTCCATAGGCAGCCAAATTGTTGCATGCCGAATCATCTTATAATTGTCTCTTACATGATCATAACCAAATATACAATTTTCAATATAATAATCAGTGTTAGATTGAATGGGGCTGTGAGGAATGACCTTGAATTCCTTGGTAGTTGGATTCCAGAACACAAAATCCCATCGGTATGTACCACGGAGACAAAGAATGCCATTAATACTACAAGAACCCAAAATAATAAAACCCTTGTCATCATTCTCTTGAAATAGATTTGGCCAATCTAATTTTACCCTATTCTCAAACCTATTACCAGAGATAGAATACAACACACATTTTTTACCGTCATAAGAGTATGCATTATCTAACTCCTGATGTAGGAGTAGAGATGTATCATCGTAAAATGCATGGTTTTTAGATAAGAAATTGATGCCATACAAGCTCATGAAATTAGGGCTTTCCAATAAAAGGGACCATGATTTGCACACTGATCTAAATCGCTTCAAAGATTTAAGAGGCAATTTTAATAGAATGGAAAACGCAAGATCATCAGGTATATAATTGCTGACCTTATAATTTGATGCAGCCACGAATTTGTGCATATTCGCCATTGATGATGATGAACTTTGATTGCTGATGTGAAAGGGATCTCGTTTTTCTGCGCTATCACTACAACAGATTTGGGGATTAGGAGCGCTTTTTTAGGCCATTGGGAGTGCTTTCGGGCGCTCCTAAAGCCTGCGCTCCTGTTGCCAATCACCCAAAGGTAGCGCTCCAAAAGCGCTACCAATGAACAGGCAAGAGGAGCGCTTTTTTGTTTAAGCGCTCCTTATTCCCGGATGCGCTTAGACCATAGGTAGCGCTTTTTGTAAAAAGCGCTACTTATGGTCTTACCGCATCTAAGCAAGAGTAGCGCTTTTTTGTTCAAGCGCTCCTCATTCCAAGATGCGCTTAGACCATAAGTAGCGCTTTCTGTAGAAAGCGCTACTTATGCCTTTTTTTTTAAATTCTGTTTCTTCTCTATTACCATAAGTAGCGCGTTTTACAGAAAGCGCTACCTATGCCTAATTTTTTTTTTTAAGAATTTTTTTCCGGTTTCTTCTCTATTACCAATTCCTTGCTCCCTGCTCATCATATTCATCAACCAACAACAAACTTCCAAATCAAATTCCAACTGATTTATAAATCCAACATAAAATATATATTTATAAACATAAATGCCAACAAAAATTACATAAATCATCATGTACCAAACATGAATGTCAGCATATACAACAACAAAAATTACAAGATATTCAATACGAGATACTACAAAAATAGGACATCCAAAAAAAATTACATCAATTTCGATTTTCATGAATAACACCAGAAACATGATGACACCACTCTCCTTTGAGCTCAGTAAGTTGCTCATCAGAAAAAGGAACTCCAGCCACATATTCAGGAAAATACTGAAAAAATAAAATAAAATGAACTTAGAATTATATCAATATCAATTAGATATTGAATCACTTGTCAAAAAACAAACTATCAAATTACATACATGTTTACTAATTGTGCATAAACTAAACATTACTCAGCATGCCATTTAATCCAATTTTCCATGCAATTTCAACTATAAGTCAACCAATCCATCAATTTCAAGTGCAGAATTTTCTTTACAAACTCAAATTCAAAGTCATTCAAATAAACCAATTATGAACAGTTTTAAAATAAGTGTTGTGGTCAAGTGTATAAACAATAACAAAAACAAAAGAACAAGAAAAGTACCTGAACAAGGGGAAGCAACAACGAACTCGAACCAGGTGTGAACTGGAACCAGAACAAACTCGAACCAGAACAAACGAGAAGCTCAGGCAAAAAGAACTCGAACCAGATATAACACATGCAATTTAAGAAGATTATCAATTCCAAAACCAAATCATTGAATTCAACTATTTTCAGCTAAAGAAATCAAAAACTTTTGATGTCTTCCATTAAATTAATGGAACCAACAATAAATACTCAACCATCCAAAACCAAGAGAAAATCTACATAAACTAAGAGACAAAGAAAAGAACAAAAAATATCTGCAAATGTAAATATTAAGTAATTAAAGACATATACCAACTCGAAAGTCATCTCAAAGCCATTATCATGACATCAATGTCTATCACTAGTTGAAATAACATGTGCAGCATATCATTATTTCACAACAGAAACTCATTGTGTGTACAAATTGAGCAAAAATAATCCCTAAATAATGAACAAAAACCAGAACTTTATCATTGAAATAACAAAGCAAGGAGATTACATAAGGTAAATACAGTGACATAAGTGAATCAGTAACTGGGTCATAAAAAAGAACACAAATTTGGCATTTTTAGGGTATGTGCACAATTAAAGATTTGGAAGGGGAAAGATTAAACGAAAGATAGAGGTTAAAAGGGCTCACTTCGGTTGCTTATAATTAACGTTAAAATCGGTCGAACAATAATACATATGCAAATTAACCTTAAAATCAAATTTGACAAACACATTAACCAAAACTATCAAAACCTTAAACCCTAATACCAAAACTATCAAAACAAATTACATTATCAAGAACAAAAACTATCAAAACCTTAAAACCTAAAACCTAAAACCCATAAAAATGAAGAGGGCAAGAACCATACCTATTATCAACAATCAAAGAGAGAGCAGAGAGATGCATGAGAGCCTTTCGCAGCAGTAGCAGCTGAACCAAACGAGATGAATGAGAGATGAAAGAGAGAGCAGAGAGATGAAAAAGAGCCTTCGATGGAGAGGACGGTGTCTCCTAACGCGACGACGCATGGAGGAAGCGAGGGAGGAGAGATCTGAGTGTTTGTGCGTACGTGAGGGTTTTTGCGTGACTAAGTGAGTGTGTTTCAGAAATTACTAAAAAGCCAAAGGGAGTGCTCGCGTATAAAGTGCTCCTCATTGGAGAACGTGTTTTGATCAAAAGGAGCGCTCGCATACAAAGCGCTCCTTATTGAACCTCCGTGTTTAGCCATGGGGAGCGCTCACGTACCAAGCGCTACTCATTGAACCTTCGTGTTTAGCCATAGGGAGCGCTCACCTACAAAGCACTACTTATTTAACCTCCATGTTTAGCTATAGGGAGCGCTTGTGTACAAAGCGCTACTTATTGAACCTCCGTGTTGGGAAAAAGGAGCGCTGACCTATAAAGCGCTACTAATGTTGCGCTCTTTTTAAACAATTCTGTTGTAGTGTATGGCTGTTTGTATTTGCCGGTGGATAAATTTTATAGGTCGAGTGGTTTGCTTAATGAGTAAGTATTATTATAATAAGGATAAAAAAAAGATAGTTTACAAGGATTATTGCTTGTGAAGTTGTGACGTCAATAATAATAATAATAATAATAACCAGGGTTTCAAATTGCGGACCGCAACAGGTGTTGCGGCCGCAATATTGCGGTTGCGGGAACCGCCGCAACGGCATCCCACCGCAATTGCGCTGTGATCCTAAATCACCCGTTTTTCCGCAACGCAACCGCAACGAAACCGCAACGCAACCGCAACAGACCCGTTTTCACCAAAATAATGTTAAATAATACTCTATTGACTTGACAATACAATGAGACAAATTTGGCAGAGAAAAACAGAAATTCTCTTGCACTTTTTGACTTTTCTTTAGCTCCACTTTTCAATTTACTCCCATTTTCAAGAAAAATTAAATCTGAATGAATTTTTCCTCCCCTCTCCTATGCTTTCCTTTCCTCTCTTCTTCAAGAATCGTTCAGCCCATCTCTCTCCTTGTTCCTGGTAATGTTTCTCTCTTGATCTTGTTTTCTTTTCTTCTCATTTTCTTGATGCTCCACCATGATTTGTTGCCTCTGTTTTATGTATTGTTTTATTTCTTCTGATATTTGAAATTTAAATTCTTCTAATCTTCACATTTTCTATGTGCTGCGACGGGATTTTTTGTGGGGTTTGGATAGTGATTGAGTATGAGTGCTGGTGTGTGAGTATGAGTGGGGTTTGAGTTTGCGTTTTATGTCTCTGTTTGTGGGGTTTGTTGTGTGACGTGTGTGGGGTTTGTGTGTGTGGTTGATTGAGAAGTGTGGGATTTGTGTGTGTGGTTGGTTGATTGAGAAGTGTGGGGTCGTGTGTGTTGTGTTTTGTTTGTGTGGTTGAGAATGGAGAGGGATATGAAGGGATTGTGGGCTGAGTTTTGGGAATTTAGTGGGTGGTTTTGTGACTTGTTTTTATTTGTGACTTGTGTGCGTGGGCTGTAGTGGCCATTGCCCATTGGTTTAATTTAAAATTTGTCTTTTTTGCATAATTTGTTTTTTATCAAAGAGTACTAATTTGTTTGTTTTTTTTTTAGATAATCACTAATTCATGGATGATTCAAGTGAAGAACCATTTCCAACAGAAAGATTAGAGAATGCTCCAAGTGACGATATTGGATGGCATTTTGGAAAGCCGGTATCTGGAAATCGGAATAGCGTTGAATGCAAACTTTGCCACAAAGTAATAAAAGGTGGCATTACTAGACTGAAGCAACATATAGCACACATGAAAGGACAAGTCGCAGGTTGTACTAGAGTAAATACTATGGTGAGGGAAAATATGATGAAACTCTTACTTGATGGGAAAGTAAAGAAAAATGATTCTAAGAAAAGAAAAGAAGAATTTGAAGCATGTTTGAGAGGAGAAAGTGAAGAAGACATCGATGATCTTCTTCATGAGCAAGTAAGACTTGCTACACAAGAAAGCATTAGATCACACCACGCATGGGAACATAGGCAACGATTCAGACGGGAAATAGGAGGGCATGGAAATGTCTATGAACAAGGTGGAAGCTCCCATGCGAGTGTTAGTGGAGTTGAAAGGCCAGAAGATATTGCTTTTTCTTTGAGATCCACTGACATTAACCTTACGAGGAGCAAAAGTAGTAAGCAACCAAGAATTGATAAAGGCTTCCTGAAATCAATGAAGAAGAAGCTTGGAGAGGCGGTAAGCAAGTTTTTAATTTATGAGCGCTTACCTATGAATTTAGCCAAGTCTCCTTGGTTGCACAATTTGATTTATATTGCTTCTGAGGTGGGAAAAGCTCCATGTCCAACTCCTTATGAAGTATCAGATAAATACTTAGAGAAAGAATACCAAGACATGTTGAAATGGGTTAATGATATGAAAAAAACTTTTCAACATAGAGGGGTAACAATAATGTGTGATGGTTGGACTGACAGTGTCAACCATACTCACATTATGAATTTTTTGGTGTATTGTTATAAAGGAACAATCTTTTGGAAATCTGTTGATGCATCTGGTGTTGATAGTAGAAATACAGACTATTATTTCAAATTATTGGATGATGTTGTGGAAGAAGTGGGTGAAGAATTTGTTGTTCAAGTTGTCACAGATAATGAGGCTGCATTAAAAGCAGCTGGGCTTAAACTAATGGAGAAGAGACCACATTTGTACTGGTCTTCTTGTGCAGCTCATTGTTTGGATCTTTGCTTGGAGGATATAGGAAAAAAGAAAAATGTACAAAAGTTGTTGGATGATGCAAAAACCGTAACGACCTTCATCTATAATCACATATATACTGTCAATCTCATGAAAAGGTATACTGGAGATAGAGAAATTATCCGTCCCGCAGTTACTCGGTTTGCAACACAATTCTTGCAACTTCAAGCAATTGTGAAGCAAAAAGAAGGATTGGAAAAAATGTTCAAATCTGAAGAGTTTGTGAAAACAAGATTTGCTAAAGACAAGAAAGGACATGAGGCAAAAAAAATTGTTTTGAATAAGGAATTCTGGAGTAAGTCTAGAGATATAGTGAAAGTGTTTGAGCCTATTGTCAAAGTTTTGAGGTTGGTCGATGGTGATGATAAACCAACAATGGGATTTTTATATGAAGCAATTGATCGTGCTAAACAAGCAATTCAACAAAGTTGTCGTTACCATTCCACCTATAACGAGATAATTGACAAGCGTTGGAGATACATGCATTCTGATATTCATTCTGCTGGTATGTCAATTTATTTTATAATGACTTTATCATGTAATTTTAAATTTATAACACCATGATATTTTTCTCAATGAATGACTTTTGTTTTTAGGCTATTTTCTTAATCCACAATTTCAATATGGAGTTGAGCATGGAGCTGATGTTTATAAAGAAACATTTGAAGGAACAACTAGAGTCATTAGCAGATTAGAAAGTAACATGGAGGATCAAATCAAAGCCATAAACCAGGTTAGTAATGAATATTTATTTCTTAATCTTATCAAGAAATTTTCATCAAAATATGTTTATGTATTGATATATGTTGTTATGTTACCAAGTTGATGCTTTATAAAGGAAAGGGTGAAACATTTGGTACGCCTCTAGCCCAAAACTCTTGGTCTAAGATGAAAACAGGTAAAAAACTAGTTATTAATATGACTAATAATTGCTTTTTTTTACCAAACAAATAATTGATTTAATTTTTATTTCTCCATTACATAGCTGAATGGTGGGAAGTGTATGGTTCTTGTGCTCCCGAACTTCAACGTGTAGCTATGAAAGTTGTTAGTCAAACAACTTCTGCCACAAATTGTGAAAGGAATTGGAGTACATTTAGTTATATCCACACAAAAGTAAGGAATAGACTCAAGTATAAAAAGTTACAAAAGCTTGTCTTTGTACACTACAACATGAAGTTGAGAATGAGGGATCAAAAAAGAAATAGTCAAGAAGAAATTGAAGAAAGTTTTAATCCTATTAATCTTGACTATATATTTCAAGAAGATGATCCATTATCTCCATGGATGGAAGAGAGAGAAGGTCCATTATTGGATGGAGTACAAAATTCTGAATGGTTACCTATAATGGATACAGATGATGAAGAGGTTATAGTTGTTGATGATAATGCTGATTCTAATGGTAATAGTGACGGTTTAAGTCCACCAAGTGATAATAATGGTGATGGTGGAGGTAATGAAGAAGCCGGAGAAGGTGATGGTGATGGTGAAGGTAGAGGGGATGAAGAAGAAGTTGATGAGCAAGCTCAGAATGATCCATATGAGGAATCACCAAATAATAGACGTTATAGGAGCTTGACTGATATGGCTCCTTCTGATAGTTCACTACTTGGTGGAAGAAGAGAAAGATCAAAGTCTAGAAAAAAAGGAAAGAGAAAACAAAAGATTTCACGTGAAGATTCTTCCTCTTCTAGTATTGCACAGAGTTTTGGTGACTTTGGGATTGGTGATTCTTCTCAAAGCAGTCAAGTATCTTATCCACCTGTTTATCAGTATCCTTCTTTCAACCCATATAACCAATATGCAAGTGATGATGAAGCTTCATCATACTCCCAACAATCAATGAATTATGAAGATCCTTATCATCAACAATCAAGTAGTGGATTTTATGGTTATATCTTTGGGCAAGGAGCTACACAGGATGATAGTCAAAGTGAAAGTAGAGGTTATGATCCTCCACGTCATTCCACCATGTGGTAGCACGTATCATGTAAGTATACTTTTGAGTATAAATATCATATATCTAATGTCCTAAAAATGAATGAAATTTTATAAAAAACTATAAATAAAAGATATATAAAGAATTACAAATATTATAGGATTTTTCTAAAATTTTCGTGCGAATATAAAATTATTTCACGCCGCATCGACCGCAATACGCATCGCAGCGACCGCAGATGGCCGCAACCGCAACTGCCGCAACCGCAACCGCGACGCGTCCGCAACCGCAATTTGAAACCCTGATAATAACTGTCCTTTCTCTTTCATACACTCCATGATCTTAACTAGTTCGTTAAGACACCAAGTTGAAGATGCATAATTTTCTGAGAGAACAATGATAATCCTAGATTCATCAATTGCTTTGACAAGAGCTGTTGAAGATTGAAATCCCTTCTCCTTTCATAAGTTTGATATCATCTTTGAAAGTGTTGATTCCCTACAAAGCATTACAAAGATTGCCTGTGAAATTGTATCTGGAAAGGTCTTCAAGGAAATCCGGAATGGTCAAAAAGTTGTTATCTGATAGGACTAACCACATTAACTGTAGAAAACACCTGAGAATTAACTCAAGATCTTTATCTGATACATCACAATTTTTGAGACTCGGATTGCTTACCCATGGAAGCCAATCATTCTTGTTTTCTAATGACTACTTCCATAAGAGTTTTAGAAGTTGTGGACATCCTTCCACATTAAGCTCTTCAATATTCTGAAAC